>CM023617.1:20742476-21004976 GCA_013358685.1 Antennarius maculatus | reverse complement strand
TTCTGAAACATAATTTTATGGTTGAAATGACACGTTTAATTAATGCTTAAAAAGTCACCACATAAGCCCAGTCTCATATTGTTCACATAAGTGGAAAAAATTCCACACATGTATGTACCGGTACTCCTCAGTTACCGGCCCAAAATTCCATCAGAATCCATCAGGTAACAGATGGAAAGAATTTTAAAAAAATCCATCTTGTAATGTTGCAGTAAGGAGGGAAAAAAAAACCTTTAATTTAGATTCACTTCAAAATTTAATGGGTTCCTTCTTACAACATTCCAAGCCATCCCACCGTTGTTCACAAAATCTGTCAAGTAGTTTTTTTTGTGTAATCCTGCAAGCAGACAAACAAATAAATAAACAAAGAGATGCTGGTGAAAACAGCATAAATCAGTGGCGTTAAAAAAAAACCCACAACATTCTGTACATGATGAAGAAAATTACTGACAAACATTTTTCTGTCTGGTATCTGACATTTCTTTTCTTTTCTTTTGTGTGTGTACCGTAACGCTTCACTCCTACTTTCTTTTTGTTGTCACACCATCGTCATGACAGCCGCTCACACCAGCATCCTCCTCTCCTTTAAATATTAGCATCACAGGCTTCTTTGAAAATACTTGAGACCAAAACTAAAAGGCAGGGAGTCTGAAGCAGACATAGAGATGCTGAATCCTATTCAATGACATTTCCAGCCAGAATTATTCACTCTGTCATTTTACAATATTTATCCCTCTTTCTCTCACTGGAGACTAGAATAACCTTTCATTGGTGCCTGCATTCTCTGTGGGTACAGTACCTTTGACATCCTTTCCCCTAACCGCCCATTATTATCACACTAATTCAGCCTGCAGAAGGCTTAATAATGACTAAATGGTGCAGTCTCCTTCAACTCATGGTACCCCTGGTGGTTTGGCTCTGTGAAGAGACAGAGAGTGCAGTTAGAGCTGGAAGTACCACAGATTTTCACCTTTTTTCTATCTTTTTTCCTTTGGCCAACAATTTTCCAGACCTTTACAAATATGAACGATTCAAATCGGGTTCAGAACGAACAAAATAGTGATGCGGTAACACCAAAAACGGGAGAAAATTATAGAACAATGCTTTCATTTGGATGGATGACCTTACCCAGAATGCAGTGGGTGAAGCTGAGAGTTAGTTATTTATATATTTAAAACACTTTCAGTTCTATTTCTAGAGCATGTATCTGTAGTCTGGAGGTCACTTGATAATTTTTTGTACATCCCAGATGATGTAGATGAAAATAGCTGCTAGCAGGATGCGTTTGAGTGTGTAGATAAATGTGACGGTACCGAGACTCATATTCTCCTCCACCAGAGG
Organism: Antennarius maculatus; assembly: GCA_013358685.1. Classification (NCBI taxonomy): domain Eukaryota; kingdom Metazoa; phylum Chordata; class Actinopteri; order Lophiiformes; family Antennariidae; genus Antennarius; species Antennarius maculatus. Next base: position 21,003,635 of record CM023617.1, on the reverse strand, counting down.
CCTCTTCTCGCTGCAGTTCACCACTCGTCCCTGAGCCGCTCCTAGAATTGTCATGATATCCACCAGGGTGAGCTTTCCTTCCTCTTTGGCCTCCTCCACCTCCTCTGACAGCTCCATAGCAGCCTCTTCTCGCTCCTCCAGCTCCTCTTGCGTCAGCATCGCGTTCAAACCCTGCCCTGCAGTACTGTTTCCAACCTGCGGCGGCGCCAGCGAGCACAGCGCCCTCACCTGCCCGTACGACTTCAGGTGCACCACATTGGCTCTCAAGAAGAGCAGAAGGACGTTGAGGTCGTTCAGCGGGCAGGTGAGCCTGCGGTGGTTGATGACGTCCAGCGCTGGGAGGACCTGGTAGACGGAGATGAAGGAGGTGTCCCACACGAACAGCCGGATCAGACTGAACAGGACGATAGGAGCCAGCAGAACATACGTGGCCCCATTGGCGACGCTGATGACCTGAAAAACCAACTGGCCAATCATTTTGCACTGAACCAGTTCAGGAACCCAGCTCTGATCCCGCAGCATCCCGGTCCGGACGAAGCAGCTGAATTCATCCTGCAGGAAGGCGGACAGGTGGAAGTAGGCCAGGTAGAGGCAGGCGGCGGTCATGAAGGTCAGGAGGAGGAAGCCCCTCAGGAACAGCATGCTGACCAGGAAGTAGGAGTTCTGCTTGCACTGCATGTATCTCTCCAGTAGGGGGTACTCAAAGTACCGCTTCTTCTTGGCTCTGCAATCAAAAATAATGTCAGTTACACACACCCCAACATCTAACATCTAACCCAACCACAACGTTCTGTTTGGCTGCCAGAGCCAATCATCTTCCACTGAGACCAGAGGAGGAGGAGGAGGAGGAAGATGGATCTTCCTCTTCCTTTACTTTGTACTGAAATACATTTTTATAACTTGTCTAGAGATTTTAAAGGAGAGCCAAATGTCTCCTTGGTAAAAACTTTTCACTGGCAGTTGGTTTTTATTTGTTGTGCCAATAATTGGAGCTATGAAATTTAAGTAATTGAATAAATAATATTCCAATATGTCAACACTCTAAATCCTGGGTGATTTTAAACACAAACATTAGCATGAAAATATTTTATTTGGACAAAAAAAATACAATGAACATTGCTCTTCACCGTTGCAGTTCAGCTTGAAATGTCAGAGGGTTCTTGGTGTTCTGCCGCATGTCCAGGATACTCTGGGCCATACGGATGGAGCGGTTATACGATTTGTCCAGTTCGTCAATGATGAAGAGGAGGTCTGAGCCCAGCGTGGGCATCACCAGCTGACGCCAGATCAGAGCAGGAAGGTACATCAACACCGCCATGGCCAGGAGGGAGTAAGGAAACATCTGACGGGGACAAGGATGAAGAGGACGGGGCAGAGGAAACAACACAAACAAGAGATAGTCTTAACATACAACATACATACAGTAACATAAAACATACATACAATAACATACAACATACATACCAAAACATACAGCAGTACCTCGAGATACGAGCAGCTGGACACGAGAGGTATTTGAGATACGAGTCGTCACTCTGTCCATATTTTGAGACCAGATCTCGTTCTTGTTTGTGGAGTAAAGACGTAGTTTGTGTGCTCTCATGACTTTTCAGTTTCTTTTTATACTTTATTGCTTATATAACTTTTACTTTTATAGAATTAATTATACACAGGTAAAGTGTGCTTGTCTACTGGTTGAGAGATTGCTCTTTTTTTCAAGGCTGGAATGGATTAAAATGATTATTTGGGAGATATTATTTGACTCAGACCTCAGTCTTCATATAGATTGAACTCGTATCTCATGGTACAATTGTACTTGTATAAATCTTATAAATCACCAATGATCAAGTCCAGATTAGAGATACTTTTATATCCAGATTGATCAGTGGGCCAATAAACAAATGGTTTTCATACATACTCATTACATTTCTTACAGAATGTTTGCATCAGAAAAACACGGCTTCAGTCATTTCGTTTTTCTGCCACTCTGTGTGGATATTAAAGGGAAAGAAGCCCGATCAGAATTTATGAACCTACTTTGTGTACCCAGAGCGAGCGTTCCTCAAAGTTCCCGTTGCTGTCGAGCTCATGATGCATGAGCGAGTCCCAGCAGTACGTGTCGACATAACCGGCCTGCTTGATGGTGAAATTGCTGGGAGGGAAACAGCTGATCTGAGGCCCTGCAGAATAAACAAACGTTGGTGTTACCATCGTCTTCTAATATGGGAATTACTTTGTGAAGCATCATTTGATCCTGATTTAACAATTTGCCTTCAAGCGGGTCTCTAACCGCTTCATATCTCTCTCTCTCTCACACACACACACACACACACACACACACGTTACTGGAGGTCCACTGCCACACATACTGTACATATGAGCATCTCTACGCCCTTCTCAGCTCTTTACATTTCCACTGCAGTACATGGGTACGCTGTACTTCTCAGTGACAACCTGGTATTTAGAATCGCTCTGTGATTCCAAAACCAGTTTACAGCACCTTATATTTAGTTCACCTTGATATACCCACATTCAGCTTCCCGCAGCCTGCTCCACCCTCCAACAGAGGGCGGCGGAGGCTTTGGGCGTGCCGCCTGTTTGAGAGCAACAGAAACATGGAGCGTCTATTTTTTCCGAGCCACCCTCACATCTGCTCGGCTTTCCTCTAATTTAGTGTCAGAATGTCAACTCTGCTGCCAGTCCACCTCATTACCAGCAGCATTACATGGTCCAATTACAACCGGTGTGTGTGTGTGTGTGTGTGTGTGTGTGTGTGTGTGTGTGTGTGTGTGTGTAATTAATTAGCGGCATTATAACTTGTTGATAGTGACACCTAAAATGTAATTATGGTACTTGAGGTAATGATGGAATAAATTTATTTCTAATTGTGGCAGTTAAGGTCATGGAATAAATGGATTTTAAAAAATGACCTTTAACAAATGTTTAAAAATTGAAAAAAATGTTATAGCTTGTATTTTACTCTGAAATCAAACATGTTTGTTTGTTTATTTGTGTCCCACGTCTTCTTTATTTTAACAATAGTATTTTACTCATTGCAAATAAAGTAAAAATCAAAATATTCCTTGTGGTTGTCTTCGGTTTAGGAATAAAGGTTTGAATTGAACCTCTATTGGGAATGAAACATCGTGAGGATAGATGGTGTTAGATGGTGTTACCCCAACATGTTTAGAGCCCCTGTATCCACAGACATTCAGCTGCAGAACACAGATGTAAAAGTTTGGTTCCATGTCTGAAAAGACTTTTTTTCTAAATGTTTAATTGTAGAAAGTGAATGAACCCCATGACCAAAGTGAAAACCAGAATCACCCTCAAAAGAGCAAATGCCTTTGCCAAGTCTGTACGTGTGTGTGAAGCTTTCCCAGCCACGATTCCACAAAACGTAGTGGAAATACGTTCAATATTTGTAAGGAAAAATATCCAAATATCCAGTGTGCTTTTGTCCACTGGCTGACCTGCATTGGTCAAAGCTAATCTTCATCCGTAGTCCCTGGGCTAATGCAGAAGTTTGCATGGAGCAAACATGGAACAAACTTTTGCTTTCACACTAAATGCATTCACTGACCTCAGAATACTTTTGCCACACATTCTGCTGCAGCCATAATGAAATCTCCAGAAGAAAATATAGAAAAATATTGAAATAATAATCATTCAAACAGGTGACTGCTGCTGAAAACTTATCAGGTAACTTATTTTTGGCCACATTACTGAAGCAAACAGAAAAAAGGTGCTAACTTCAGATTTTTTTAAATATAAAATTTTTTCCACGCATTCTTATGTCTGCATCTGTCAGGATAGGAGTAAAAATGTTCATGACAAATCTTTCCACCAAATTTAAGAAAAATTGGAAAACCTGTTGTTTTTTTGTAATTCTTCCAAACAAACGATCCAACATACAAATGTAAATATTTCCTGTAACGTCACAGAAACTGTTCAAAGCTGCAGAGCTGTGGTGTATTTATGAATTAATAATGACAGAAGCAAAATGACATGTTATCACAATGCATGTTAAACTATGACCTGTAAAAAGTTTTGTCGAGCTTTTGTATTTAAGATACCATGCTGGAACACGTCACATGACCTGCCTCCAGTTCTGAAGACATATTAACACAATTTAACGTGTTAGGTTACAAGATGATAAAATGTCATCAATCTTCTGCTTTTGGAGCAACAAAGTTAAACTTTTAACTTTCCTTTTTGGACATTTTGATCCTTGTAGGCTCCTGTAGTTCCAACACTAACTGACACGTCGTGTTCCCAAACAGCTTCGTGTTTCCACTTTGCTTGTGAGAACGTGTTTTCTTGTGCGTCGGTTACAAAACAACAGCCCCCGGCCTTCTCATGTGCTCTTTTCATGAAATCTTGTTAAATGTTCCCCCCGCTCGTCTCCCCCACCCCCGTCAGTTATTTGGCACAAAGGAGGAACCTAAATATCTGCCACTGCTCCTATTTGCTAGTCCCACTCCCCCATTACCACTGGCAGCTCACACCCCCACATTTTATTTATTTTTTTTGTCGGTGAGGATTCTTGGCTGGGTCCAGGTGCAGCTGAAGCAGAGCGACACACACTGTTGTGGAACTGACAACCCAGCAGATAACCAGCCAAGATCATCAGTGAACCCCCCCACCACCACCACCACCTCCGTTTAATCAATGTGTCCTCCTATTTAACTCAGAGAAAGGGGGAAAACTTTGCCTTGTAATTACATCGTGCAAGTTCCTGAATGCCGTTCTCAATCACCCCCCCAACCCCCCCATAGCAATTAGCATCAGGAGCAGTGGGCTGATTGCAGACCAGCTCAGAGGAGATGATGTTTAGTTAAAAGTCCTCCTCAGCAGAAGCCCGTCTGGCTCTAATGACGCCACGTAGACTTACTGACGGGTGGAGAGAAAAACCGAGAATATCTTTTATTAAAATCACTGCCGATGAAAGTTGTTTAAAGCATTGAGTGTTTATCTGTTTGCTTGAGTATCTAAACAAATATTTACTTTCTAACCCTTTCCCTGGTGTTTCCTGGTTAACCTCTGGAGGTCACTTTACACCAGAAGCTGTGTCTGTGTGTTCTTCTATTGGCTGCTTTTCTCATGTGCTGTTTTATACACAAAAAGTACATTTCTATGAAACTTGGCAGATGTTTGGTCCAGGAAAGAGGTTTTTATATATACTGGATATTTTTTTTTTTTAATCCCAAGAACTTCCAGGGTGGTGAAACACGGGTCAGACAAGTGAAACAGACGTGTGATTATTCGGCGTCTTTGGAGGTATAAACTCACCAGACTGCAGTTTTTGTTAGAAACATGTTTTTATCTTTGTCTGCTATGCTTGAGCAGGACATGAAAGCAGCACAATAAACTTTAGAGCTGGAGCAATTGTCATTTTGTGTTTTCACTCATTTTGTGCCGTCATTTCTTTTCTAGAGGTGTTCTCTGCTGAGGGGTCCTGATGGAGTCAGACCTGAAAGTCTTCCTCATGAGAGGCGTTCAATTGTTTCACAGCATCATAACTTTAAGGCGAGTGCTGCATAATTACAGCTCTTATTGTCATTTCTCTAGTCTTTGGTTTCCTGTTGTAGTTTCATGTCTGAGGACTGAGATTAAATTGTTCCTGGAAACAAAAAGATTATTAAAATGTTGGGCATATCTGTATATTCGTATATTTGATATTTCTCCTTATCACGAATTTAATTAACTGTGGTCTAGGAAGTAAATAACACACAATACTAGGACAAAGAGGAGGATCATGGTACGGTCCACAAATAAATGATGATTTGAAATTTAGAACATTAAAACAAACTTGTCGTGCAGGAAGAAAGTCAGCGGCTCCAGATTTAAGTTTAATTGTGTCTTAGATGGGAAATCAGGATGATGAACGACACTAAAGCACATGTGTCAAACTTGAGGCCCGGGGGCCAAATGTGGCCCTCCACATCATTTTATGTGGCCCATGAGAGCATAAAAGGTCGAAGTGTCTGAAAATAAATAGGTCAAAAGTGTGCTTTGAATAAAAACTACATTTCCCACGATGCAGTATTTCAGCCCATTTTAACTCTGACGAAAACGTTTTGAACAAAGTTAACGTCCTAACTTGTGTCTGATGTTATTTTTCTTTATTGATTGATAGTTTGATCCTTGACTGATGGAGTTCTGTGGGTTTAATAACCTGACAAATTAAAATAATTTATTATAACAGAGAAACATATTTTTTCTGTGTAACTGTAACCTTTATAACTTGAATAGGTAATAAATTCAGAGTTAATTAACATTAAGGAGTAGTTACATTTATTTACATTACATTGAGTTACATTTAGTTACACTTATTAGTTACTTCTGGCCCTTTGAGGACAGCTGTTATGCTGATGTGGCCCTCAGTGAAAATGATTTTGACCCCCCCTGTACTAAAGGAAAAGACAGCGGCTCACCCAGAGAGATCTCTCGTGCGAAGGCCATGGACACGAGCATCAGCGGGAGGCCAACAGACACGAACTTGATGACCTTGTCCAGAGGCAGCTCCAGCTCCAGGTGGCTGAGCCGGCGGGCCCCGGGGCCGTCCTGCAGCAGGGCATCAGATAGCATGGCCCTGGCCGCTTCCTTAGCGATGGACATTCTGAGAACCTGCCCAGCGATAAGGAAACAATCCTGTTTCTCCCTCAGATAGTGTGACTGGAAGTAAAAACTCATGACCTCACATGCAAGACTGGTCTTAGTACAGTCTGATGTCATCAGATCCGCAGTCATAACAGAAAACCTCCAATTTTATATGTTATAATCAATGAACATGACTTACCTTAATGGTCTAAGCTTAATTTGGTGGTACTGGAAGAAAGGATTGGCTGTAGAATCCTCTGTGTTCCACTTCTCTTAAGTATTCAGGGAGGGCCTCTGGGAGAGAGGTTGGATCTGGGCTGGTCCAGCCCGACTTGGACCCGGTTCTAATTACAGGGACGACATCTGGGAGACGGAGGATGGAGATGCCCAGAAGACCTCCAGTAGCCAACGCTGGGCCGTGCATGTGTGTGTGTGTGAGTGTGTGTGTGTGTGTGTGTCCTATACAGTACATGTGTGTATTTTGGTCTGACCACACTACAGGAGGGGGGGGCTGTGGGCCCACTTCAAACAACCGAACCAACGCCAGTGGCTTTTTCAGGCTCTGTCATTCTGAGACTATTTTTGCTGCAGTTCAGCCTCAGAGATGAGATTCTGCACCAGAGGAGAAACAAACGCTGAGTGAAAAATCCTTCTGAGAGAATCTGATGAACAGAATTAAAAGAGCTCTGAAATATTTAATACAAAATTTTAAATAGAGTATTTTCCGCACTATAAGGCACACCTTAAAGCCTTTAATTTTTTCAAAAATTGATGGTGCGCCTTATAATCCAGTGCGCCTTATATATGAAAACCCTTTTTAAAAATATATATATATTTATTTTATTTTTTTAATTGAAGGTGCGCCTTATAGTGTGGAAAATAGTGTAAGCTCAACATGGGTTTTGTATTTCCTGTATCTACATCTCTGTTTAGATTAATCCTTCAAAGTATGAATTCACATTTTTGTGTTGGAAAAGTTTCATTTGTTATGTAGTGATATCAATTATCCTCACTATTATTGCATTCAGCAATCCCCCAACACCATAAATTATTAGTTTATTATTCATATTTCCTGGCATGCAGACAAAATCTAAATTGTTCAGGATGAAAATGTAAAAGCAGATTGAGGGTCACCCATTTTTATGTTTGCTTGTCTGCACAAAACATCCCACAACATTATGAAAGGATGTCAGTAATATTTTCTGGGTCATGTGAGTCAATAGCTAAGGAAGAGGGAGAATTTTTCTTGATGTACTTTGCAAGGATTTTATGAATTTATTAATACATAAGCAATCAGGGTCAAAGAAAAACATTTTCATCGTCGACTAATATTTATGAATATTTCATATTTAATGTGGATGTAGGTCGTGAAGAGTGTGCTCTCTCGTCTTCATCTCCCCCGTGACTCTTCCTCTGCCTGTTTGTGTGGGTGGGGGCGTGACTCCCCGAGTCTCTGCACCTGGATGATCCCCTCACCTGACTCCACTCTCCACTGCAGCAGCTGAACCAGCATTAGCATCGCTCTGGGCTCTTCTGTTTAACAGCGATCACATGTGTTCTCATGCTCTCGTTAACATGTTTTCCTACTGCATGAGTCCATCAATGCCAGTTCTGCCATCCCATAAATCAACAACCCACAGCCTTTTGCTCCTACCAACCAGTATCAACCCAAACCGCCTGCCTGCTAATAGACTCTTCATGCAGTCGTGTTTGTTTGTGTCGACTCCTATATATATATATATATATATATATATATATATATATATACACACTGTATATACAGGTATATATATAAAAAATAAAATAGTATAATACAGAGGAGGCAGCAGAAATCACGGTTCGGTGTTGGTGCTCTGTTCCTCTGCTGTGCTGGGGTGTGGCAGGAGGCGGGGCCGAACTTGTGGGCGGAGCCTCATCTCCACACCTGTTCCTGATTGGGCTGATTAGCCTGAGGCTTTAAAAGTCAGCTCAGCCTTTGGTTCTTTGCCAGGTTGTTTTTGTACTTCTGTCCATGCTGTTAGTTTATTGGCTTTAGGTGAATAGATGTACTCAATGTATCCCAAACTGGGAAATTTAAACATTTAGTGTGTTTCCTTATTTTTGTTTGTCCTGAATGAACTATGGAAGAACATTTCTGTACTGGTGTTCTGCATTTGGGTCCTATTTTTTTCTCTTCCTTTCGTATTCCTGTTCTGGATATGTAAATGTATCTGGTAGATTACAAATAATGTTATAATGAAACGAATATAAAAATCACAATAATTCAAATTCGGTCCCATATATATTTTCAGAGAGCAGAGAGGTGCCAGTTCATCTCCAGAGCACTGCAGAGGTGCCCTTGAGCAAGGCATCGTCCCCTTTATAAGTTGTTTATTGGGTGCACCATGAAGGGGGCTGCCCTGCCGTTCTACCTCTCATCTGCCTGCTTACAGGCCCTTTGTGTGTGTGAGTGTGTGTGTGTGTGTGTGTGTGTGTGTGTGTGTGCCTGTTTGCATAAACATTGCAAAATTTTCCCTATAGGGGATCAATAAAGTTGATTTTATTTCATTTCAACTGAAATAGAATTATTACACAGGATGCAAGCAGATCATGAATTTAACAATAAAAAAATATAAAAAAGTAGTAAACTTACTGGTTTTGTGTTGTTAAATATTTAAAATCTAATAAATAATATATAAATCTATGATTATGATTATTATCAACATCGTTGTTGTTATTACTAGATAAAGATAAAAATACCTTTATTTTGTTATCTGCTTACATCACGCAGCATTATGCCAAACAGCATTATGCCCCCATCACCAAACTAAATGCAGGAGGAGGGACCGCTGCAATTAGAGATGAAACTTTTTCAGGAGAGCAGAAAACAAGTGTACAATTATGTAAACACAGCAGCTGTAACAATGGACAATGGAGCCAAAGCAGACACCCAGAGGGTAATTACCATTTGCCCCAGGAAAAGCTTGACTGCTCTGTCGAGCTCTTATAATGGGAGCTGACTGGGAAAGTGAGAAAGTGTGTGGATGGGCGTTTCCTAGTAAGTCAAATCACAGGGTAGAGCGGTAACCAGTGGGTGGGGGCCCACGTGACAGGAATGGGAGGGCACTTAAACCAATATTTAGACTCCTGACACTGTAATCTGAATAAAAGAGGGCTCAGAGCAGAGGGTTAATGTTGTCTTTAGAGGACAATGCTCTGGTTTCGTTGCCTCGGTGACGCTCAGCGATGGAGACTTTTCCTCAGTAGAACAATCATAACCTCATCACACCAGAACACGTCACACCTCCCAGCCTCTCTCAGGTCCATCCTGCTGCTGCAGATAAAGGAGAGATCAGTTAAAGCTAAAACACCCCCCCGACACCCTCCCCTGGACCATCACACTCCGTCTGCCCAGCCCTAAACAGGAAGGACTTCCTGTTTCCTGTTCTGGGATGATCCGTTAGAGGAACTTTTCTCAGAACAGCCTGTAAAATCAATGCAGACATCAGTCACACAGTAAACACCAGATTCCTCCCATCAACTCACCTGTGGGGGGGGGGGGGGTCAGAGCGCAGAGAGAACCCCGACAGACACGAAGAGAAACTCCACAAAGAAAGGATCCCAAACATGTGTGAGAACCCAGAACCTTCTGACCTTCTGGGACAAAGTCTCACCCCTGCAGGACTGTGACGCCCCTTAATGTCTTGAAATGTAACATGACATGAGTTGGCGTGACGATGGTACCCATATACAGTATCTCCACTTCCTGTTTGACCCTCAGCTGTTAGTTCAGGGTGAAAAATTAAATTTTCACATCACAAAGTCAAACTCTGTACCTTTACATGTTTTAATTATCAAAATTGGCCTATTGAAACACAATAGATTATGACAACAAAGTGTACAAATGAAATAGAAATATTCCCTATTGTCTGTCACTTGCTCTGGAAGATCCATTTAAAAAAAAAAAAAAGTAATTGTGAAAAGAAAAGAATAAGTAACATACTTCACAATGAACAATCAGAACATTCAATAAAATGTGTGTTTTTTCTTTTTCCAGTCATCTTCACATTAGAAACGAGCAACTCCATGAGTGTGTGTGTGTGTTTGCGTACAAAGCAGAGAGCTGGGGGGGGGGGGTTGTTTCACAGTTTCTTCAAAATCCTCCACATAAAATTGAAAGAAAAATTACTACTGAGGTTTTTTTTTTTTTTTCTTTTTTTTCATCAAAATTGTTTTCTTCCTTGAAAAAATTTTGTCAGCAAATGACAGCGGCTCATATGGGGGTGGGGGGGAATCCAAAGTCATTGTCCATCCTCTGTCTGCTGATGCTGATGAAGAGATGGGGGGGGGGGAGAGAGCTTGTAGCGCCATGCTTTTAATTTTGTGACAGAATCACCCCAAAAATACACAAGCAGTTTGCTAAAAAATGGATGGTGGAAGTCCAGTCTGTGCATGGAAACCAGATAATACAAGAGTCTCATTCAGAAACTTTGTAACATCAACAGAAGCAGTTTGTCCTTCTGAGGCCACAAAACATGAAAACTGAATAAATATGCAAACCTTCAACAGCAGAATGCACACATGTGAAAGCTCTAATATACATACTTTATGTGCAGTCTGTGTACATCGGGCTACTGCAGCTGTTCTGCTCATGGAAAAATAAAGAATTAGCTAAGGATCGTATCAAAGTCATGCTGGAACAGCGAGTCGTGTTTCACTCATGAGGAAGAGACATGCCGAGTGTCGTTTGACCTGAGAGTCATTCAAAAGGCATGAATGATGTGGAAGCCAACATTTACAGCCACGTCTACTCATGTTTGGACAGCACTACAACTTTTTCTCCTTTATTTCAACTCATCACTCTATTCTGGTAGCAAATAATCCACTGGAACAGAGGTGTCAAACTCATTTTCACCGAGGGCCACATCCGCATAACGGCTGTCCTCAAAGGACCAGAAGTAACTAATAAATGTAACTAAATGTAATTAATTGTACCTCATTTTAATGTAAAATAAATGTAACTACTCCTTAATGTTAAATAACTCAGAATTTATTACTTATTCAAGTTACAAACATTACAGTTACACAGAAAAAAATGTGTTTGTTTCTCTGTTATAATATTAATCATTTTAATTTGTCAGAACTCCATCAATCAAGGATCAAACTATCAATGAATAAAGAAAAATAACATCAAACACAAGTTAGAACGTTAACTTTGTTCAAAATTGTTTAAAGTAGGCTGAATTACTGCATTGAGGGAAACTTTGACCTTTTGATCTATTCATTATTAGACACTCTGACCTGTTATGCTCTTGAGGGCCACATAAAATGATGTGGAGGGCCACATTTGGCCCCCGGGCCTTGAGTTTGACACATGTGCACTAGAAGATCTCTTCAAATTATCCTAAAGTTGCACATACCACATGTAGCTTTCACCCCCCCACCCCCCATCACTCCACTCACCCATGATTTGTACTTGCACCTATCCATGATCCAATGGGAGCCTTGTTCTGAACATCAGTGTGATCTGGGCCGTTGTTAACAACAGACGAACCATCGACCAAGAAAGATTTGGTCCAAAGTACAATAGTGATGCATGGATTTGCTCCGACCTCGTCTAAATCCATGATTTTATGTTCACAACCAAATTATTTTCTCCATATTTCAGATTGGCACATGCATGACATTAGGTTTTGTCACTCTGAACCATGACTATAAATCTGACATTAGAGTGTGTATAAGAACGTATCGAGCTTATCAGAAGACTGAATGATTATTGTCGTGAAGATGCTAAGCCTTTTTTCAATACCACTCTCAGATAGTGTATTATTTCTCACACTTTCACCCTAACAGCTATGAATCAGAACGGTGGTTATTTAAAGATAAAATTTATCACTTGATTTTTCTGATCGGCAGACTGTCATCCAAGCATATTGCTGGACTTGTTCCACATAAAACAATGTGCATCAAGTACAGGATTAATATTTGCAGGGAGATTTCTTTAGATTGTTTAAACAGGGCCCAGGAACTAGAACTATAGTCGGCCTTTGTCCAAATCTACTACAGTTTGTAAGTCGGATATTTGTATCTCGGGGAGCAGCTGGTACATTCGTGAAAGGAGCCTGTATCAGGTGCAGACCTGGAACATCCTGTTCTCAGTTGGACTAATTTGAGCCTTTTAGACAGCTGGAATTCAGGACCACGGATCAGTTTGGGACAAAACATTTAAAAAGACATTGTAGTTGGACGTCTGACAGCTGTGTGAAGTTAGATATGAGACCTCTAACAGTTCAAACTGAGCTAAACTGTTGTTTTTCACACGGGGTCAAAATGTTTTGCTAGTAGTTTGTTTGTGTGACTCCTGAAGGCTCATCGTTCTCCTGTTCAGTTCATTTCTATGCAAAACCTTCTGAAAACATCCAGTGCGATCAGGAATCGCCTCACCAGCAGTCCTAAAGTAATCCTGGAAGTAATCTGGAAGTAATCTGAGTTCCTGTACCATTTCCTTCCACACTTAATGAGCCCTGAGGAAAAAGATGTGCTACTATCCAAATATTTCATGAGCTCACTGCATGAAGACGTTGTATATTGAAATGAAACAACACACACTCGTCTCCGAACCGACACCTCCTGTCATCGTGATCATGATGGATCTGAAGACGCCACGACGGCTGTGCAGAAGATGAGCTTGGAGAAAACCTACTATGCCCTTAAATACTCTCAAAAGTCACTTAGCATCAGTCCTAGACTGGATGAAGTCATACTGGGGGGTCAAAGTTCACACAGTCTGCCCCTCTACTCCAGTTCCTCTCTGTGCTCCAGGCTCAGGTCTCTCCTCCCCACTCCAGGCATTTGCCTACCCCTGTTGTTTTCCTCTTCTCCTTCCTCCTCCTCTTCTTCCTCCTCCATCCCTTCCTCCTCTTCCTCCTCCTCTTCCTCTTCTTCCTCTTCTTCAGTGCCGTCCATGGAGTCGTCAGCTCCCAGCATGGCTTGCTGCATGGCCAGGGTGGCTGAGTCTGATGACAGCGACTGCAGGCTGTCCATACTCAGTGGGTCTGAGGGGAGAAAGGAGGCAAACAGCATCTAGAAACAGTATTTATAGAGTATTTTAGCTTTTACAAAACTTTTTCACTTAATTGATCTTAATTCATGAACATTTAATGACAGTAAAGTAAAGGAAACTGCTCTCTGCCTGCTTCATAGCTTTCGGATTCTCTACTTTTCTGTTTTTTAATGAGAGGCAGCAGTGTCACCTAGTGGTTGTAAGGTGTTAAATGCATGCATTTAAAATACAATTTCTACTTAGGAAGATGTGAACACTGCTGTTTATTTTTGGGAAAATGTGCCGTACTGTCGGAGTTGTTCCCTGTTTGAGATCTGTGTGTCTGCAGGACTCCGGCCACGATGGAGTCCGGCCAGAAGCGCTGCGTGGGACGGTGCTGGGACTTCATCTTCTTCGCTTTAGGAGCTGGATCGGGGTTACTGGCGTCCAGCATCGGCTGGAGAATACGTCGACGAGCGTTTATGAACCTGTGGGAGCAAAAAGTTTATTGGAAGTTAATACATGGGACCCTAGACAAGAAGACTTACACTATGATGTTATTGATTAAAAGAATTGTAGTCATTAAAAAAAGGTCAGTGAAACAATTTAAAGCCTGACATGGAGAAAAAAGCTTAGGAACAACCACATGTCAAGATCCAGAAGCCTTTAGTTAAAAAGGAAAGTAAAGTCGTAAACGTATTCTGTCCAGAGATTAAAACTTTGAGTTGAAAAATATTTGCATATTCTGGAATAATGTCGTGAGTGATGGTTGGTCACCATTTTAAAGGATTTAAACATCGTAATTTTGTTTTGTTATTTTTCTCGGTCTTACAGAAACCACAGATACACAATAAGGACTTTATTTTCTTTAAGAATGGATTATCCTAGATTAATTCAACATATTGTAAAGATAAATACTTTGAATCTGCTTATTACAATAACAGCCACCATGTTTTTCAGATGTATTCTTTATATTTTGAAAAATATGCATGAATATGTCCCATTTCTGACAGACTGTGGATTTTGGATGATTGTCAACGAAGGGAAGTCATGTGTACTCTACATGTATGACCAGCAGATGGCGCTACATCACCATCAATATAAATGATCAGTTTCAGAGGAGCAAAGTTTCCAGTCATGTTTCTCCCCCAGTCATGTGAAGTGGACACCCTGTTCACATGAGGACAGCATCTTACCAGTTGTTGACTTGCAAAAGTGTGAGATTTGTCTGAGCTGCGATTTGCCTTTTCTCGTCTTCTGTCGGGTACGGGTGCTGAGAGAAGACAGAAGCGATTGATAGAAGGGACTCTTGTTGTAGCCTGTTAACACTGATAATCCCATCATCCTCCACAGATTACCATTTCAGATGAATGTACAGTACACCCCACCCAGAGACCTCACCATGAGATGCTGGAAGAGCCAGGAGCGCATGATGTTGGTGGCGTGTTTGGGAAGGACCCCCCTCTTGTTCTTGGACTTCTTGTCTTCGCTGTCCAACAGCGACGATAAATCCACGTTTACCTTCACAACCAATCCCAGGGAGGGGGAGACAAAAAGGAAAAAAGGACCGGATAGTAGGACTTAGTTATTGTTGCCACGGAAACAAAAGGGAGACTACCAATTACCTATTCCTTTTGGGAACAAGTTCAGAAGCACCTCCTTGAGTGTCGCCATGGTAACTAAATTTGATTAATTGTACTTAAAATACAGAACCCTTGATGGAGTGAAAGCAGGAGAGGGTCGTTAGACTTTGTGACACTTGGAGGAGTTTATAAAGCATCAGGTCGGACCCCTGGTGGTCAGAAGTTTCAGAGTGTTGCTGAATCAGCGAATAGTTGGTGTTTGAACCTCAGGTAAAGTCTGGATTAGTGAGATTAAGAAAGTTATCTGTCATGAAGCTCCATTGTTATTCAAAAAACTATGAAAAACGCATCACTGAGGCATTCTTTTAGGTTACATCATAATCAGATTATTTTGACCATATCCTCTACTAACCATCCCATTGCTGCTTCATTAAAAGAACAAATGTGGATTAATCCACTGCTAAAAATAGTCCCTAACACACATTTATTTTTGTTATTTAAACGAATGACCCCTTCTATAATGATATTCAAATTAATTACAGATCAATATAATCTACAAACTGAGAGTTGTGCTTTAAGTGGGGGTCGTAGAACCCAATCCCTGGGGGGTGTCACAGGGTCTTCACAAAAACAAGGAATGATTCATTTACACCTAAATTCCATCATGTGGAAACACAAACACACAATCTGTGACTGTGTTGGTCACGGGTCACTTTATGTAAGTAAACATCCAAATGTTTATTTCGTTACAGTTACGTACCCTCCACCCCACCACCGTCCCCAAACACACCGCCTATTCACCGCACGACAGGAATTCAGCTTTTGCACACGCTTCTCACACTCTTTCACACAGTTGTACAATTCTACTGTAAATCTACACTTAAATTTAAGTTGACTGTATTCAGCATCAGAACATAACTGTAAAATTTGCACTTGGTAACAATCTTTTCATCAATCAGGGGGTAGGAAGACGTAATCTTAAAACCTGTGACTGGATTTATTCTTTGAATCACAAATACTTGTTCTCCTGCAGGGAAATAAAATTTAAAAAGAGGTCTCAAAAATGTTTCATTTACTTCTTCTAGACAAATATGAGATCTATAGGATACCAAACTGAGACTAAGGCTTATTTCTCCTGTGTCTCATTTTTTTCAGGAGCAAAAAGATGCACTAAATCTCAAATTAGTCTCCTTTTAAGTTTCAGAAGAGATCTCAACAAGGTCTAATTTAATTCTCAGAGTTTTTTAATGGTCTCACCTATTTCTACTAGTGAATTTTAGGAGAAATATACAAGAAACATTTTAGGTATGGAAACTAAAATGAGACTGAGGTGAGAATCTCAAATTTGTCCCCTGATCTATAGAAGAACAAGCTTTGAGCAGTAAAATTTTCCACTGGGCTGAAGGGTTCTGTTGGGTTTGACTTACTGTAAAAGCACTTTGAAATGTCTGTTAATGTGATTTTGTGCTTTACAATTAAAGCTGATTGATTGATTGATTGATTGATTGATTGATTGATTGATCCCACTAACAGGTGATTCTGATGTCCCATGAAGACACGAGCAGCTGATCAGAAGCTCACTAACTAGTCTGACTTTGACCTCATCCCTCTTCCCCCCTCTGCTTCCCCTCGATATGTAAATGAGTTATGCTAATGAACTAACTCCAGTTCCAGTTCCAGTTCACCCTCTAGCACCCTCATTGGCTGCAGGATATATCTCATTGATTTTATGTTTGTCAAATCCCTTTCAGCTAACATCAGTGTTCAGACATGGCAGTTTGGTGCTGCTTCATGTGCAGCTGAGTGCTAGTGCTAGCATTTTAACAGTTTGATAGCAGTATGCATTTAATATAAGACTGTTGTGGGTGTATATTTAATGTTACTGTCACATACTAACTGGACTTTGATACATAAAGAAATACAAAAAGTACAAAAAAATACAAATACAAAAAAATACAAATATGAAAAAAAATTAATAATTGATGTGAAACTTTTTTTTTTTTAATTTGTGATTATACTGATGGGTACATTGAGTCTTAATGTCCATTCCTGGAGGCTAAAATGTTTCAGAGGTGTGTTTACGGGTAGGACCTCTAAAAAAATGTCATATGCATTAGCAAATAGGACAAAAAGTCATGAATAAATAAAAAATGCATTCCTACTGAAGAATATAAAATTGATTAATTTTATGCAGAGGAAGGAATCCCAGCAGTCTCTGAGCTAAATAACAGACAACCCCCACTTTACCCCACCCTGACACACAATACCCATAAATACACATTGACAAACACACATATCCCTGCTCCTACACTCCACACACGACAACTCATTACGGTTGCAGCTGGGTGTCACGTGGATCGCCCTCCTCTTATCCCCCCCCCGGGCCTGAGAGCGCTCGGGTTCCGGGGGAAAGCCAGGCTGAATTAATTGGCAGTGTGAAGCTCCAGAGTGTGATTACTTGGGGCTCGTCGTTAAATCAGCGGCGGGACTGTGTTCAATTCCCAGCCTGCATGTTGCACACCGCCTCAGCTGGGTCACGGCTTCGACAAGGCCACCTCTGACTGTCAAGCACCGAATTACCGTCCTGAAACCGAGCCATGGTGGCTGCCCACGGAGCCCTGTTTACACGTTATTTATTAATATCTAGAGGCCAATGTGGAGCCTCTCAAAGCTGAACAAAGACTGGTCTCACCAGCAAATGTTAAATCCAACCAGTGTGCTGTTTTGTTTTTTTTGGAGACACAAAGCAGTAAGGATGAAAAAAATAAAATACAAACACATAAATGAATCTGAAATAAAACTAGAATCTAAATTTTGTCCTGAGATTAATTCTTTTGCAAAGACTTTTTTAATAATAACGTTACAGATGTGTTCTTGTTGGAGAAAATCTTTTTTTAAATTCCCAGATACTCCAACCACATGTGGAATGATCAATATAGATTTTCCAATAATACAATAAAATTTAAAATTTTAACAGCTTCTTAACAGTTGGTTTTCCATAAACACAAATGTTGAGTATTCCATCCATCTCATTTTCTACTGCACCATCCAGAAAGGGTAACTAGTTTCCTCTGACATCCTATTGGCTGTGCCATGTGTTCACTAGTGTGGCCAACCAATGGGAGGAAACAGGAAAACAGAGACCGAGGGCCAGCGATGGTGAATCACAAGCGAATGGTTCAGTTTGTGGATGACACCTGGGTCAAAGGTCATTACTTTCACATGATAGGACGTTGGTAGGAACCAGATGCCAGGCTAGTCAGACAAGATGCTATCATATTTAGCTCAGACGCTACGATGAACACACACACACACACACACACTTACAGTACCTTCACCAGATAACTTCACACACTCTGTTTTGAAAGAATGAATCTCTCCAGTAATGGATTTGCCTCTTTTAAATGAAGAGGGCTGCAATTCACAGTCATGTCTGCCAAATAAAATCAAACTGCTCCGTCAAACCAAACAAAACAATAAAGCAAATAGCAGGTTGTAATGAAATATAGGCCACTAAACAGCAGCACTGCAGAAGCAAATAGAGCACAGCTTCATAAAGCTTTCAACAGGTGTATTAAATCAGGCAAGTGAAGCCGTGTTGATGCCGCTGTGCAGGTGAACGATGCCTCTGCTGCGCCATTTGGTAAAGAGTCTGTTTTTGTTTCCTCTAAAGCCTCAAATCAGTTCCAGTCACCATCACACGGAGAAAAATACCTTTACAGGTGTTTACCACCGAACATCACAAGTATAGAGAACTTTTTTGGGTGTTACTCGTTGGATTTGATTTACAGAAAAGTCTGAGAAAGTCTGAAAATTAAAGTTAAAATCTATTTAAAAGACAAAAAATATTCAAGCACTGCCCTGTGCTGGTCCTGATGGTCAGAAGATGCTCACCAGAGCTGTGTTTAACCATCTGTGCTTTCACTTTCTTTAACTTAAACATGTTCAGGTCATGGCAGCAGGATAATTAGAAATCCCTTCCAGGAGCCTCAAACGTCCTCCTGGGGGACGTTTGAGGCTCTCCAGGAACAGATGACATGCGCCATCCCTCCAGAAAGTACCTCCTCCAACCTGCTGGATTCAGCATTAAATAACAACATCTGATTGGTTGAAATGTGTCTGAAATCAATTTAAAAACAACAACAACAACAACAACAATAAGATCTCTGGTTTCTCAAGGTGAATTTGCAGTTAGCACACAATCACCTCACTGGAATCGTCCACTACAGGTTTCAGGTCTATGGCTGCCTCTTCATGATAATAAGTGATTAGAATAAAAATAAAAATAATAAGTGATGCCGATCTTTCTGTATGACAGTAATTGGGCCCCAGTGACTCAGAAATGTTTGGCAGAGGTGCACAGTGAAAGTTTTTTATATGGTGGGTTATTTGTGACAAATAAGACATAAATATGATAGTGACCAATGGTACTTAAGCATTAGGACTTCTTTGACCTCTGACCTCTGAATGTTTTGCTATTTGATGTTAACTATTGGTCGAGTTCACTGAGAAAATGGAAATAAAACAGAGTCATCAAAAATAAAGTGAACGTTTTGGTTACCAGAAAGTCAGAGCGTGTGTGTGTGTGTGTGTGTGTGTGTGTGTGTGTGTAGGTGGGTGTGCGTGTGTGTGTGTGTGTGTGTGTGTGTGTGTGTGTGTGTGTGTGTGTACTTTATTAAAGTTTAGTGTGCTTACATGACTGTAATTTGCAGGAAAACACGATACGATCATGTAAACACTGAATGACACTGAATGAACGTCATGTAAATTGTGTCTCTTAGTGGGGTGGGGGTGCTGTGTTCAGACAGAGGCAATAAAAATGTATCTGGGGGGGTCTTGTGAGATGTAAAGAAGCCTTGTGTTAACTCTAAATTGAAACCTACGGGGGAGGGAATCTGACAGGAGACGGTTTCTACCTGTGAGTTCTGGATCTGGATGGTTCCCGGAGGCAGTGCTTGAGTTAACACTTGCCCCTGCGATGTCACCATGGCAACCGGCTGGTACAGGGTCCCACCTGAGGGGATAATTTGCCATCATAAGTACGAAGCGTCTTCAGTCCTTGACAGACCACAAAACAAACGCGCAGCAAACAAGAGATAGAAATATTAGATTCAAGATGCATTAATGCACCTTAACCCAGGCGTGTGTGTGTGTGTGTGTGTGTGTGTGTGTGTGTGTGTGTGTGTGTGTGTGTGGGTGGGGGGGGGTGCTGGCTTAATTAGTCTTGATCAAGACACCCTGATCACAGTGTGTCTGAGCTCTTCCAGTGTGTAGCGATCAAAGCTGGAGACATGGATTTATTTTGGGTTAAAAGGGATTTCCAGAGGGCAGGATTAACATTTCACTGTTCAGACCCACATTCTGAACGCTGAGCAGCTGCAGGAGGATCCTGTCACCACTATCTGCTGCTCAGAACTCACTACAGATGCATATGATGACTAGATAGTAAAATATATTATATTTAAAGGTTAGGATATTTTTTAAAATGTGTGTGCTGTGCAATAATAGAATAAAAATCAAAAGCATGCTCTGAATATAGATTGATTATTGACTACTACACGCCTGTGTGTTTTTGACAATGGGACAGAGATTATTGGCATTACAGTATCACTACTTCATTACTTTACAAACTGTGATACTACAGCACTTTAATGTGTTTTCAATAGTTTAGTTAGTTTATTTAGATGACAATAATCACAAAAGTGAATTTATTTCAAGTTCTTCTTGAAAAATACTGCTACTACCACTAGTACAACTATTATTTTTATTTTTTTTAATTATTATTATTTTCATTATTGTTGTTACTATTATTATTGCTATTACTATTATTATTATTACTATTATTATAATAATAATAATAATTATTATTATTATTATTATTATTATTAGTATTAGTATTAGTATTATGTAGTGGAGCACATAACTCCACTAACATTATTACTATTAAAAAAGAACGACAAATGCTCATATCATCACTAATATTAAAACTGACTGAAACCATCAAATACTCATTCATAAAAGACGACCTTAACTTTCCACGTTTGAATTCTAATAATCACGTGTGACAAAATGAACAGTGTATCCTCTGTGTGTTTGAGTCTGCGTGTCATTAAATGCTCACCCGACACCACTTGAGAGTTGATTGTAGTCATGGCAACATTGCCCTGTTGCAGACCCCCGGCAGGCACCACAATCCCTGAAGGGTTAACAGAGCTGGAGACAGAGGTCATGGATGGAGAGGAGGTCTGAATTAGTTCCTGGGGGATCACAGAGAGACATCGGTGAGCACAATTCAAGAGGATGTTTGTGATTGAAGATTCCCAACAGCAAACTCTACCTGCTGATAAATGACACGGGGTATCATGGCAACTGCTGCTCAGAGGGGGGGTTCTATAGAGAGCAGTGGTGACTGACCTGCTGCATGTTGAGACTGGTGTGTGAAGGAGAGTACGGTCCTCCCAGGTCGTTACGGAGGAGGTTGTCGCTGTGCATCTTGGTCTTGAGGCAGGTGATGTAACGGTTGCAGAAGTCTTTACAGAGTTCATTGACCTTCTCTAGTTCCAACAGGTGGATTCTCAAAACCTGGATGGCCTTTACCATCTGAAGGACACAAGAACACACCATAACCTGATCACCGAGCGTCTGCATTCATTGTTAGTCAAAAGTAGCATGAATTTATAAAACCTGTGATGAAAATGTGCATCAAAATTTCTAATTCATTAAATTTCTCATGTTATTCACACATTTCATGTTTCTATTCGGCTTTAAAACTGTTTGGATAATTTGTTTGAACACGGTGAGGCTGGACTAGATCTTAGAACAACCAGGAAATAAATAAATTAACTTTTATCAGCAGAAGAAGACGACAACTTTACGATATTAATTATCAAAGGAGACAGTTTCCACTGATATTTGTGGTACGGACAAAAAAATCTGAGTAACTGAGTGATATCCAGGACAAGAACACCCATAAAGGTCTCCACAGCTCATTTGAATGAGCTGATTTTTACTCCAAAGGAGTGACTCTCACTTCTGTCCTTCCACTTCCTGTTAAGTTGTACTAAACAACACCTGACAGGTTGTGAACTTATGTATGTTTTTCCTATATGTCCTTATAAACCAGGTTACATTACATTATTCAAAAAAAAAACCTGCACCTTTTTCAATTCCCTGTTTCTATCCTGTACATAAATAAATAAGCATTCATAATATTAATACCAGAACAGCAGAGGGTAGTCACACACCAATGCAGGCTGTGTTGTCTAAAAAGAGGCAGAAAAATCTGCTTTGCATTTCATTGGTGCTACAAAAACTGAAATTAAATATTGTGCTGGTGGAGAACATCAGACGGCTGGCAGGATGAATGTAGTCTGTAGTCTAACATCATTCAAGAGAAAAAACCTCCTAAAACAAGTAAATTAATTACACAACAATGTCAAGGAGGGTTAAGATACAGCAGACTTTGTGTTTCTGCTCAGATTAGAAGTGTTGCACTTTGCATTCATTATGGATATTAGAGCGTTGAGTACAGGACAGCCTAACAACACATGAGGTGAAGCAACGCAATTTGATCAGGACTTATAAAGTTTTGCTACCGAAACAAATAATTATTTTTTGTTGTTGTTTAGGAACGGTCCAGTAGTGTCCAGTGTAATGATGAAGATAAGAAATAGAGACATGGAGATTCTGCTGGACCCTTTGTTTCTCATATGGTGTGAATTTTATCTTTTTCCTGCTAAACGCACTTTCCATTCAAACCCAGTGGCTCCAGCATGTAATGGTTCAAAACTGGGAAAACAGAATGTCATGGCATCTGAGGATCAATCTTTTATGATCAATTATATATGATCAATGTCAAGAAGGTCATCCTTCATTCTCTTAACACCTGGATTCAAACCATCAAACCTTTAATGTCCAGAGGTGAGAGGTCAAACTGACAGCATGTCTGTCTGCAGGGCACCACATTGAAATGAATAAAACAGAATATTTTCACAAGAACATGACGATGAGGTTCACCAGAAACATTACATTCAAATCTGTTCTTCAAAGAGGAACTTTTATCTGCTTTAAAAGCCAAATCTATTTCTAATATGTACAAATTTATGCTTTGACTCTTCTAACCCATAAAC
The DNA here is from genome assembly GCA_013358685.1 of Antennarius maculatus. Taxonomy (NCBI): domain Eukaryota; kingdom Metazoa; phylum Chordata; class Actinopteri; order Lophiiformes; family Antennariidae; genus Antennarius; species Antennarius maculatus. Next base: position 20,980,299 of record CM023617.1, on the reverse strand, counting down.
GTTAGCCATAATCCACACTTTCAACTACGACATGGATTCTGGAGATCTGGAGGTGCTCTCTTTGGTTATTTACTGTTCTCAGGGTCTTCATCAGGAAGACTGTGTCCACTGCCAAAAATCAGCTCATTTATCAACTGAATTCATAGAATATTAGTGCAAACTTGGTCATGGAATGTGCTGAACCTCCTGTTGTGCTCCAAGCTTACCTAAAGGCTATTTATTAATTATTGTATCCTAAAAAACATGGGCCAAGCAGAAATTCCAACCTACTGCTGGACTTCACATTTAGTTTCATTGTTCTAAAGCCAATTATTGATTTTCAGGATTTTTCCTACACTGGTGTTCCTGGCAAGCTCACAAAAGTTTAAGGCAGTGTTCCAACTCGTGCACATTCAGCTGTGAGACGAGTTTAAAAAACAGTGTGAACTACATCTGGTCACATAAATTTAGGATCTCAGGGATTCTGGTGACATGGATTTTGCTGCGAGAGCAATATGGAGTCATTTTAAAACATTAAATAAAAAATAAAAAAAAAAATTAAAAAAAATGTAATTAAAAAAATTGAACCATTGAATTTCTTATTAAAATTAAAATTAAATTTAACAGGAAAAAAAAACCTAGAAAACCGACAAAAAATAAATCCTCCTCTTGTCCAGTTCAAACATGGACTAAAGGACTTATGGTGGACTCTCGGTGACTGACGCCCCTAAAGTTGTGGAGGAAACTGTCCCAACGCCATCTGGCCTGACATTTTCCAGCAATTTAAATGAATGGAGCAGCAGGGATCAAATAAACTTGTATTATAGTGAATATGGATGATGCACAAACCTCTTAAACACATGCATAAAATTTTGATTTTGAATTAAGAATAAAATGTGAGTACCCCAGTTCATGTACATCGTCAGTGCGAGTCTGCACCCCCGGCTTCAGCAGTGATCTCACCATCAAAGTCACAACTCAAGGTCAACAACATGGACAGAAAAGTGCTGGGCCAAGGAGGAGATATATCAGCTAATTAAACTGCACTCACTTAATCAGGGGACCAGTAAGTCTGCCCAGTGCAGCCAGTCAGGCTCTGTGAGCATCAGTGCCCTCTGGGAGGGGCGCCCACACCCAGTGCCTCATAAAACACACAGATGCAGGGGTAATTGACTGTTCAGTACTTGTCGGGCCGCCATCACAAGTCCTGTAATGGCAAGAGTGCATTTCCTTTTTTTAATTTTTCCTCTTGTGTCTTTGTCTGGCTTCAGCTCCTCCCTGTCTTTTCTCCACGAACACCATCAGCATCCTCCTGCTTCTAACTCACAATTAGTGATAGCTGTTGTGTGAGGAGAACAGGATGAGGAGGATGAGTGGGGGGGTGGAGGGAAGGCCAGGGACTAGACTGTGTCACTGCTAAAGCAACAGTCAGGTGTTCCTACACACAGGTTGGGTATTAAGAGCACTGGATTAATTATTCCCCATCAGGGTGAGAGATTAATTCAGAGTTTAGTGATGGAGATGAGAAATGACCCCCAAAAACACGTCTAACGCTCAGACACCAATACATTCATCACTTAAAAACCACAGCTGGCAAGGAGGAAACACATCATCATCACCATCATCACCATCATCATCATCACCAAGTGATTGATTACCATTGATTCCATATGGAAAATAAAGTATTTGGTGTCTTCATTATTTATTTTCAATTGAACTGTAATTTTTGTTGTTGGAGAGTTATATACCCATATGAAGGTACTATTGTTACCAACACTGTGTGTGTGTGTGTGTGTGTGTGTGTGTGTGTGTGTGTGTGTGTGTGTGTGTGTGTGTGTGTGTGTGTGTGTGTGTGTGTGTGTGTGTGTGTGTGTGGCAGATCTTTGCTCACCAAGTTGTCCAGCTCTGGGTCTTCGCTGAAGAAGGGTTTGTGTTCTCGCTCCTGCTGGTGAACAAAGTTTTCGATGTCGACATCAAAGCTGGCTGACGTGATGCACTCGGAGCCCTGCGTGGCCTGTTCACACTTCTCAAACAGCAACGCCAGCAGGGGGAACAGTGGATGTCTGAGGAGAGAGACAGACAGAGACAAATTAGATTTTTTTTAAATTTCTTTAAAAGCAGACAAAATTCAAAAACAACTAACCACAATCATCTCCACAATCATCCTTTTGACTTTTGTCATTAGTTTTCATCAATCTAAAAACCTTTCGGACGGTAAAAACTGGTTGGTCACTTCTTCTGGATTCTCCAGGATAAATTATTATAGGTTATAATTATAACATGTGCATCAAATTTTGTCATTTTTATCACCAATTTATTTTCTGAATCATTTAGTACACAGGCAGACCAGATTGATCCGTCATTCATTAAAATACACCGACATTAAACTTCATGCACAAGTAGATTTAGGTCATTCTGAACATTGAGGAGTAAACTTTACCCATAAACCATCACAGTACAAAGACCTTTACTTTCTTTTTGTAATTTTTTTCAATTTTTGATGTATTTTATTAAAGATATGTTGTTGTCTGGATGAAAATGTTCACTCTATGACTCCCACAAACAAGTGTACTGATAGAAACAAGTATTCATCAGTACGATTTATGAAGGTACACCAGATATAACTGAAGCAACAATACAAGGATAATAAGAAAAGCACCACAAAAACAAACAAGTTTCAACTTTGAATTCATGCAGATGTATTTAATGTCACTGGACAGAAGTAGAAACCCATTAATATAAATATTGTAGTTCAGTACATACAGTACAAAGGGGTCGATCCATTTCATTAACTTTGTTAGACGGGATGATTTTTTTTTTCTTAGAGGGGGGTTACAGTACAACTGTGTGAAGGGGTGTGTAAGCAAAGAAAACACACGTGTGTGTGGTTCAGCCGGCGGTAATTTACCCAGAATGCAGTTCTAGACTCAAACACGTCTAACCACTTAAAAACAAGTGCAGTGATTTGCCTGTGGACCTTAACACTAAACATGCAGACACACACACACACACACACGCACACACACACACACACATTAACAGAAGCAGAGGGACTAAATTGAAAATGTCCTAAATCACAGTCTATTCCTCCTTCCCTGTGCTCCTGATAGCGTGGCAGCTCCATGACATTTCCCTAAAGGACATGCAGAACATGCAGACAAGGTCCAGTGACGGATCAGGTCCTCATGGTGTCACCTACATCTTTACCATCGTACCCCCAGATACACACAGAGCAGCGGTCCATAAGGTCCTGCAGTGTGTGCCACGTTCCAAATGACAGTATGGAGCATTTCCTCTTAGAATAAAGCTGTTTTCCTATTGGTCAGGCTGACAGGAAACTGCAATTCAACGAAAGCTGAGAAGAACAAACACTGACTGTGAACAAAAGTGTTCGACACACACGACTGCTGAAGCCCCACAGGTGTGTCATCCTCTCACATGGCGCTACATGAATACGTTTCAGTCAAATTCATTATGAATTCTTGGTATTATTTTACATTTCTGCCTGGAAAGCAGCTGAATAGTGACTAATTTCCAAATCCAGTGTCTGTACAGAGCATACAAGGAGAAGGCCATTCAGGTTTGTAAATTTTAAAGTCAGATGCAGATGATTTTTATTCATCCTTTATTTACGTATAAGGGCTGCTCTGGTTACTTGTTTTTTGTCAGATGGACAAAAAAATAGAAAACAGGACAGATTTCTGCTAAACCTGAGAGGAGGGTCCAGGACAAAAGCTCAAACAAACAAAAGACTGAATCTCAAATTTTTGTCAGTCTATGTGGTTTTCTTCCAATTAAGGGTGCTTTAATTGTAAAGAACTTATTGTAAAATTTTTCTAAAAATGAAAAATAATTTTCCACCATTGAACTTAGATGGTCCAAAGGTAATAGAACGTAGAAGAAGAAGGATGTCACGTTGGTTGCATGAAAAGAAAAACAAATCTATTCATTTTATCATTGAATGCAAACAAAAGATCATTATCATCATATCCCATGATGCATCAGGAGGTTAACAGCGTGTTGTCCCTGTGATCTTCTGCATATATTGTCTTGGTTTTCCTGTAAAGTAAATGACTTGTGTACTCCATATACTTTATATACCCTTCTACTGTAAAACTATGGATGTTTGTTTGTCCTGTTTGTCCCTGGTTGTTGCTCTGATATAGGAGGTGCAGTGTCCACTATTACATTTTATAACCGCTCATTCCTCGGTGACACCAGTGGAGACATACAGTAAATACACAAGGCTCATTAAAGCACCGCCTGTCTGGACAGGAGTCACAGGAATTAGGTTTTTGTGAAGGACAAGAACAGTCTACATTCCATATTCAATTCCCAGTATAAGAAGCCCATTTGTCCAAGACCATTGTGGAATTTTTCCAGTCAATGTTCTGTTATCTTTCTCAGCAGAAGAAGAGAATTCTTGGAAAACTGCGACAACCAGACTCCAAGCAGCAGAAAAAGAAACCCAGACAGTAAACAAAGAAACCCTCCACCTCTGCTGGGAGTCCTTCTGTGTTTCTGCTTCCAGACTGGTGTGGGACACCAGACAAATGTTACAGGAACAAGCACCAAAGTTTGCAGAGAACTTCCCTGAAGTGTCTTTAAAGCTTGCAACGACTGGCTGGAGAGTTTCAAGAACTGGAACAAGATGACAGGACAGAAAAATGATGGATCAGGCCTCAGTGAAAAAGAACACCCCCAAAATGACAACTGATGACTCCATAATGTTTGACTCAAAGGAAAAGAAAGTCAACCATGATATGATGTCTTCAAATCAAATATTTGTTTTATTTAATTTAAAAAAAAAACTTCTTATGTATACAAAACATTGATTTTTGCTTCTAATCGTTTTCTCACTGGAGGTAGTATTTTTTTCATTCTCATTTTTTTTAAATTCCCATTCTTTCTTACGTGTGTGTGAGTGTGTGTGTGTGGGGAGTATATATATCAGGGGACTGCGCTGACATGGAGGCGGACTCATGCTCTAACCCATGGCTCTCATTTGCAGCCTTTAATAGTCGTCTATATTATACTCTAATCTGCCTGATCCCAATTTAATGCCGCTCCCTCTGCCCGACGTGGCAGGAATACTAAACGGGGAGGGGGGGGGGGGGTCACATGCAGAATGGAGAGCCTCTGCCTTGTGTGTTTAATGTCTGCTGGTGGGGGGGTGTAACAGGGTGACTCTCAGCACTGCAGATGGTGTCTTAACAAGTTATTTATTCACACATCCAGCCTTTTGTTATGTGTGTTATTTTTATTCTAATAATTCTGCCAGTGGGACGAGATCATTTAACTTTGAAGAAGAAAAGAAGACATCCCAGAGTCGAGAGTTAGAAATACACACAGATTCATTGTGTCCAGAAGACATCCCACTAGTCTACTACTGAGACTACTACTAAATGTTTTACTTTTTGCTCCACCTTTAACGATAATATCATTGGGTTTGTGCTCCAGGTTGTTCCTACAGTCATTTCTTTAGACGTGACTATGACTGTCTTTCTGGAGGTAACTAATGTACAATCTCTCTGAATTCAGAATGTTCATTTAATACCTCACATGATGCATCTTCTGCAGCTAACAAACGGCTTCTGGTGTGCCTTTCCGTTTCTCAGCTGTTCTCGCCACTGTTGCTGCTAAATATCTAGAATACCTGTTTGACTGGCTGAGATTCAAAGTACCAGTACATAAAAACCTGACCTAAAACCACGTGCGCATCATTTGACTATGATGTTTGATATTTGTGTTGTTTGGTCACTTATAGAAGCGTCAGCAAACTTCTTGAAGTTCTACAACGTAAAACAAGTATTAATCTCCAAACTGTATTTTTGAATGAATTTTTGAATCAAGCTATGAACAAACATTTTTTTTTTTTTAATCTGATGTTTTTAGCTTTAGTCTGCCTTCACATTGGTGCTGAGGTTTCAACTGAAGGATGAAAAAAAAAAAAACTAAAACTATCAAGGTAATCAGGGTTTGTATGAAAAAACATCCATCCCTGAACACATTACATTGAGCACAGTTGGACATTACCAACTCAGAGTGGGGCAAAGAAACTACCCCTCTGCGCTTTCTATGACCTTTAGACAGGAAGTCGGGATTAAGGTAGATGGGCTGTGAAAAGGCATGCTTTTTTATGCCTCTGTGTGTGTGTGGGTGCATAGTCATGTGATGTGTGTTTTCCAGTCTTCCACTACCTCCTGCAACTAAACCGAGCCCCCCACCCCTGTGGTGGCTGCCAGAAGTGGCGGTTTCTATCTGCAGTGCGACGGAGTGGAGATTGCCGGCTGGGGGATCATTACAGGGGCCATAAAAGAGCGATTTACAGGACGGCCAGTGAGTGGAGTCAGCACGGTCCCCACCCTCCAGCGCCGCAATGTGCTGGATTACCAACGGAAAGCCCAAAATGGAGAAATGGAGGCCAGTGGGGGGAACGTGATGACTTAAACATGAAGGTGAGGGACGTGGCAACTCGGGTGACATCTGCTTTATGGTTGGTGAGTCAGAAGCCGGAGAAGGAAATAAGGGCCCACTTGATTTTTATGTTTGATTAAAGTGTGGTGCACGTGAAAAAAGTAAAGCATAAGTTAAGTCATTTCTTTATTGGTGTGGAACGGGAAATTCATTCTGAGCATATAATCTGTAAGTATAAGAAGCAGTGGCCAGACGTGATGCTGCACCCTGTGACGATTCTAAACCTGTTGTTTTCTATACATAGAAGAACGCTCATGACCAGGAATCGAACCCACAACCTTCTCGTGTGAGGTGTTTTAGCTCCGATATCATATAAAAACTGTTGTAATTGCTGTTGTTAACATTTGACAGCTGTTCTGGAGCTCAATAATCTTTTGGGATTTGCTTTTGGTCAACTATTGTATGAAGGTTCAAAAATTAAATCATGGCTTAACAGCACCCCCTCCCCCTCCCATGATTATGTTTTAGAGAGATTTGCAATACCCAGCATGCTGTCACCCCATCTCCTCACATGCTGATGTTCTGTCACGCCCTTCTATCCTTTAGGTGTCTTTTAGCATCTGTAGCGCCCCCACAAAGCCCAACAGCCCCTGGAACACACGCTAACATGAAAGGGCTCTTTGGTCACGTTAACCCTCCATAAACTCTGTGGTTAGATGGAGGGAAAGCGCTGCAGACGTGTTTGTTTTCACTCAGAATGACTCGGGTTGGAGGCTTTTCTCTTGACCCCTGCAGTCGACATGGCCAAGTTTCAAGTTTTATCATACAAAAAGATTGTGACACAAGACTTTAAGAGGCAGTAATGTACCGTTAACATAATGAAGATATTTACAGACTTACAGTTAAATTACATTTGCAATTTCATTTAGTTTGATGTATTTTAGAAGGAAACGCAAATGAAAACATAAAAATACCAGACTTAATACCAGACTTAGCTGCTAAACATTTACAGTCGACTACCAGTGAGTGAAAAGGTGCTACAAAATCTGAAAGTTTACTTGTTCTAAAATGAAATGAATTCCCGTCTCAACAGGATTCATTTTGTTTATCAGTGTGCCTAAAAAGTTGGGGTTTTTTTCCTCAAAACCTGCAGATTCAGAAGTGTGCATTCACGTTAGCAGACAAATAAAAGCCGTTTGGCCTCCTACGGAACGAGCCGTGATTGCCTACTTTCATAATAATCTGGCAGCTAGGCCACCAAGCGGGTACAGAGAGGGATGGGGGGGCGGGGTGTGAAGGTATGTGTTTATATGAATGTGTGTGTGAGCTGCAGGGAGAGCGTGTGATGGAGGTCCCTCCCTCGCTGCCTTTGCTCCCTACTGTTCGCCAGCCTAATCAGCCCCGCCGTAGCCTCGTTTATTAGGAGCCACTTTGCGGCGGCTTCCCGCTGGGCGTTCTCCCAACAAGGCCCCCGTTTCTCCAGGCTACATTTCTGAAGCGCAACCTTTCTGTGTGTGTGTCGAGACGGCGTACAGACACACGTGTGTGCATACACACACTACCTGAATAAAGCTTTTTTTTTTTTATTTGTTTGCTTTGCAAAATCACATTTTTATTCCCATTCCTGGTGCAACACTTGACTCTCCAGCTGGAAGCTTCACCCAGAGTTTGACTTGAACAACATCTCTCTCGACTTTAACACTAGCAAACACCCCCACCGAAGAAACTACTAATCAAAATAATACTAATAATAGAAAAGACTAATGAAATAAACTCATAAAAATAATTCATGCTATACTATTTCCTAATATTTTGACACTTTGAGAGAATAACCTTTGTAGAAGATGCTGCAGCTCCTCTTGGAAAGCAAGATGGCATAAAAATTCAAGTTTTAATGGGGCCTAGAAATAAAAAAAATAAAAAAAGCAATGATGATGAAATTTTCTTGATAAAAAAGAAGAATATGTGTCGACAATTTATCTATTAATAACTGTTTCACTCTATTTTTGTTGCAGGCAGCTCCTGCTCCATTAATGGATCACAAATTTGTCCCTATAAGAAAAAGAAGAGGAAAGAAAATTCTCGTCTTTCTTCCACATCCGAGTCAAGCCGTATGGAAGCCCGTAAAAAATGGCCATGTGAAAGAAACAGCCAATAAAACGACTTGAGCTTTGACACAGTTTCCTGCATCGAGCAGCGGCTGAGTACCAACACGCTCTGACCTGCTGAATGGAGGACACACTGTTGGAGCAGCAGGGCAGTGGTCAAGAAAGCATCGTGTCTGCAAACATACACACACTTTATGCCATTCCAGAGGGATGAGCCCTGGATCACCACAACACTCACATCTTTGTAAATGGATCCCACGACTGGCAAAAGCCAGAAAACATCATTTTTGTGTCTTTTTCTGTCACTTTCTAAAATGCATTGAAGGACAACTCTTCCTTGAGGTCAGTTCAATATGTTCAATAAACTGGTTCCTCTAAGACACGTGTCAAACTCAAGGCCCGGGGGCCAAATGTGGCCCTCCACATCATTTTATGTGGCCCGTGAGAGCATAAAAGGTCAGAGTATCTAAAAATAAATAGTTCAAAAGTTTGCTTTGACCAAAAACTACAATGCAGTAATTCAGCCCATTTTAACTTTGACCAAGTTTTGAACAAAGTTAACGTCCTAACTTGTGTCTGATGTTATTTTTCTTTATTGATTGATAGTTTGATCCTTGATTGATGGAGTTCTGTGGGTTTAATAACCAAATGAAAAGGATTTATGTTAGAACAGAGAAACAAACAAACATGTTTTTATGTCTAACTGTAATGTTTGGAACTAGAATAAGTCAGAAATTCACTGATTTAACATTAAGGAGTAGTTACATTTAGTTATATTACATTGAGTTACATTTAGTTACATTTATTAGTTACATTAAGGAGTAGTTACATTTAGTTACATTACATTGAGTTACATTTAGTTACATTTATTAGTTACATTAAGGAGTAGTTACATTTAGTTACATTACATTGAGTTACATTTAGTTACATTTATTAGTTACATTAAGGAGTAGTTACATTTAGTTACATTACATTGAGTTACATTTAGTTACATTTATTAGTTACATTAAGGAGTAGTTACATTTAGTTACATTACATTGAGTTACATTCAGTTACATTTATTAGTTACATTAAGGAGTAGTTACATTTAGTTACATTACATTGAGTTACATTTAGTTACATTTATTAGTTACATTAAGGAGTAGTTACATTTAGTTACATCACATTGAGTTACATTTAGTTACATTTATTAGTTACATTAAGGAGTAGTTACATTTAGTTACATTATACTGAGTTACATTTAGTTACATTTATTAGTTACATTAAGGAGTAGTTACATTTAGTTACATTACATTGAGTTACATTTAGTTACATTTATTAGTTACATTAAGGAGTAGTTACATTTAGTTACATTACATTGAGTTACATTTAGTTACATTTATTAGTTACATTAAGGAGTAGTTACATTTAGTTACATTACACTGAGTTACATTTAGTTACATTTATTAGTTACATTAAGGAGTAGTTACATTTAGTTACATTACATTGAGTTACATTTAGTTACATTTATTAGTTACATTAAGGAGTAGTTACATTTAGTTACATTACATTGAGTTACATTTAGTTACATTTATTAGTTACATCTGGCCTTTTGAGGACAGCCGTTATGCTGATGTGGTCCTCGGTGAAAATGAGTTTGACCCCCCTGCTCTAAGAAATGAATGTGGGTATGGAGTGTGTTTTCTAGACCTAAAGCGATGATCACATCCAATGTTCACATTATATGATGTCATACGTTATGTGTTCCATGTCGTACATAGAAGTCACTTAGAGATGGAAACAGATTTGAAAAACATGGCATCTGTATTTGTATTTTACTTTGTTAAGAGAAACAACATTTTTTTAACTTTCAATTTAAATATATATGTTTTTTTATTATGCATTTTTAATATGCACTCCATTAGCTTTAGAGCATTTGTTTGACTGTTTGTTTGTTTGTTTGTTTGTTTGTTTGTTTGTTTGCTTGTTTTTAGTGAAATAAGTCGTGCTTTTATTTTCAGATCTTTTCCTTACATTTTTACCAAGTTCCTTTCACATACTTTACATTAGATGACATTACCTAATGGGCCTGAACACTACATATGTATTATATCTGTATAAAGGAGGGGAGGGGGGGGGGTGGAGCAGAATGTGTGAAAATCGCTTCTTTTACATGTTATGTTCAGACATTGTGTTGAGGTCATTGTGTTTAAGGTGGATAAAATAATTAATCATACTCCCACAGACCCATCAGCACTGAAGGTGGGAGGACAAGAAGTTTCTACGCTGAACAAACTTGTCATTGATTCTAGATTTCCACGTGTAAAAGCACAAACTGCCACACATCTGTGTAAAGCACATGGAGTGACCTTAAAACAGCTTGTTCTGGTAAACACAACTTTTCTTCCCAAGATGTTTCTGAGCATCATAAAGACATTTCTGCTGAAAAAAAAAAAAAAAAAACAAGGGCTATTATCGTTTCGCTTTCAATTAAGCCAGTGTTTCCATTTCGGAGCCGAATCGGCTTCCATCAGCCGCAAACAGTAAATCTGTAACCTGAAAAAAAAAAAAGGCCATACCGGCTTTTTAATAAGATGCAGAGAATCCAGAAGGATTTTTATAGTAAATGCCACAACTCATTAGGCTAATTACTCCATCACACATTAACTCGCTCCTAATAACAAAGTAGGCAGAGAGACAGATAGAAGGAGAGAGGAAACCACACATCTCCTCATAAAATTGGCATTCTTGCAATTAGTGAAAAGAAACATTAAAGCCCACACAGACTTCCTGAGCAAAATAATTAAAGTAAAATAGCAAAGAATCCCTGTGCTTTCTCTCTTTTCAAAGTGTGCAACACCCGTGCGAGCGCTGTGTACAGGCAGATCACACTTCCATTAAAATAACACTGCTGTTTGAGTCTTTTTGCATAATTTGACTCACTGTGGGAGATATGACTTGTAAAGTCAAATTTAATTGCATTTATAACAAGGTAACAAGGTGCATTTAGTCATTAGCTCCTCACACAGGCAAAAAAATGATTCCACCAAAAAAATATTCTAATGTGTTCAACCTCCTCTGAATGCAGAGCAGCAAGAGATTCATTTAAGAGCTACAAGTAATCACATGAGAACAGAACACGCTGGCGGATCCGTGGCTCCTGTCGTTCCCTCAGCTCAAAGTGTTGATCACAACATTTCGATTGGCCGTCAGACGCAATCACAGACGCAGTTGTCTCGATTGTCAGCGTAGCATCATTTAGATCCGTGGCCCTCAACCTTTTCTTGCTCCACAAAACCGGTTTAACGTCACACAATATCTTCACGGACCATCCTTTAGGGTGTGGCGGATACATAAAATTAAATAAATAAATAAATTTAAAAAAATAAAATAATAATAATAATAATAATAATAATCATAATAATAATAATAATAATAATAATCATAATAAATAAATAAATAAATAAAATGATAAACCAGAATAAAAATAGTTTTTTTTTCTTTTGCTAGCTTGGGATTTTCAATTTTAATTTAAATAAAACGGAAATAATGTAAGTTCTGGATTCTTTCTGTGTGGCCTGGTAGAGGTGGACCTATTGACCGGTACCGGCCAATGACCCAGAGCGGGGGCCACTTATTTAGCTCACTTAGGTTCCCTGTGTAACTCTATGACTGTCCTATGAGCCCTTGCAGTGTCACATCGATACACCGAATGTTTATCCGACCCATTCCTTCCCCCCAAAGGTGCTGGTTGAGATGCACATTCAGAAAGAAAGGGGGTTATGGGACGGACATGAGGTCCTAAAGAAATTTCAGTCTGGAGTGGTGTAACATGTTCTGATCCAATCACATCACTTAGATGCAAGCAGGCGTGACAAAGCCCATCTCTTGACCTTTGCCCTCTTTCCAGGCAAAATATGAGACAGCACCTGAGTTAAGCTAGGGCTCACAAACCAGGTGTTCAGGGTTCAGAACAGAAAGGAGATTCTCGTCCTTGAGTCTCCTGACAGGTCGCTCTGCGGTGACCTTTGAACCTCTGAGGGACTTTCCTTCTTTTTAAAACAGGAGCATGAAATTGCCCCAATGGACTCACACGAACACTGAGGTGTGTTCTGAAGCCTGCTGCGTCTCATCCTGACACACAGTAGTGCTTTCTGCTTCTGAGTGGGGGTGCGTGAGGCCATGAAAACACATCAGTACATGGTGAGCTGGGCATGAAACCCCCCCCAATACCCCTGATTTCTGAGAGCCAATCGAGCTGTGACTCCTGAATGGAACGCGGTTCAGTGGAATCAAAACGTGTGACTTCTTTCTGAATGTGGATGAGGCCAAACGGCTCATCTGAAGCCCCGCCAATGAAACGTTTGCTTTGTGCTATTTATAAGAGGCTTGTATTTACGTTGTTACGTCGAGACGATTTTTAAAACACTACAAAAACATTTTGGTGTCGGCTACAAGAGGAAAGAAAGACTTTGTCAGCTTACATACAGAAGGTTACATCTTCCTCATTTCAAACAGAAGCTGCCTGACTGTATTCACTGCCTCCATCCTCAGAAACTCACTACACCCTCATCACATACTTACATCATTATCGAATGCATGAAGCAATCATGTTGGTGAACACACATCTTCTACTGTCACCCTTTATGAAGCACAAAGGTCACACACCGTTCATGCGTTTCCGTTTAGAGCGCTTCCACCACTGCATGTGACAAAAGACAACACGCTTCAGCAGTGTGTGTGTGTGTGTGTGTGTTTACAGCCGTTTGGCATTGATCAGTGTGCTCAAGAATGGACACACACATTCCAGCTCTTATACTGTACAGCAGCGGGGTCATACTCATTTTTACCAAGGGCCACATGGCCGAGGGCCACATAAAGCTGTCCTAGATGTAACAGTAAATATAACTAAATGTAACTCAGTGTAATGCAACATAAATGTAACTACTCCTTAATGTTAAATAACTAAATTTATTACTTATTCAAGTTACAAACATTACAGTTACACAGAAAAAACACATTTGCTCTATTATAGCATAAATCCTTTTAATTTGTCAGGTTATTAAACCCACAGAACTCCATCAATCAAGGATCAAACGATCAATGAGTAAAGAAAAATAACATCAAACACAAGTTAGGACATTAACTTTGTTCAAAACGTTTTTTTATGTTAAAATAAGCTTAACTATTGCATTTTGGGAAATGTAGTTTTGGTGAAATCATACTTTTGAACTATTTATTTTGACCTTTTAATACAGTGGGGTTGCGTCAGGAAGGGCATCCGGCGTAAAACTTTTGCCAAATCAAAGATGCGAATCAAACATATGACTTCCATACCGGATCGGTCGAGGCCCGGGTTAACAACGACCGCCACCGGCGCTGTTGACCTACAGGGCGCCGGTGGAAATTGGATTACTGTTGGTCGAAGAAGGAGAGGAGGAAAGTGCGTTCGCACGAAGAAAGAGAAGAGGAGCGCCAAGAGTATAGGACTAAGAGTAGGGACGTTGAATGTTGGAACTATGACAGGAAAAGGTAGAGAGTTGGTCGACATGATGCAGAGGAGGAAGGTAGACATACTGTGTGTCCAGGAGACCAGGTGGAAAGGTAGCAAGGCTAGAAGTTTAGGAGCAGGGTTCAAGTTGTTCTATCATGGTGTAGTTAGAAAGAGAAATGGAGTAGGAGTTATCTTGAAGGAGGAGTTTGTTAGGAATGTCCTGGAGGTAAAAAGAGTGTCGGATAGAGTGATGAGTCTGAAGCTAGAAATAGAAGGTGTGATGTTCAATGTTGTTAGTGGGTATGCTCCACAGGTAGGATGTGAGCTGCAGGAGAAGGAGAAATTCTGGTTGGACTTTGATGAAGTGATGCAGAGCATACCTAGAAGTGAGAGAGTTGTCATCGGTGCAGACTTCAATGGACATGTTGGTGCAGGTAACAGAGGTGATGAGGAAGTGATGGGCAGGTTTGGTATCCAGGAGAGGAACGCAGAAGGACAGATGGTAGTTGACTTTGCAAAAAGGATGGAAATGGCTGTAGTGAATACTTTCTTCCAGAAGAGGCAGGAACATAGGGTGACCTATAAGAGTGGTGGTAGGAGCACACAGGTAGACTACATCTTGTGTAGACGATGTAACCTGAAGGAGATCAGTGACTGTAAAGTAGTGGTAGGCGAGAGTGTAGCCAAACAGCATAGGATGGTGGTGTGTAGGATGACTCTGGTGGTGAGGAAGATGAAGAGGACAAAGACAGAGCAGAAGACGAAATGGTGGAAGCTAAAAAAGGAAGAGTGTTACATGACCTTTAGGAAGGAGTTAAGACAGGCTCTGGGTGGTCAGGAGGTGCTTCCAGATGACTGGACAACTACAGCTAATGTGATCAGGGAGACAGGTAGGAGAGTATTTGGTGTGTCATCTGGAAGGAAAGTAGACAAGGAGACTTGGTGGTGGAATGAGGAGGTACAGGAGTGTATACAAAGAAAGAGGTTAGCTAAGAAGAAGTGGGACACTGAGAGGACTGAGGAGAGTAGACAGGAGTACAGGGAGATGCAGCGTAAGGTGAAGGTAGAGGTAGCAAAGGCCAAACAAGAAGCTTATGATGACTTGTATGCTAGGTTGGACAGTAAGGAGGGAGAGACTGATCTATACAGGCTGGCAAGACAGAGAGATAGAGATGGGAAGGACGTGCAGCAGGTTAGGGTGATTAAGGATAGGGATGGAAGTCTATTGACAGGTGCCAGCAGTGTGATGGGAAGATGGAAAGAGTACTTTGAAGAGTTGATGAACGTGGAAAATGAGAGAGAACAAAGACTAGAAGAGGTGACTGTTGTGGACCAGGATGTAGCAAAGATTAGCCAGGATGAAGTGAGGAGAGCACTGAAGAGGATGAAGAGTGGAAAGGCAGTCGGTCCTGATGATATACCTGTAGAGGTTTGGAAGTGTCTAGGAGAGGTGGCAGTAGAGTTTCTGACTGGGTTGTTCAACGGGATCTTAGATAGTGAGAAGATGCCTGAGGAGTGGAGGAGAAGTGTGCTGGTGCCCATTTTTAAGAACAAGGGAGATGTGCAGAGTTGTGGCAACTACAGAGGAATAAAGCTGATGAGCCATACAATGAAGTTATGGGAAAGAGTAGTGGAAGCTAGACTAAGGGCAGAAGTGAGCATTTGTGAGCAGCAGTATGGTTTCATGCCAAAAAAGAGTACTACAGATGCAGTATTTGCTTTGAGGATGTTGATAGAGAAGTACAGAGAAGGCCAGAGGGAGCTGCATTGTGTTTTTGTAGATCTGGAGAAAGCTTATGACAGGGTGCCCAGAGAGGAACTGTGGTATTGTATGAGGAAGTCTGGAGTGGCAGAGAAGTATGTTAGAGCGGTGCAGGACATGTATGAGGACTGTAAGACAGTGGTGAGGTGTGCTGTAGGTGTGACAGAGGAGTTCAAGGTGGAGGTGGGACTGCATCAGGGATCAGCTCTGAGCCCCTTCTTGTTCGCTATGGTGATGGACAGGCTGACAGACCAGGTTAGACAGGAATCTCCATGGACTATGATGTTTGCAGATGACATTGTGATCTGCAGTGAGAGTAGGGACGAGGTGGAGGAGAAGCTAGAGAGGTGGAGGTTTGCCCTGGAAAGGAGAGGGATGAAGGTTAGCCGCAGTAAGACAGAGTACATGTGTGTGAATGAGAGGGACCCAAGTGGAAGAGTGAGGTTACAGGGAGAAGAGATCAAGAAGGTGGAGGATTTTAAGTACTTGGGGTCAACAGTCCAGAGCAATGGAGAGTGGGGAAAAGAGGTGAAGAAGCGTGTCCAGGCAGGATGGAATGGGTGGAGGAAAGTGTCAGGTGTGATGTGTGATCGAAGAGTTTCAGCTAAAATGAAAGGAAAGGTGTACAAAACTGTGGTGAGACCAGCGATGTTGTTTGGTCTAGAGACAGTGTCACTGAGGAAAAGACAGGAGACAGAGCTGGAGGTAGCAGAGATGAAGATGCTGAGGTTCTCTCTGGGAGTGACCAGGAAGGATAGGATCAGGAATGAGTACATCAGAGGGACAGCACATGTTAGAGGTTTTGGAGATAAAGTCAGAGAGGCCAGACTGAGATGGTTTGGACATGTCCAGAGGAGAGATAGTGAATATATTGGTAGAAGGATGCTGAGTTTTGAACTGCCAGGCAGGAGGCCTAGAGGAAGACCAAAGAGGAGGTTTATGGATGTAGTGAAAGAGGACATGAAGGTAGTTGGTGTGAGAGAAGAGGATGCAAAGGACAGGGTTAGATGGAGGCGGTTGATTCGCTGTGGCGACCCCTGAAGGGAAAAGCCAAAAAGGAAAAGAAGAAGATTTTGACCTTTTATCCTCTCACGGGCCACATAAAAGGATGTAGCAGGCCACTTTTGGCCCCCGGGCCTTGAGTTTGACACATGTGCTGTAGAGACACTCCAATCAAGCCACTAATACATTATTATTAAAGTACTGTGAGTTTCCTCTTTACTGTTCCTGCGTTTGGATGTGAAGGAAGACACCACCCAATAAAACCCTCCACCTCCACCACCGCCTCCTGGAGCTGCTCCAAACATGGCTGCTGACATTAAAGCCAGCCTAGCATCTCCGAGCAGCACCTCGCTTCAGGCCTGAACGCCGGCCCCCCATGGGTGGGACCTAAGGAGCTGGGACAGGGGTCCAACACGGTCTGTAGGTCTGCAGCGTCATCATTTCATGATGCACCAGACACTGAAGGGCAGCTCACGTGTCATTCTGATTGGCTGCCTGCAGCTTGACACTAGATGTCTGCACTGTGAATAATTCATTTCATAAATAGATAATACATATGCATGAAAAAGATGCATCAATATTCTATTGGTAAGGTGAGAAAATATGAGTTACAAAAATCTGAAATTCTTGCTCATATTTTATGATACATTCCATTGATTTACTCACAGCTTACTGGGCTTGAATTTAAGTTTACTACACGGACATTTTTTGCACATGAAAAAAAATTTTTTCAGAAATAAGCTGGACTGGATTCTATTTATTTATTCTCATAGACATTCTGACATTAAAATAACTTTTCAGTGTCACCAGAGGACCAAGAAGTTCAAACTAGTGGTTCAGTTCCAAAGCCAGGTCTCTACCACTGCAAGAGTGATGCTTACCTTTGAAAATGACTGTTGGCATGAAAGAGAAATAAGTTATGTTATACAATTTACATCTAACACAACATCTATTTATTATTGTATGTATTTATATGTTCATTTATTTTTCATGCTAACTTCAGCGCTATTAGACTAAAAGCTACATCGAATTCAAAGTGAAAACAATTGATGGTATTTCTGGTCGACTTTGTTGATTCCTGAAGGCTCCTTCTGGTTTGTGAATGATCCTTGTCATAGAAAATGAAGGTGACAGACTTCAAGTATAACTTTCAAAGGTTTGGAGAACACTAGTGCATGTAGCCTTCAAACAGCACGCCAACTTCATTTAATGCAATTTTATGAAGCCAGCAGAGAGCAAAGAGAGAAGAGGCAATAATGATGCCAAAAGAAGAAGGACAAGGAAGCCCAATGGTGCACATCTCCAAAACTAACTTTCCAAATCATCACATTTATTTAATGGTTGTGTCGTTGTACTGTTCAGTGATGACTGCGACGATTCAGATGGTGGTAAGTTGTATTTTTAGACATAAAGACCCCTAAATGACACGTGACAACTCCTGGGGAGGTTGAACCAACCTGTAAACGGCCCTCTTGTCGGACTCAAGCTGGGCCTGGGGGTCAAGGGTCACGCTGACAGAGGTATTTCCAGCTGCAGAGGCTGCTGGGATATGGACCTGTGGGGTCTTGGTGTTCTGCTGGGTGGTGCCCGTCATCTGGGAACACAGAAAAAACAAAAGTGACATCTGCAGTATTTTCTGTACTATAAGGCACGTCTTCAATAAATGGCCTATTTTAAATTCTTTTCATATATAAGGCGCACCGGATTATAAGGCGCACTGTCGGTTTTTGATCAAATGAAAGGCTTTTAGGTTGGCCTTATGGCGCGTAAAACACTGTAAATGTTTTGTGTTCCTGCTCAGCGAAGCGTTCGAACCCGTCGTGAACACTTGTGCTCGTGAGGTCTTAGTTTTAATCACTTTTCAAAGCATTGCTTTTTGACACCAACGGACTACAAATGAGAGCGTAGCTGCAATGAATCACTGACGGTCGCCTCGTAATGAAGCTGTTAAGGAAAATGAATGAGACCAGACAGAGTAATGGAACGCGGCCCGCTCGCATCACACATACTGTAGATTCCTGTTAGATGGTAAACATTCAAGTGCTCCAAACCGGCCATACAGGGGATTTATGTCCCTCACCCCCGTGGAGTCACTAGAGAGTGTGTTAGAGTGTGTGTTAGAGTGTGTGTTAGAGTGTGTGTTGGTTCTCCTGACGCTGTCGGTGTGTGGGGTGGGCAGGAGAGCGACACACTTTACGACTGCAGTCCGTTGTCTACTTCATCCTCTACCCCACTTTCCTCTCTCATTTATTTTCTCTGAGGAAATTAGTCTAACACCCCCCCCCCAACACCACCACCAACTCCCTACCCCTTTTTCTCGTCAGGGTGGGATGGGAGGAATCTTCAAGTCTTAATCCCAGCTCCAAATGGGAAATAAATTAGCTTCTTCACACTTAACTAGCTCTCATTTGCATTTGCCAAGCATGCAGGCTGGGGGCTCTGGAGTCTCCTCCCCCCCCCCCGGCACTAATCCTTCGACGGTGGGAGACAGAGGTGTTGAGGACCAGGAGGGGGCGGGGGGTGGTCGGTCTGATGGACCTGCTTCACCTTCAGTCCATCTGATGTTCTGGGGTCCTCAACAAAGTCCTCAACAGAACCGGACTTGGCATCTTATTCTACCACCCATAATGCAATGCGTTTCACTCTCACGCTCATTAATTATGACATTTAATGCAATAGTTTTATTTTCACTCTTTTTTTGAGTAACTTCAACTCACCAACGGTTATTTCCTGAATTTAAGCACATTATCTAGTTGAGGTTTCAGCTTTTTAAGCATTTTTAACAACCGGTCAGAGTTTACGGTCAAAATCCCACCGATTTGGAAGAAACGCTACATCTTTATGACGCAAACACCGCTATTTTGGTCTGGGAACACACTTTTTCTCTTTCAGGTTTCATTAATACGAGAATTAACAAACACACTTTTGCTATGGCAAATGAGATTTTAAGACACTCCAAATTAGAACCAGTTCAATAAATGCTGAAAATCTTGGAGTAAAGTAGGACAGTATACAGAGCTGTTCTCAGGAAACAACTTTCCATCCCATCCCATCAGATCGGTGCTATCTGGCATGTTTAGTTCTTACAGATTTACACAGTTTAATCTGAACAGGACTCAAATAATCCTGCTGACCTGAAGTATAGATGGATCCATGGACAGATAAATTGTTTTTCTTTATAAATTATATGACATATTAATGTTTGGACAATAATATACACTCCCTTAAATTCTTTATAATATACTGGTGTCATTATAATTTCCCATCTATGTTATAACCTATGGATGCAGTCTTGTCTGACTTCATTATATATATATATATATATATATATATATATATATATATATATATATATATATATATATATATATACAGTATATATACAGTATATAATACATTATATTATAAAGTCAAATTCTTTTTATCAATTTTATTTTTGTAAAATCTCTATTTGATTTTGAATTGTAAAGTGTTACCTTTGCATTAATCTAAATAACAGTAAATTTAAGATACAAAGGTTATTTTTTTGACAACGGACTAATACTCCTGACTGGTCAAAATGAGAATTTCTCATTGGTTGCTTACAGAGCCAATCAGAAAGCAAAAAGTGTTCTAATGAATATTAGTTTATATCTGTGTTGTTTGTTGTGGAACATAGGCTGCTGGGGTGTGATGAGTTGGTGACGTCTAATGGAATGTCTGACCTGTTGGCTCTCCTGGTACGATGGTGGAGGAACGCTCTGGGTGGCCATCATTGTCACTGCAGGTGCTGGGGGCACATGTTGCATCATGGGATAGCTTCACATTGAGGCTGGTGAAGACAGAAAAGAGGAGATTCTATTACAGCAGCGGCCACCAGATGCTGCTGTGATGAAATCATAGATCAGAGTCTCCCCAGAGTCTCTCTTCCACGTTTGTTAAATAATTCGGATGCTCAGTGTTTCAGTTCTTCTGCGCTGACAGAACTAAAGGGTGATGTTTTAACACTGAGTGATCCTCCAATGATATCAAGAAGACTGGAAACAGAGCAGCCCTTCCAAATACCTCACACACTTCCGTGCGACACACCAGCAGGTTCACAATGAGACCACAAACAAACCTGACTACTAGTTCACTAATTACAGAGCTACGCTTGTTTGCTAATTACAAGCCAACCTTTAACGCAATGCATTGTGGGAGAGTCACCTTGGTAATCTTGATGTGTTTGCTGCCTGGTGTTGTTGTTGCGCTGTTACCCAGCCAATCAAAAGGGGGCTAATTAGAGCTCTTGTTAGTGGGCTAATTGCTATTGGTCAGGACCCCACAGGGCCGAGGGCTGAAACTGTTACCCCCACCCACACTGAAACAAGCTAATTGGTTCAGGGTTCTATTATGTACATGCTCGTACACACACACACAGAGACACACAGAGACCACCTAGGATCAACCCAACTTACTGTAGGCAAACACAGTAGGTGCTCCATCCTGAAGCTACACATAACCTATGTGAACGCACCACATGAAAATGTCCTCTCAATGAACTAATTAACCTGAGGGGGAGTGATTTGATAAATACCACAGTAAATCTTTTTTTGTATCTATATACAGTATATCTAATATAAATGTAAGCCTGACATACACTATGTGATATTCTAACGAGGACCGGTAAAGTTATCATTTCTTCTAGACCCAATGCTGAAATTGTGAGCCGCTGCTCTTATTGGAAACAGACACCTTCTAATGCCACTCACAGCTCTGTGTGGTCATGAAAGGCTGGCAGCAATTAGAGTGGACTGGTGGTATTGACCTGGTGCACAGCACTTGATTATAAGCTAGTGAAATGGAACTGGAACATATGAGTTGAGCCACAACATCCGCTCAGAGCGAAAGCGTCAGGAAATAAACACCTGACTGTTAAAGCTGAGGATTTGTTAGGAGGATGAGTCCTGATGGAAATTTAACAGCAAAGTATTTTTTAGATGAGTAAAAACATGCCTTAAAGAAAGCGGCTTGAATATCACACATGATGAGAGAGTACAGTATTCTCTGCACTATAAGGCTCACCTAAAAGCCTTTAATTTTCTCAAAAACCGACAGTGCGCCTTATATATGATTTGTTAAATAATAAATAAAAAACTCATCCATTCATTAAAATGGAACCAATATTTATTTATTTATCTTTTATGTATTTAAATAAAAAAAATAAAAAATACATTATATATATATTATTTATTTATTTAAATACATAAATTATATATATATATATAATTTTTTAATTTTTTTAGTTGAAGATGCACCTTATAATCCAGTGTGCCTTATAGTGCAGAAAATGCTGTATTACTGCAATACTAATTGAGATGGGATAGGCTCCCCCGACCCGTGCAAACCAACACACAACCCCTAATGTTACATTTACCTCCAAACTTGAATAAATGTGTACAAGACTTGATATTTCAAAATGAAGTCTGATCCTATAGTGAAACACTGTAAAAGGCTCCAGAGGCCCATAGTATTTGATCAGCAAACATACTCTCCAACTTATCCTGGGAAATGTTTGAATGCAAATTAGTTGCAATTGTCTTTAAACTTGTTGATCAATCAGGAAGTGGTAAAAAAAAAAAGTGTCATATTTGTATATGTTGAAAACTTGGAACGTAGCAGTAAAGCCCTGCTGGGTGTAAATGGGCTGTAGATGAAGGACCCTCCCCGCTGAGCTCACGCCCCACTGACATCCAGAGCACTACTACATCACCAGAACTCTGGTTACGACCAGAAGCTCCCATTCGGTGCTGAAGGTTGGTTTAATTCCACTGACGAGTTCTAATTTAGCTTTTAGCTCATCTATCACGTCGTACTTTGCTTGTGTTTGCAGCCGATGCATGAGCATATTCAGGGCTGTATTATATAAGCGTGTTTGCAGTTTGCACCGTGTGTGATCACACTTGTTTGTGTGCCATGTCTCTGCGAGTCATTTTGTGTACTGATTGCGTCTTCTGGTTTCTGTTCTCATTCCAACTGGTATCAGCTGAAAGGCATCTCCTGCGTTATCAGTCCTCATTTTAATTGCAAATGCAGAGAGCGTGTCAGTGATTAAATGGAAAATTGCACATTAATTGATGAGACTGAAGATAAAGCAATTCCAATTACTGCACAGTATTTTAGGCGGCCTCTCAAGTTTCAGCCATCCCTCAAAGGAACGAGCCTCCAAACTTCAAATTTGAGCAGGCAATCGTGCGTCCATAAATATAGACGCACAGACACACCATCGCTGCTGAAGCGTGAATGTACATACAAGAAACGACAAGAGCACTCAAAGACAACAAGACATTTAATTTCAACTGCAAAATCAAAGATGTAAGTTCAAAAAACAACAAACTTGGACAAGAAATCTTTCTTAAAAAGGAGATTCGAGGCATCCAGAAACTGCTCTCTCTGAACACACCCAAGTTGTACAGTTACACAATAAAATTCATTTTGAGGACAAAATTATGTGTTTGTTCCTCAACAAAGGCCTTTTGAATTATCACAGAGTTTATAATGCATATCAAGTGAAAAAATGCCTGTAGTGACAATCAAAATTCAAAAGCAAAGCATAAAATGAAAAATGAGAAGTAGGCATCAAATTATTCCAACAAACATCAAAAGGTTTTTGTGAGTGTCGATTGGAAGCCGTCACACTCTTTCATGGGTTTTGGTGGAATAAGAAACACTTCTATTCAACATTCAATTTTCCAACAATTCTTAGGTGTGGAGCGTCTCTCTGCTGGATTGATGTTGGGTTAGTCGGTGGCACCGCTGCAGTTCTCTCATTCCCCACAGGCAGTGAAGTGAAAACCCGTATCTGGTCACGTATGATGTGATCGCCGCCCCTGGCCTCCACTCCTCAACCATGTCCAACGTCTTTTCTCACACGCTTTGGCCTGAAGGAGACTCGTTGCAGAGTTGAGCCAATTACGTGTCAAAATGGAAGATTAAAGGAAACAGGTCCAACTCCTGATTTAAATAGTGAAAACAAATTCATATAGATAATTCCATCGAGGGCCACATCAGCATAACGGCTGTCCTCAAAGGGCCAGATGTAACTAATAAATGGAACTAAATGTAATGTAACATAAATGTAACTACTCCTTAATGTTAAATAACAACTGAATTTATTATTCCAGTTACAAAAATTACAGTTATACAAAAAAATGTTTCTTTCTCTGTTCTAACATGAATCCTTTTAATTTGTCAGGTTATTAAACCCACAGAACTCCATCAAATCAAGGATCAAACTATCAATCAATAAAGAAAAATAACATCAGACACAAGTTAGGACGTTAACTTTGTCCAAAACGAGTTAAAATGAATTACTGCATTGTGGGAAATTGAGTTTCTGGTCAAAGCACACTTTTGACCTATTTAATTTTAGACACTCTGATCTTTAATGCTCTTGCAGGCCACATTAAATGATGTGGAGGGCCACATTTGGCCCCTGGGCCTTGAGTTTGACACATGTGGTATAAAGGAAGGATTCCCTAATGGGTTTAGAACCAGTTCCAACAAATGGTGGTGACCAACAGGACATTAGTTATGGTCCCCAATACTTTACTTTGGTACTTTCCTCTTTTTATGATAACAAACATTTCATTTCTAAAAAGAAGAGAGAACTTGCTGAATTAAAATGAAGAATATGAGTAAAATATCAGCACAGGATTGAGCTAAATCAAAAATGAGTGAAGACTGATATTACTAACCTGAATCAGCAGAGGGCTGCAGTTTGTCACATCCGATCTGCCATACCCAGGGATGAAAAGGGCTTTGTCCGGCTGTATGAATGTTGTTACTGTTCTGCTTCCTGACTGCTTTAACATCTTCTATTAAAGTAGAAAGCAGGTCTGATGCTAATGGTTTCACATTCAGGTAACAAACATGCTAAAACTCTCTCTGACCCTTAACCTCCACAGGTCACATGTGTTTCATGGTCACACTTCTCATTAAAGATACTAGTTGTCATGTATCTACATTTCAGGGCCGACGGCATCTGTTTGCTCAGTATTTCAAGTTGTTCTTACTCAGATGAGCTCCAACAGCACAAACTCAGCAGCACACATTTAACCCAAGTCTAACGCAATATATTTGCACTGAAGCCTTTAAAATAAACTTATGATATTGCTGAAGATTAGGGTTCTTCCAGTTCTTTCGGAGCAGTTGCATCTGACTGTATATTAATGTATGTGATGGTGTCTATCTTTCAATGTCGTCTCCACATCTGGGGTGTTTTATTATGTGTTATCAGTTCAGGTTTTTTTTTTTTTTTTTTTGACCTGCAGCTGAGAGCGAAACAGAGAAAACAGTGATGTCAAGCTTTTGATGACATCCAGAACAATAAAGCAGCTGATGGTGGTGTGATGTCTCCGCTTTAATATAAGGTGAGTGATGACGTTTTATCGGGCCGGTTGCTGGATGTCGTATCACTTCAGTCTCAGTTATTTTTCGCTCCTCTACCGTTTGCCACTCATCTTTTGAAGATGTAATCTTATGTGATAAAATGTGCTTTATACAGTGGCAGTTCCACCTTAAAACACCACCTTGAAGTAGAAGAAAGGGGGTGTCGACTAACGACTGGGATCAAACACTGAGGGTCGCGTCCCAGATCTACTGTTAGTCTGTGGGAATTACTGCTCCAGTTACCTCTTAATAAGTTAGTATTTTACATTTTATGTTTAAATGGTCTAAATAGAAGTAATAATCCTTGACATTTATGAGTCCATTGAAAATGCTATAAAAGAAAAAGACAGTGATTATTTGGGACATGTTTGTATTTGGAATCAGTTTGATGTGTAGTTTTGTGTTTGTGTGATGACAGATTGACTCAGTCAAGTTTGGAACCTTGATAGTTTCTCTGAACCTCATGGACTGACCTTAGATTTTATTGTTAACTACATTTCATGAGAAATTAATTTTGTGCATTACTTAATTTATTAGATTTACCCAATATGTTTTCCTCAGTTCAGACAATGTATCCATATTCCGGTAGCATGTGAGACAGCTGATCAGTTTTAGTTGTAAACAGTAATAATTCTGTAAGTAATTCCTCAAAAATCATGATGCTGATTTCTCAAAAACACTGAACCATAGTCTAGAATACTGAATCTTAAATAAATCATCTTTACTTTTGAGTTTGAGCACGTTGTACTGTGTAAATGTGGTAACCATGACAGCGCTGACACTCCATCGTGCATTGCGGAGACGAGGGCGACGTCCATCCACACAGCCTCTGTGGATGGACGGACACCCCACCCCTCAAAATCTCATTTAATCTGTTTGAGTTTGATGGCTAAGAGGTTTGACCTGCAAACGCAATGAATAATTTTTGGAAGTGAGCGTGTCACCTTGGTCAGAAAACGATGCATATTGATGACATTCCAGACAGGAAGATGAAAAAAAATAAATGAGGTGTTTTTGAATATGAGTAGGATCTAATCATTGCATTATTGTCAGGCCTGATTTACAATGCAAACAGCGGTAGGCGAGGCCTTAATGGCATTGAATAAAACGCTGGAGAGAAGGGGGGGAATGGTAATGAGCTTGGGGTGGGGCGAGAGGGGGGCTGTGTACATATTTGTGGTCGAAACCCAAAACATAAATGAAAACACACGGATCAGAGAGCAAACAGTCCAAACACAAGTGGAACGGGCACGGATGCAAACATGTGTATTAATGCCAACATAAAGCTCAGCGCCCGACAAAAGCTCCAACCGGCAGCATCCTGAGGGCAACCGCACACTCGCTGTCTCCTGCTGTAACATAAACACACACACACACACACACGCTCAAAGGTGTGAATGCACACACAGCCAGAGGCAAAGATAGTCTCTCCAGTGGTCTTGGGGGGTACAAATCCCCCCCAGGCTAACGCTAGCTGCACACACACACCACAGTCAGGACCTGGTGTTCACTCCCAGGCCACCTCATTAACCTGAGCCGGCCTCACAACAGCCGACTCCACATCACTTACAATTCACACCGCTATTATTTATTCATCCGCTTCTTGTTGATTGAACTCATTCTGGACCGTAACACAGACGAGGAAAGGATTGGAAGCTGACTGAAGGACGGTTCGGTTTGGGGGTGAGGTGGACATTGTTAACAGTGGGTTCAGCAAGATCACGTCTAAAGTGATGACACTCTGCAGTCTGACGCCTACTTTAAGTTTCTTTTCTGCAGTTAACATTAAACAACATCAGACTTTCTGACATTATCTGTTAATACCGGAAAAATTACAGATTTAATCAGTAGTTTTCATCAAAATTTTATGTGTAGTTTACTGTGACCCTCAAAAGAACACTTGTAGTACAGAAGATACTGGCAGAGATCACACTAGAAATAAAACCCCAAGGCTAAATCACTGCAGAAGGAGAACCCAGCAGTAGCATCATTTTAATTCTGCTACCAATCTCAATGAAGTGTTTGTGTGATCTGAGCTTTTGGTGTCTGATTTAAATCAAGAGAAAGGAGGCGGGAAAATCAAGAAAGGCAGATTGTTTTTCACATTATTTATTTAGTCATTCTTATTTATTTTAATCTCAATAGGAAATGAGCTAGAAAGCTAAATCAACTAGCAGCCCTAAAATTAACTGCCCTTATCTGTCATTGACAATCAACCACACATTCAAATAACAATCAAATGTGTATCAAAGTCTATACATACACACACACACACACACACACACACACACACACACATGTAATAAAAATATCTGTAATAAAAAAATCAATGTTGCATCACATTTGTCATCATGACGATTCTTGTTAGAACACTGAGTCCTTTCCTCCTCAGACTCAAAGGCTTCCTCTGACTCGTCCTTATCAATTCCCAATGACATTTTCTGCTGGAATTTAAATCTATAACCTTTCCAGTTTATTCTCTCACACTGAACTTCTTAATGAACGTCCTTCACGTATTCAAATCTTCCTCACAGCCATAATGAAGACACAAGGATTTCCCCTCGGGTGCTGCGCTTTCCGAGATTCATCGCTTTCTTTTTAACTGCTGACAATGGCGTCAGTGCTCCAATCAGACTGCAATTTTTGTTTTCTTTGTATTTATGCAAATGTTTGTTTGGATTGCTGTTTGATTGTGTTCCTTACTGCTTTTAAAGAATCAGATTAAAGTCTCAAGTAAAATGGATAGTGGTAAAACTAGAGTAGAGAGGAAATTTCTTTTGTAATTCCCCAAGGAGAGGTGGTTTGCATGCAAATAACCTTATTAGCATAGCTAAAAGCCCTTATTATAATGAGGTGAGGTTTCTTTCTGAAGAGGCTAAACATATAAGACAAAGATTAAATGAAATTCCAGACTGCAGGTAAATCATGAACTGTCTTTAATCATCTGTATCAACTTGTACCTGATTGGATTTTTTTTACTTTACTACAAAAAAAAAAAAAGCAAGAAAAATAACTTCACCTGTTTTTTATTCTACTCGTGTCTCTTCAAACCAAATGCAATTCAAGTTTCAAAACTAAGAAGCCTTAAACTCAACCCATCCATCCATCATCCATCCATCCATCCATAAACATCACGGTTAGCAGGGGAGAACCCATAGAATAGTGCATCAGATGGATATTTGATGTTGGAATTCCAACCAAAAAATTAAATCTGAGATTATATTGTATCACTCAATAAAATCCTTCTTCTTGTAAAGCAAGATGCGAAAACATGTGAGCACTCATTACTGTGGAACCTGCTTCCCACGGGATTCCTTGCTCCCAGTAGACTACAGCTCACTCCTCCTCCACTCTCCTATATGAAGAAATGATAATAAGCGAATTGGACATTCTAATATATATACATACATATATATATATATATATATATATATATATATATATATATATAATTTTTTCAAACATACACACACATACATGCACACACATGCAAACCCGATGCGTGGTGACCGATTGTCTGACCTACTTTATTGAATTTATTTTGGTTTCAGCTCTGTCGTGGATAAATTTACACAAATGGGTGCTGCATCATTTCCTAAAACAAACACACATCCATGAACACACACACACATACACACACACACTCCTGGGAAGTGAATGGTGAGGTAGGAGGAGATTGCCAACATTACACTCCAGACCGCCAACAAAAATAGCACTGCAACAGATCTGAATGGTGCAAAAGGCTCAGAGAACCTCAGAGGAGATTATGTTCAGTAGAAGATCCAAGCAGCAGTTCGTGTTGTTCTAGTTGATAAATCCAACCAAGAAAACCTCAACCAACGACAAATGGATCCTACAAGCTAGTAGTTAGTATACATGTCAAACTGAAGTCCATGAAGCTTGACTGCTGTAAAAAAAAATAAAAAAAAATAAAACATCAATAAAAGTCTGAAATATTCCTGGATTATGATGAACATGAGGACTGCAACTAATTCAGAGTCAATTCATCCTGCTGCTCATCATGAGGCACACAGGTCGTAGGCTACGTAGGAAAATATCTGATATCACAGGTGTGTTTCTCACATGTTTATTACTGGGGGTGTTAACATGTGTGCTTAACATGATGGTAAAGGCTAACATCACCGATAGTTATATCTTGACTTAATGTGAATACTGAACATGGGTCCTTTGGGATGTCTGCACTGAAATAGTACGGTCAGAAGCAAACTTAGGTTTAATATCATGAGGCATTATTATCTATGTTTGCAATTAACACAAAATAGAACACAAATGCAACTTTACTTACTTACATTTTTATTTTTTTTACAACTGTAAGTCGCCTGTTCTGTTCTTCTAGTGTCATGTTGGACTTCACACTTACGCAGGAAAACATCATCACAATGTGGCCAGAAGATCTTAATCAATAACATTTGGGGTTTTTTTTTTAGTAAATAAGTGAAACGCCATGTTTTTTCCTCCCTATTTTCTCTGTTGGCTAACGACCAGATACTGACATGGAGTCCTGTGTCGGTCCTAACAGTGATGATCTGAGCAGAGATAGATGGAAAACTATTAATACATCAACATTTAACATCAAGAACAAGAGAAACAGGACCCAAACTACAGTCTTTTACTTTAAATTACTCATCAATCTGTTAACATTCCCATCCTAACATGCTAATAATTCTTAGTGGTTAGCATCCTAACATGTTCAGTTATCACTAAGCACAGCGTAAGCTCATGTTAATTCCATTATCTGGTCATAAATAAGGTCATAAAAGTACAGGAGGAATTTACATTTTTACCCTGATACTGATGATTGAAGAAAGGTCAGGAGGTCACCCAAGTCAGGAGGATTCATTCTCTGTGAAACATGAATTCCCTTTTATTTGGTGCCAACAACTATCTGGTTTCCATCTGGTAAAGCGACTGAAGCTAAAACAACAGACTGTAGTGGGAGAGGACCAATGCAGTGAACCTGTATTCTCTATTCAGGCCAGCAGGGGGCGATTCTGGGGATTTGGGGTTGTTTT
This sequence comes from Antennarius maculatus, assembly GCA_013358685.1. Classification (NCBI taxonomy): domain Eukaryota; kingdom Metazoa; phylum Chordata; class Actinopteri; order Lophiiformes; family Antennariidae; genus Antennarius; species Antennarius maculatus. Next base: position 20,950,116 of record CM023617.1, on the reverse strand, counting down.
TGTCCATAACATCATGATAACATGAACTTTATTTTCACTAGCCTTACTTAAGTGAACTGTTTCTTTTTGAGTTTATTGTCAGGAGGATGGTGAACATATAAAACATATAAAATCCACGGAGAAACATCCCAGGTGGGTTTGAATCCAGGACCTTATTGCTGCCTGTGTGAGCACGTCTGCTGAATGGATCGTTCAAGAGGGTTCAACCAGGAGCAACTCCTGTATTTAATGTTGGAAGCCGGAGCTGAGCGGCGTCTGCAGCCTGAGGTCGACACACACAGGAGGAGCGTTTCATCTGCTCTCCTGATAAACATCACAACACTGACACCACAGAAAAAATGTGAAATTGGAATGGCCAAGCTCATGGAGAGTAAATGTAATCTAAGAGAGTTTTCCTCCGAGCCCCCCCCTCACCACCAGCAGCAGCACCGGCCCCACTCAGTGCTCTTCTTCCTCTGCTGTCATGTCTGCTGTCACATACATTGTGTAACGTATCTGCAGCTGCATCTTTTTTTTAAGGATGTGTCCTTATCGCAGCGAGCGAGTGCCATCCGTGTCAGTCTGGAACAACTTTAGCTACTGGTGGGGGCGACGTGACTGACAAGTGGGGAGCACAGGAAGCTGGTGGGCTTATTCCCAGTAAAATTTACAAAAAATGATGAGTGCATCACGCATGTTTGGCTTCAAAAAGTTCACTCAAAAGCTGAACTGAATGTGACACGAGGGTCATTTTTTCTTGATGGATTTAATTGTTACTTGGCTTTATGATTCCATGTTTTATCTCATGACTGATGTATTCTATGAAGTGTTTATAATATGTAAAATGCAATAATTAATGCATTAATGCATAACACAACCACAGCCACTATAGTGGCTTCTATTCTATGCGTATTATAACACGGTGCGTCTTATTCTGGTGAAAACATTTTCAAAATAGGCCATTCATTAATGGTGCGCCTTATTATCAGACGCGCCTTTATATATATATATATATATATATATATATATATATATATATATATATATATATATATATATATATATATATATATATATATATATATATATATATATATATATATATATATATATATATATATATATGGAAAAAAGTTTGAGGATAGGCCTTACATTGAAAGTGCGCCTTATAGTCCAGTGTGTTTTATAGTACAAAAATACTGTAATGAACAGTCCACAATTAAGATGGAGGTCTGGTGCTTCTGATAAGGACACGAAGGGTTTGGATACCAATGTGTGGAGACAAAAAAAAATTATATAATCTCATGGAGCACTATCATTAAACCCAAACTATAAGATTTTCTGCTATTGTATGCTATTATACGCCATACCAAAATCTGTAATTATCATTTAACACCTGTCAGAGTCTCCTGGAGACCCCAGGCTTTCTAATGTGGTCTGTTACCCAATGAAAACCTGATACTGCTGCTTGGTCAAAGAGCTCTATGGCTAACCCTGTTTCCTGGATATTCCACTTCTGAACTACCATCTATGGAGCACCAACCTCTGCCTGGGCTGACAAATCCTTTACATGTCTGTTTAGCTTGTCTGAACCAATCCCAACCCTCCACTTGTGGAAATAGGTTCATTAATTTCTCCCAAATAAAAAATGCTACACATTTGGATTTCTTTTAAAACATTTTGTTGGCCTGGCTGTTGTGGAAAATCATTAAAACGTTTCCCCAACATGTTGGCAGGAAGCTCAACTGTTACAAATGAGCCAATCAGCTCAGCTATATATGAGCTAAGTAAGATTATAGCCTCATAAAAATGCTCACATTTAGAATGTAAGGTTTAACATGCTTGCTTATTGCATATTGTAACATAGAAATGTCAGCATGGAATCAGTCCAATAACACAGAAAATCGCCCGTACCGTTTTGAAATGAGATGGTCTTTATCATGGATGCGTCTGCAAATATCTTGGATGATGTTACCATGGTAACACAGCTAATTCACACCAACAGTCACTGGGTTCTGTTCAGGTGTAAACTCGTCTGAGGAAAATGTTTGGAAAAACTACTCAAGATAAATTCTCCATTTATCGTCCAGCTATATTAAAATACATTTAACCAACAACAAAAATAAGAGGCTCAACTGCAAAAGGACATTTTAAACCCACATACCTGATATATATACTGTATATACCTGTATGAAAATAAAGTGTCCAGCAACAGTTTCTTTCTTTGGTAAAACTGTGACACAAAAATGGCAAATGAGACTAAGCTAATATGTCAAATATGTATTTTGCCTTTATACACAGGAACATTTTTGTAATTATATGAACGGTTAAATAAAAATAAATCCTGAACGGGGCTAAGAAGCGCAGCTTAGGTCTGGAACTCCTGTGTAGGTCTAGAAACATTCTACCACCTGAAATGGAACCTGGCATCAGCAAAAAGACACACACACACACACACACACACACAACATCACCACCACCACACACACTCATTCACAATGCTACCCCCAGAAGGTAATATTTGAGAAGAGTGGTGGGGGATTAATGAGAAAGGGATTAGCAGGTACTGTAGGTGGCTCCATATACCGTATGCGTGTGTGTGTGTGTGTGTGTGTGTGTGTGTGTGTGTGTGTGTGTGTGTGTGTGTGTGTGTGCGCGCGCATGTCAATGTCTTATATTGTAATAAACTGTCAAATCTCAGTCTTGCTCAGTTCTATAAAACAATGTAAAAATTGCACTAAAAAGCAAAAACCAAGGAAAACTCAATTAGAGTTGAGTTATTGTGTCTGAACTGGTTTGTCAGCTTCGTCTGCAGTCTCTACGATATGTTTCAGCCGCCCAAACTGAAGAAATGAAGCTGAACTGCCAATTCGATTTCCTTGCCAACTTCAGGACAGAAGCAGATTATCTTTGTGTTCTCTGCTGGGAATGCTTTCTTAATCTTTGTATTATCAGACAACCCAATCACAGAACATCGTAGTAACAGTTTATCGCTGTGCTTGAGCTCACATGAGTTTACGTACAGGAAGCCCTGTTCCTCTTCTCTCGCTGGTGTATTTCAAAGGTAGGAAGGAAAACTATCATCAGGCTTTGCTTTATTAAACAGAAAGTAGATCCGTCTGCTTGTAATATAAGACTATTTTAAAGTTTCCATTGATGTGAAAGGCTTCACATCAACTTGAAGAAAAAGCATGTGTGCAACATCAGTCACACGTTAGTTAACCTGTAGTGACTAAATCTGGTTAAATCTGATAAATATTATTGAAGACGGACCCAACTGAAGCTCTGAGAACTATTTACAGGTCCTGCTATAGACTAATGTGTCATATATATTCAGCTTTGGCTACTGCAGAGCATGATCACTGTGCAGACAGCAATCACCTGGATTCCACAAGAGACCGTCTCAGAGACGGAGATCAGAAATCACAAGAAAAGCTCTTATTTACCACCAAAAAAGCAAGTGTGCTCTACTGATCCTGTTTAATACTCCTTTCACACCGAAATTGACCAACAGCAGCATAAGGAAGTCCATCTTCTATGTTCACACTGAAGCAAGGAAGGGTATGACTCTGACCTCTGGGCAAATTATGTCAAACCAACCAGCTGTACAAGGAAAAAACACAAAAATTACTAATGTAAAGTCTTGATACTGTTGGTATCTTGTGCTCATTTTTAATTAAATCCTTTGCAGGGAACTTAAAGTTATCAAAACTACTTTTCACGAGTATAAAAACACTCAATAAATGTATAAATTGTATGATGATATGATGACGTATGGACGTCTGATGAGCTCACATGTTCCTGCTCATCTACAACTTCAGCTCTCTGGAGAAGAAGTTAAACTGATGGAAACAAACAGAAAGTGAAGTGGAGTCATCTGAAGTATGAAGACCAAATAATGAGGCCAACACCGCTGATGTTTGCTGCTCTTGGCTGGACGGCTCCTGTTTGTCTTCGTGTCGGGGGCAAAGACAGGCGGCAGCTGAATGGAATTCTTGGAAACACCAAACAAACCTTTATTAAATTTCCTCCGAAATGCCACGGGGAGAGGCGTGGAGCCCGTGTGGTGAGGGAAAGACGGACCGACGGGTGGATAGCAGAGAAGAGCGATGGAGGAAGAAGGAGAAGGAAGTAGAGATGGTGCATTGAGAGAAAGAAGGGTGGACAATCCTGCTTCTCTGCACAGACTTTCCCAGTTGATAGAAATGTTCAATCCATCAGGAAAGCCAGAGATAGTGTGGACACGGCTATAAGAACTGTGCAAGATTACAACCAGAGGATCGGCTGGAACATGTTCAGAGTTAATGTCAGTTTGGAGAGTCACATCAGTCCTGAGGACTGCACACCCTCAGGGGTATCAGCAGATGATGATATGGTGCTCGCAAAGACAACCAGAGATCCTGGATTGAGACTTGGAACCCTAACCCAGTCCACGTCAGTCGCCATCATTATAAGGATTTCAACTGAGATCAGAAGGGAATTAACACATTTACTGAGAACTACCAGCAACTTTGCATCAATGAAACAAGACATATAAGTGACTGAAAGCATCCCAAACAGTCCAGGATAGGAAGGGTCTCCTGCATCATATTAAATATCCCCCTACCCCCCGTTGGTCCGTGATACCAGTGAGATGAGGCTTGTGTTCTGAGCTCTCAGGATGCAGAAAGCCTATCTAACCTCAACCACACCCTGTCCACCCCGCTGTCTCCTGATGTGTGAGGAGTGGTCTCCTGACCACTAAGGAGCTGTTTGTTACCACCAGCTGCGATGCTCCTGAACTCATCCTCATCATTTTTTTATTCATTAATGATTTTATTCATTCATTACATACTTTTTTGTTTCCTGCATGTAGTATAAAAAACTACATTATGATCCACGTTTCATTAGTCTGGTGTCGTATGATTTCTTGAATGTGAACTAGTATCAGAGCTAACCAGCGAGCTGCATCCTTAACCAGAGTACCAGAGGAAAGTCTGCTAGAGCGCCACCTGCCTTTAGAAGCAGGAGATTGCTCCTTTGAGAGTGTTTCTGTGTGTATACCTGTGTTGTAACATTGCTAGGGTATCACCTGAGACTGTCCTGGTGTTTTCAGGAGACCAGCAACACTATATAGTCATAACCCAACATGAAAAGTCATTTTATGCAGCTAGATGCAAAATAATATACATATATCTAAATAAATAAATAAATAAATATGTATATGTATATGTATATGTATATATATATATATATATATATATATATATATATATATATATATATATATATATATATATATATATATATATATATATATATATAACTACAATAAAAATGAAGAGTACATTTTTTTATATAATGTAAACACTTTAATTATAGTTTTATTACACAGGTTCAAATTTTATGCAGTGTTGTCACCTTGAGTCAGTTTGAATAAATTAGAAAAATTTAAAACTAATTTGCGGTGCATGATTTCCATGGTGTAATCCTATTCATTGATACTTGAATCACACTTGAATTTTTTTTCAGACTTTCCCCTTAACTTTATAAATAATAACTCAGATGGCAAAAATGTCAAGGCAGAGTGATTTTGTGAATCACCAGCAAACAAATCTCTCCGCCATCTTCAGTTCTCCAACTTCTAAATGCTTTGGAGATGCGTTGCAGCCCTTCCACCAAGTTTTATCCTTCTACAAAACAAAAACAGTGGCTTTCTCTTGAGGTGAAAACATTGCAAACCCATATTAATTGGTCAGAAAATAATTTGCATGTTCTATTCAATATGTCCATAATAACTAGTTACTCCTACTGCAGTCGAGGGGATATCTTTGTATTCACTCACACAAAAATGCAAACAAACTTAATGCTGTTTTGGGGTGTAATGAATGAGGAACTAACTTCTTCAGCTTTCAGAAAGCACAGAACTGCAGGTGCATCAACAACAACCTCCCCAAGGAGGTCTGACAGAACCAGACCTGCAATCTGTGAGCCAGATCGAGGTCTGCTTTGAGGCACTAAAGCCTCACATTCCCCCTCTCTCCCAGGGCAGGGACATCTGGAGCGCATTAAGGCTCTAAGGACATTGGATCCCCCCGGAGCGCCTGACTGGATGGGTGGGCCACTGCAGACCCTTTTCAGCAGCAGGGCCCGGCCCCTACCTGATTGATAGAGGGAGCCCCACACGAACACTTAACACTCACACACACTGACAAATCCCACACTGTTGACATACAGCAACACCGCTGAGACACCGGCTGTACTGCTAACATGGATTATTATGGACGCTTCCATTTTTCACTGTGTATAGTTTGCCCCATCCATCACTAAGTGGACATACTTCAAGAGCTCCTTATTATAGATAGAAGTTCTTTAAGGGCCTTGATGTAAGAAACAACTCCTAACTTTGGCCCTTGGGGACAAATAAAGTTTTTTTTCGATTGAATTGAATAACTTATGGAAGTCAAATGCAAAGACAACCACACATTGGAAAACATATAACTCCTTTGACGCCTGAAGCAAAATTTAATTCACTCATAGTTGAGAATCAAAGGCCGTCTTGTTTCTTAGAATTCTACTTTTTCATTAAAGTGGGGATTTTATTTTCAGCGATGAGGAAACACAAACTTTTTTCAAATGAAGAAAAAGTTCAAAGAACCTCCTCATTTCCTCTAAATTGCTTTTGCCTGATTTGCCATTTCAAATAAATTGCAGTGTTGGCCAAAATTTGCAATTCACAGGAAGTCGTCCCCTCATCCACGCAGAAGACGTTAATCCACATTTCACATTTGAATATAAGATGGAAGCAGAGAAAAAGAAAAAAAGGGGAAGGGAAGGAGAGGGGAGATAGGTAACTCCTTGCCAGGAAGATGAGGGGAGGAAGGGGAGGCGTGGAAGGAGAAGCTGTGGGAGTGGAGAAAAGGCGAGAGAATGGGAAGAAACAGGCGCCATTTAGAGTAAATGGCATCCAAAAACCCTCTCCAATTATCTTTGCCTGCCATGCCAGCGAGACTGACTTAATTAAAACGACTTGAGAGGGAGGGGGGGAGAGAGAGGAAGGAACTGCCAGTGATTGAGGGGGCAGGCAGGCGACGTATCTGCACCGAAACACAAAGCTCAGGCATCGCTCAGGCTGTCGACCACTCTCTCTTTTCAATTCCCAACTTCAAAAGAGAATAAAGAAATAATAATCAAAAAAAAGAAGAGAGAGAGGGGGCTCTCACCATTCACAGCCATGTAATTGTGCTATTTAAATCCTATATTTTTATCATTGTTGGAATATTCGTTGGAGGGGGAGAGGAAGGGATAAAAATGGATAATAAAATTGCTTTCTTTTTGTTCTTGTCTGACTCCCTCCTTCCTATAATCCTTCTGCCTTTTCTTAGAAAAACCTTTGACAGTGACCTTTTCGCATGAGGTGTGTTTCTATGGAAACAAGGCCCAGCCCTTCAATGTTTGGTGTTTTTCTGTAATGGCACAGCCAAACCAGCTGACTTGTGATTTGAGAGGAAGGATGCACCAAATTTAGGGTTTTTTGGTGTTGCCTGTCTAAAAGAAGAGAGCATCTATCGCTGACGCAGATCGTTCATCCTGTACTGATACAAGGATTTCTGTAACAATAAACTACAACACAATCAAACCAGCAAAGATAATTACAGTAATTGGAAAAAGATTGTACAAGATTGAAAAAATATTTACCAATTAAATGTTTTTTAAGCAATTTAAAATTAGTGATTTAACGATGGACAATTTTTTGAAGGTTTCCAAAGTGCTACACAGTCACTACATAAAAACACAACAAACGCACCATAAAACCATGAACATAATGCAGTTAAATAAAATATCAAATAAAAATCCAATAAAACAATTTAAAATAAGTTAAAAACAGAAATAAAATCAGATAAAAATAATTAAAATAATGTGAAAGTTGTGTTTGTTAATCGAGGCTATCGTGGACAATACTTGTGATTCCATTAGGTGTTGGACGGCACAAATAAAAACAGCTCTCCACCTTCAAACTAAATTGAGCAGATTTGAACTGTACAGGAAGTCTGACTTGGCAACGCAGCTAGATTTTCAAAATAAAACAGCAAACACTATAGTAGAGGTACAATAATCAAGAAAAAAAAAAAAACAATGAGCAACACAACAAAACTCTTTCTGAAAGGCTTCCAGTGAGATAAGAAGGTGTGGAGGATGGAACAAAAGACATTCACTGCCAAACACACACACACACACACACACACACACACACACACACACACACACACACACAATGGAACGGCGTAGAATCCAACGTGTTACATCTCAATCAGTTGTTGAACCGCTTCCTTAAAAAGCAGGAGTCCGTTTGCGTCAGTGTACTGCAGAAGTCCCCCCAAACACACCTCCATCGCCTCTCACACACACTCCTGCTGACACCTTGACCACCCAACAGACAGTCAGAGCTAATGTGTCACTGCTAACACTTCACATGTTTGCACAGAAGGTTGGTGGGTGCTAAAAAGTAATAGGATAGATTGTGTAGAATAGCTAACCTACAGATGGAACGCATTGGTAGGACAGAGTAGGAAAGGCAACTTGGATGAAAATCAGAAAAGTACTAAAGGAGCCGTTTACACCACAACTATTGCACAGACACACACAAAAAGTAAACGTCTGAAAACACCTCCAGATTATAATCTCTTATAAATGCCACTGTACTATCACTAGTGGACAAGTAGGGCAACTCCCTTCTGATTTTTAGACACACTTCTAACAGAAATTTGTTAAACCAGCACTGAGATCTTCCTCTGAGGTGTTGATTTTGAAGGGTTACGCTGCCAACTGCTGGCCTGGCATGGAAATGACAGGCATTCCATCGTTACTGTGGAACCGTGTCAACAGCGATCACTTAGAAGAAGAAAAACATGAACAAAACACACACAGCTGAGATGTTCTCGTGTAAATGAGGCCTAAAACTTTTGTAAAGACAGAAATCCTTTTCACATTCATTTACAATTTCAGAAGAATAATTCTCCTAATTCCTCTGAGAGATGTTTTTAGTGTTAATAAAGCAAGGGACTGTTTCATTTGATGAGAAACTGACTGAGAGGTTTAGAAAATATGGTGTGTGTGTGTGTGTGTGTGTGTGTGTGTGTGTGTGTGTGTGTGTGTGTGTGTGTGTGTGTGTGTGTGTGTGTGTGTGTGTCAGAGGGAGGAAGGAGGGCTGAGCTAGCATGACAAGCGCTATTTTGATGGGGCCAAAGCCAACTATCTCCACATATCCGCTTTCCCTCTCCTATTCATCCCCTGCTTTTCCACCTCGGCTCTGCTCATCTCTCCTCCCCCGTCTCCTTTCGTATTCTCCACATTACTCTCTCCTTCTTTCTTCCTAGGCTCACATTTTCTTTTCACTGACCCTTACCCCTCTTTTTTTTCCTTCTCCCCTCCTTTTTGTCTTTCTCGATGTCTTGCCCTCCTCAGGGCGCTTCGTGTTTCCGTTTTGTTGAGTTTGGGAATTAGTTAAGGAAAAAAGAGGAGATTCAGATTTACATTTTGGGTTAAATAAAATAAGACTTTATGTGTCTCTTTTCTCCATCCCATGTTATCTTTAACACAGAGATGCAGATAAATTGAGGAGCGACTTCATACCTTCACCAGCAGCGCTCTGCTTCTCACTGGCTGGATTGCTCACTCATGGACACACACACATTTACCGTACACACACACACACACACACACACACACCACCAGAGTCTCAGCTCCAGTTGCCAGGGAGACAGTCATACCAGGGCTCTGACCCAGGAGGTTTGGGACTGTTTTTCAACCCCCCACCCTCCCCCTGGAAGAAGCAGCGATGGCAGCTGTAGGACAGCTGTTCCTACCAGGCCCCGAGCCTCAAACCACAAACCATCATCCCACCGTCAGAGCAGCCTGGACAGCATTTTGGGGACAAAAACACCCCAAAGCCCAAACGATTACACACATCTGCCTTAAATAGTGGATTCTTCAGACGGTCTGTGGGAAAGAACAGGAGGAGGATTCCATGCAGGGTCGTAAAGACCCGCCTGAGTTTACTTCCTATTTCTATCTTGCTTTACGCTCTTCCTTTTATTCAATCTGAAATCCTACAGTAAATGTTCAGAGATTTTTTTTTTCACATTACCTTTGGCATGGATACTGGTCTCTGTGTACCTAATCTATTTTATGTGAATACATGTTTAATAATATTATGGTGATTGTCTCCCAATGAGCTTTTATTAGATTCTTTTGTTTTGGCGGGTCTGGAAACGATTTCCTGATGGCTGGAGTTGGAATGACAACAGCCTTGGAGGAGGTTTGAGTTCTGAGAGCATTCAATGTGATGAGGCTGTAATTTATTATCGCTTCTATAACAAGGAGATCTGATTGTTCAGACATAGATTTACTTTTTTTAGTACAACAGCATCAGAATATATTGTTTTGGGTTTTTTTTATAGTAGGTTCTTTAGTAGTTCAGCAACTGGCAGAGCAAAAGCCAGTGTATTTTTGGTGCTGGTCCAGAGTTGCATCAGAAAACATAACCAAAAAATTCTGCTATGGAGATGCTTTGGAGCGGTTGAAAGAAAAATAAGAACATTTGTAAATGTTTTATTACGTATTACATTTTATTTCAGCATCAGTTTCAAATCCTGGCAATGGCTGCTAAAAGTAAATATGAGGTTATGTTTCAAATTGTTTTAACACCAACCATACATTTTAACAATTATAGAAATGATCAAATTTAAATCTAAATAGCTAAATTGCAATGTCACTCACGTGGCAAACATTTCACCCAAAAGCAGCAGGAAACAAAGAAGGTTTTTTAGATTACTGGTATAATCTGGAATGGATTCAACAGGGTTTCCAGCCAATCTTTTTGTGTCTGTGTTCACTGATCACTTCAAAACCTTTCTGTGTGAACATGAAACCTTTATATGATGCAAAAACAAAACTCAGCTTTCCTTATAAATGATGTGTGGATGGAGCCTGAATTAGAAGCGGAGACTGATCCAACTGTGATGTGTGTGTTTTGCTTCGTCACCATCGACTTTTTAAGTACCTCAAATCATGAAGTGATGACAAACTGGGGATCCATGCATGAAAAGCACGACGCAATTATCTGCTGGAATTCTCTGCATTTGTTTCATCTGTCGGAATAATATAAGGTGTGTTGATGTAACCGTGTTCCACTGCTGTTTACAAGCGCTGATGGCAGCAGTTAAGAGGCAGGTTATTATCAGCTTTATCTCTTCATCAATAAGAACAATAAAAATTATTTTTAACAGAAAAAAAAAAACCTATTTGTGAGGAAATGCTTCAATAGTGACAGCTTTTCTTTCATGGTCAAACCATTGCTTCCAAAATTATTTTTATTATTATTACAATTATTACATTTATTTTATATTTTCTTTTAAGTGTACACAGTATTTTTTGTGACATATTTCAAGTATGTAATAAATATCATGTTGTATGTCACACTACACCACAAACCTCCAGGGAATATGAACACAAAATAAACTATGTACACATTTGACCTTTTATTCTATGTTCTCTAATTTCATATCAACTAAACAAACTGCCACATTTTCATTCCAGGGTCATTCCAGTAGACTATTAACTTTTAATAAATTGCATCACTTGATTGGGTGTTTGGCTCAGCCAATCATAACGTCAGGCTGCACCAACAGTCCATCAAATAACTCCCGTTTTATCTCTTCCCACCGTCCGCAGCAGATACAGCCTGTGGACAGGTGGCCTACTTTCCTCCTGGTGTCCAGATTGGCTGCTTGATGACTTCTAGTATCAGAATTTCCTTTGATACATGTTCTGTGTTTTCCTATTTGCATGTTTTCCCCTGAGGAGATAACTAGAGCTCCCATTCAGTCCAGGGCTTCAGCGCCAATAGAACATACATTAAAAATCCTCTTCTGGATCCAGGATACATCACACACATAAAGTCACTACAGTGATGATCTCTTCTATCTCAAACATGGACACACTGCAAGACTTGTAAAATACCGGCATGTCACACACAAGTAGAGAAATCTAAGATGCAGGTGTCGGAGGAAGCGTCACACTCCCTCTGGTGAGCTGCTCCACGTGAGCGAGCAGCACTATCAGCTGCTCCAGGACGTCTTCTCTCATTGGCTGTTGTGGAAATCGTCCAAATGTTAAATCCTAAGCATCAAAGACGTTTTTTAGATTTTATCAGAGGAGCTCAGATTTGTGTGTAAGCAGAACGGGGCGTTTAAGACTGGATCTCCATGACTAGAAAATATTCACCAAACAACCACAGATCAGATTCCTGCTCTGATTGTCAGAAGAAGTGATCAGGATTTCTCTTGTTGTCTGATCCCGGCACAAAAAACTACAGTATTTTCCGTACTATAAGGCGCACTGGACTATAAGGCGCACCTTCAATGAATGGCATATTTTAACCCTTACAGCCCTGACCTATTTTGGCCGTTTTTTGGTACTTTTGATATTTGTCTCTATCTACCACATTAAAAATGATTTAACATACCCATCCTTACTATGTTTATCTTCAGCATAACTTCAGCTATATGAAGAGATTTTTTATTTTTTATTTCCCTATAACTTATTATATTGACATATCGGGACAAAATATACACATACAGTCAAATTTGGAAATGGAAAAATTGTATTTTATTGCACATGAAAACCAAAAACTTGCTCATCAAATTGATTTTGAACTCCAAAAAGTTTACCATAGGCTTCTATCATAATTAAATACAGTTTGTGTCACTTGCGCCACTCTTCAAAGGAGTTTTTCAAAATAAGACATGCAAATATGCACCAATCACGGTACATGTTTGCATCGTGTGAAAAAATGCACGAATCGCGAGACATGTTTGAATCACATGAATACATGCGTCACCGTTTGTACGATGGTGGCTACACGGACAGAAACACGGCGCCGGCCGTCTGATTATAAGCAGCCGTTTGAACCGCTTGTCTTACATCAAATGTAAACGATCATATCTTCGGTTTTCCAGGTCAATCGGCTCCAAATAAAAACCGAAAGAGTTTCACATCTATACTGTCACGTAAGCATGCGCACAGCAATCCATGTGTCAGACTTTATTTCTTAAGAATGGTTTAAAAACATCACGTGATCTGATCACGGGGGCGTGATCCTAGGGCTGTAAGGGTTCAAACCTTTTCCATATATAAGGCGCACTGGATTATACGGCGCACTGTCGGTTTTAGAGAAAATTAAAGGCTTTTAGGTGCACCTTATAGTGTTGAAAACACTGTAGCTAAGTGAAGGAGAATCGTGCCATCATGTGACATTGGTTTTTCTTTCTTGGCCTCATAAACTAACTTAGATACATAACAGGTTTGGGTTGTGGCAGTCCTCTGCCCACTTTACAGTATCCGTTACCCCACTGACTCTATAATGCCTGCTTCTCATAGGTGAACACGTTGGTTTATACAGCGTGTAATAGAATTTGGCAGCCTCCTCGTCTGCAGGAGCCAAAAAGGCCATTGAGCTGAAACCAACGTCAGGAGGACGGAGCCAGCCTTAAGGCGAAAGCAGAGGGCAACTGATCCAGGATCTGCAGAGCGCACAATGAAAGTGTATTTGAGTGGGAACACAGCAATTACTCCAAGATGGATGGTCACCTTTCAATGCACTTCAAGGGCAGACCAGTGAGGGATCATTACCTTTGTGAAGGGCTGAATGGAGAGCTTTGTTGACTGCATGGAGCATTTTGTAGAAGAGGAAAAAAGTCTTTTGTTTCATATCCAAATCTAAGCATTAATACCAAAAAAAATGTATTTCCTCAAAAAAAAGAGCATTTTTTTTCCCCTGCACTTCTTTTCCAATTATGTTTAATCAAAAAGATATTTTTCACAGTAACTGGAGCCAAATTCATTATCAAGAAACAACAATAACAGATTAAACATCTCTGAATTATTTTATGACCAACTGGTCTTTCGGTGGCCTTCAACACATATGTAAATTAACGGTACGCATTAACGCCTGGGTCTCATTACATTGTGTTTCAAGCCATTTATATCACATTCGACCATGTTTGCACCCATCTAAGATTCTCTCTGTGTAAATGAAGTGTGAAAAACGTGGGAGGATTTGGACTGCGCTGTCCACTCTCTTCTAAAATATATAATTTATACACATTTATTGCTGTTTCCCTGCCAAAACTGGACCGGTTGCCTTGAGACAGCTTCCAACGGCATCAGACACATAAAAATAGCTGCTCTTCTCTTCCCGTCCAGCACGCTAATTTACCGGTGTGTCTGTTTCTCCACTTTTTAAGTCACTTTCAGTTTGTCTTTCTATATAATTAGCTGGTAGTCTTCTTCAGGAAGACTAACCTGTTCTTTTTGTGCTGGAAAAGGAGCAGACAAAGTTAGAATGACGGTGATTTGGCTCTCCTCCTCCATCTGTTTTGTTTTCCTTCCATCTCCCTCTTTTTGATGAGCTGGGTCTTCAGTCCCCCTTATAAAATCCCATTAGCTCTTAATGAAGTCAGGCTCCTAGCCTCTCGGCCTCACCTCATTTAGCACGATTGTCTGGCGGCCATTAGCATGGAGGCAATTACAGCCGTGCGACAAGAGTAATTGGAAATGCCGACAGGGACCCTGAGAAATGGTAATAAATAAATATAAAAAAAAAATATTCAAACTAATAAGCTTCCATTCAGATGGTGGGGAAAGGAGCCGCATGTGTCGAAGTTAAATCAACATAATTACAATTAGGGTTGGTGGGGTAAAAAGCCCGGGTGAGGCAGAAATGGATATGGAAGATGGGTAAGCGTAGAGGTAGCAAAGTGAGATGGAAATGTGGGATCACACACGGCGAAGCTAATAATGTGGAGCTAAGTGTGACCCCAAATTCACGTAACGAGAGGTCAGGGGGAGGATGGGGGAGCCGGCCAGATTGCCTGCTTATTGATTTTCCTTTCTGTAGTTCAAATAGAGCCTAAAATCATTTTATTTTCTCAGAATATGTTCAAACCTTAGAATCTGACGGATTGTTCCCTGAATGTGATTTATCAAGAAAAAACAAACAGGCTAAAAAAGTTCCACAGCTACTCAATCTGCAGCTGAATGATGCGACATGTTTTAGATATAAGTGGATTTATATTAAAAAAACATATCTTATATCAGAATTAAAGGTTTATATTAAACTAGTTGTGTGTTTGGGATGCATTTACACACAATTTTTAGTCTATCATATAAAGATTTAGTTGTTGAACCTTTAGATATTTGGCTGCTTTTGAACTGACAGAGAGTGAAACTGAATAAAATATATGTTGATATAAATAAATATGTAGATAAGTGTTACTGAACAAAATAAATTATTTCTATAAATGCCTGACTGTGGTCGTGGCGATTGGAGACTCGCTAGAGCGACCTGGACTGACGTGAAAGTCCCAGCCTGAATTATAATCCACCTTCTTAATAGATTCTCTGCTCTGCTCCTTAATGGAGTCTTAAGAATCTATTACGGTCAGATTGTGTGTTTCACTTCTCCTGTGATCCCGATTTTGTCTAAAAAGAGTCTGCTTGAGGATCTGAGAGCTTCGAACTTGGTGGAAAAGTTGAAATGAACCTCAATGCTTCGTTTCACGTCTCTTTAATCTTCTTTCCCTTTATTTCATTTTTTAACACGTTCAATTACTACTCAGGAAGTAATTGAGAAAGTGTTGAGTGCTAAAAAACAGCAGATATTTATGGTGTTGACATCTGTTAGTGTGTATAACGTACAGCAGATCCAGATAAGATAATACAGGATCAAAACTATTGACATGACATCCTACTGTAAACAGCCAGTTTACAGTAACATGTCAATGAAAAACAACAGGAAACTCTTGTGTTAATATTAGCTTGTTTTTCACTTTTTCAATTTTGTTTTATAACAAATAAATTAAAAAAAAATTATGAACATAAAAATCCTGAAAAATCTATTAAAAAAAATCTAAAAATCTATGAAAATAAAAATCTATAAAAATAAAAATCTATAAAAATATAAAAATCTATAAAAATCTTGAACAGATGTGTGTCCTTCATTCTACTCTGTTGTCTCTTATTTTTGCTGTTTAAGTGTTGGTCAGTAAAACACACACACACACACACACACGAGGTTTACCAGGATGAATGTCTGCCATGATTCATTCATCCATTCATTCATTCATTCATCCATTCATTCATTCATTCATTCATTCATTCATCCATTAAACATATTGCTAAAAGTATTTTGGAGCTTTTTCAGACGCGTGTGGTCTTTCAGTCCAGTCTTTAAAAAGTAATGAGACTAAGTCTGTAAAGATTATTAAAGTGTGTATGGAAAAGATCAGACGTGGTCTGAATATATAAGAAGGAAGTTGAAGGAAACCTTCGTCCTTCATTTGCAGTAGATTCAATAACACACAGCAGGTGTGAATGTAAGACGATGAATTCCATACGTCTGTCTTTTTAAGGTATGTTCAATATTCAACAAAACAGCTTTGGCTTCAGAGACCATCAGGTCGATTCATTCGGTGGGTTTCTAAGTAGGGCTCAGGGATCCTTGAGGGGCATTGAGGCAGTTCCACTGGCAAAAAAAATAAAAAGTAATAAACGGATTTTCACCAGAATTCAATAAGTAACACGATGACAGAATGTATGACTATCCTGTGAATGTTCCACACAGTCCGCAGTTTAATCTGTGATGTCATGCAGATTATACTAAAATTTAAAGTAACTTAAAAATAACATTATTATGGGATGGAACAGCCAGTCGCACCCCGCTAAAAGGCCTACTTGAGGAGTCTTGGAGGCTGTTAGACAACAGCAGGCTGCAGGCCGGGTGCCAGATTGCCATGGTATCTGTGCTGTTACCCCCACTCTGCACCCCGCCCCCTCTCTCCCAACACCACCCTCAACCGCTGCCCCCTTTCCTGCCTCCTAAGCTGAATGACAGGTGGCAGAAACCTGATCAACATGAGCCTTCATGAGGGAAGCGCTCCCATCTGAGGCGGGCACGCTGCCCACTCACCCACTCAAGGGCCACAGCACAGGAGTGTGTGTGTGTGTGTGTGTGTGTGTGTGTGTGTGTGTGTGTGTGTGTGTGTGTGTGTGTGTGTGTGTGTGTGTGTGTGTGTGTGTGAATAAGGCAAGGGATGGGGAGCTGGACAACAATGGAAACAGGAGCACGGGTGATGGGTGGGAGTGGAGGGTGTGTGTGTGTGTGTGGGGGGGGGGGTGTAATGCATTTTTTGGCTGGAAAACTGAGCAGCAGAGCTGGCACCGGGTGTCCAGGGCTCAAACGGGAAACGGGAGTCTGGCTCCCGTTATAGTCGGTGTGAGAATCCCAGAGGGTCGTCTACAGCAGCAGGGCGAGTGGCTGCTGTCAACAGTGACCCCCAAGACCTCAACCGAGGTGCCCCCACCCTTCAGCACCTCCCTCTAGCACCACTGTCCAGCTAAAGCTGGGTCATTATGGGGAACACGTCTCTGAAACACGTTAGCATTTTGAAAGTGAAGTCCTGACAGTTTGGATGTAAAGACTTTTTAGAACACATGTTAAACTCAAGGCCCGGGGGCCAAATGTGGCCCTCAACATCATTTTATGTGGCCCGCAAGAGCATAAAAGATCAGAACGTCTAAAAATAAGTAGATTAAAAAAAAGTGTGCTTTCACCAAAAACTACATTTCCCACAATGCAATAATTCAGCCCATTTTAACTTTGACAAAACCATTTTGAACAAAGCTAATGTTGTGACCTTTTTTCTTTATTCCTGACAAATTAACCTGACAAATTAAAAGGATTTATGTTGGAACAGAAAAACAAATCAAACTGTATTGTTTGTAACTTGAATAAGTAGTAAATTCAGTTATTTAACATTAAGGAGTAGTTACATTTATTTTACATTTCATGGAGTTATATTTAGTTACATTTTTAAGTGACTGAAGTGACACTTAGGTGATGTGGCCCTCGGTGAAAATAAGTTTGACACTCCTGTTTTAGAAACATCATCATCGTCTTCATCAGTTGTTTTTGACTCTTTCTCACGAACGCAGCATTAAATGCATCTGTTTAAGTTTTTTTTATCTTTGTATCAGCATCACCAAACCAGCAGGTAGCAGCTGCTTGAACATCTTTCCACTGTCTTCCATTTATGTCATGAATTTTCATGATATTAAAAATATAATTTACAATATAGGCTGATTCTTTGTCAACCTTGATGCTTCGTGAGTTGTAAAGTTGGAAAAAACTTGATCAACTTTGTTTTTAGTAAATGTTATGTACAAATTATTAATTTAGTTGAAAAGTTGTGTAAACAAGTGTTTATTTGCTTGACCAATGAGGAGGTGAGATTTGATCACACAGACTCGGAAATACTTTATGACCTGAAGGCTTGAACACACTCAGAACGAACTTCCCCTCGTCTCTATTCGCTGGCGCCTCCTGACAGACCCTGTAGCGGCTCATCTTTATGATGCAAAGACATCTTGATGTACTTTAGTCTGACACACCAAATCAGATTTGAAACCCTATCGGCCATCACAAGTGCACCAGAGCATCTTGGCGCGAAATTGGAAAACCACAGTGAAACACAGGCCTGTCCTTGTGCAACCCACTGTCCCTGTTCTTCATGAGGAAGTTTATTTGTCTAAAATAGCTTTACAAGCCATCTCCCCATGAGCTGGAATGATTGTAGAGGCAAGGAGGGGGTGATGTAAGAGTGGAGACGGGGGTTCTCCTACCAAGAGGAGATTTAATTAGTGAAATCTCATTAAGTATAACAAAATTAAGCGTAAGACAATCCTTGGTGGGGAATCACGCTTGGCTGACAGGAGTGGGGAACACTTAGGGGTGAGAGGATATGGAGGCTGGCTGTGCGATTAGTCTGGCCTGTGTGGGGGAAGAGACGACTGGTTGAGTCTGACTGGACTTCCAGAGGTAGACCACAGGACACTGGTATGTGAGGCGCACCCCCATTGTCCTAACTCACGTTGTCTGCAGCCGTTTAAGAATCCAACTCAAGACTAATTAGAATTTAATGGCAAATTAGTCAAAAACATTTTAGATTAGAGGTTGATGTCCTGTAACAAAAGTAAAAGAAACCGAGTGAAGCTCATGAGAGCTACAGCCAACAGGGACGAGGTTGAGCTGTACTTCTGTCAACCTCCAAAGCCGTTACCATGCAACCGTTGCAGATAGAAAGATGAAACAAAAAGCACATTACTCGGGCATCAAAGGGGATGAAAATGAGATGATGACCTTCACCTTGAGAAAACTAGGTCAAGGTCAAATTTCAACTTTTGTACACTGAGGAACCGGATAAGATAGAAAAGACAAGGGAGAAGGCCAGTGTGAGCAAGACCATAGATCAAAGCTGTGCGTAGCTTTGACCATAGATGAAAGCTATGGTCTTGATCTATGGATTAAAAGACAGCTTTAGCTATGCTAGTGCATAGTTAGAATAGCTATACACTAGCGTTGATCTACGGTCAACGCTAGTGCATAGCTTTGACCAACCAGCTATGCACTAGTCAGGAACTACTTTCAGGGTACCCTGACCTACCCTGAAAGGAGGTCAGGGTGAGTCGTGGGATGTTGCAGTCTCTGACTGCCTTGTTTATGGCTTTTAATAAGCAGCTGAGAGAAACTTTGCGTTGAGACAGATGAACTATTAATAAAGTTAGTCGTGCTGTTCGTGACACTTAAGGGAAGATTGTGAGGCAAACCTGAGTGAGACCTGAGCGTACTGGATTGATGGAGCACATGAGTCAAACACCGTTTTAAAAACCTGTGAGAAGCATGAATCATTGAAATCACACCTTATAGGAGAAGCTTTAAATAGTGGGACACAACATGGACACATGCCTGGATGTCTGTATGTTACCAATATAACATCCCGATTACGTCAGTCACTTCTACTGATGGTGCAAACAGAAGAATGGATGATCAACATGTTAATTCTGCCCACTTGGCAGTTCCATAAAAAACCCCTGAAAGGTTGGGTCTGGAAACCTCCTACATTACTTCCCATCAAATACAGGCAGCGTCATTCAAAATGTGTCCCTTACTCCAATATCCTGTCAAAAGGGAGCGAGTACCAATCACTCCACCATGCATGATTCAAAATTCCTTGGACAAAAAATGTTTAATCCTCAGTTGGTCCTGGGAAACGAACTATTAAGGCTATTGATATGGTGTATCTGCTGGTTTTTATGGTTCTGGCTTGATCCGTTGGATTTATTTACACACCAGAACCAATCTGTAACGGGCAGGAGACATGAGCAGAAACACCCACCGCTCCTCCCACACATGAGTCATTACATCATACTCCAGTCAGCACAGTCAGAACACGTTTCTACACAAAGACTTCCAGACAGACGGAAAACCTGCAGAACTTTAGACGTAACCCGGGTCTGGACGGACTAAATGTCCTACAATGTGAATGTTTTCCAGGTCAAATCTAGGATTCTGGTGAACCCCCAAATGATCATCAGGACAATCGAGCACAAGACAACTGCAAGTTTTTCCACAATAAGATCAAATGTACCAGCTTGAATGTCAGCTGTCTCATGATGTGGATTGAAAATCAAGAGGAGGAATTATTATTTGGTTGTCATTCAAAGAATTAATCCAGTTACAAACATGTGAATAGCAGAGATATTGAAAGTGTTGAGGTGGAACCCCCTCCCGTCTTTGGACCTCCTTTTAGATCTCCTCCTCATGCAAAAATAAAATGTGCTCTTTACCAATATATGCAGAATTTTGATTTAAACTCAAGAAACACAATCTTCTACAAAGAAAATAAATAAAATGAACAAACACTGAATAGAAAACTTGTGTTTTTGCTCTGGTCATGTTTCTCTGTTCTGTTCTCCCTCTCTGCAGTGCTGGGGCGGGGCAGGAGGGGTCTGGGCTCGTGGGTGGAGCCTGGTCTCCACACCTGAGCCCCATCGGGCTGATTACCTGGGGCTTATTTAGCCACCTTCCCCATTTGGTTCAGTGCTGGAAGATTTCCTAGTCATGCATTCCGTGTCTCACCACGTTGCTGACGTTGTCTCCTGCCACATGTTCTAGCCGCAAACTCTTGTTCCTACGATTCTGTTGTTTTTGGTCTACGCGAGTATTTACCTGCGTAAGGTAAATACCTTTGTAATTTTAGTATTTTAGTATTTAGTTTTAGTTTTAATACTTTTAGTATTTACCTTTGTAAGGTAAATTCCGTTGTTACTTTTTTAGTTTAGCTTTTCCCTTTGAAGGTGGTTTTTCGTTGTTACTTTGTTAGCTAGTTTTATTTCTCAGGAGGTGATTTTCTGTTGTTACTTTGTTTAACTTTTCCCCTTGAAGGTGACTTTCTGTTGTCATTTTGTACTTAATAAACTTTTCTCTCTTGTACTCTGCATCCGGGGTCCTGGCCTTGCTTTTGCCTCGCGGCAAATAACAATTATATTTTAGTTATTTCACACACACAATACAAAACAGATGGAAAAAAAATCCAGATAATTTCAGAAGGTCCGGAAATATTATATAATAGGCAACACATGCTTGCCACAATGCTCATGGGTGTAATATTAGTTGAACACTGGAGAACAAGGGATGCTAGAATATTTGGATTATTACAATCAACCAAACAGGCAGAAATATTTCCAATCCTTTTCAAATGGAATTGTCTCTGGAATGACTCAGGTGGAGATACAACAGCAAACAAACAGGCGTTTCTGACAAACAAATCCTACTGCACCAACTAATTTCCCCCAATAACCACATTAGTGCAATCAGTGCAGCTTCCTAGTGATAAAAACAGGTTGAGATCCCTAAAAACGGTTCTTGGTCTCTTAATCAGAACTGGTTTCTTGGATTCTACACAGCACACGTATCATGACATCTTCATCACAGCACGCTGCGCAGTGGTAACCATCACAGCTTCAGCAACATGAATACTCAATTATCTAGTCTGAGTAATAATGAGATACAGCTTCCATACAGCAGATCTTCTCCTAAAATGGCTAAATTAAATGGAATAACCACTTATCCGATATGTTAAGCAAATTTGTGTCTTCTAAGATGCTTTAGTACCCGCCTGTCCTTGTATTTACAGAATCGGAGCTCTACATTAAATGAAATGACCTTTTCAGTACGGAAATGTAAAGGTACACATAATTTACTTAAAGGTAGTGCTTCTGTGGGGAAAACTCAATCTCCAGTTGTGGACAAAAATAAAAAGAATTAACCCTGGAGATTGAAATTGTTGTTTGCACCCAGGGTGATCACCAGCCATGTAATCTGGCGTGTCCGTGTGTTTATAGCATGAGTTACATTTGATTGATGCTTTAAAGTGAAATCACAGACTGTTTCATGAGAAACACAATCAGCTCTGCCAGATATGTCGTAACTGAATCCAGACTGAATATACACTCAGATGATGCTCGGGAAACACATTCGTGCAAAGTGCGTACAGATTTGTTAATGATAGGTATAAACAAACTCAGGATTATACCGCCTGGTTTTACTGAAGGGTTCAAAGGAAGGCAAAAGGAAACTTACAGTTAGCTGGCCCACAGCAACGCAGCACCATTCAGTGTTGTTCTCGCTGTATCCAACGTTCCACACAGAGCCTGTAGAAGAGATGAGAACATTTAAATACTAGAAAGTCATTGTTGAGCTGACAAGAACAAGCTTAATAATGTGTGAGAGGTCTTTAAGACAACGAATGAGCACGAAAGAAGGCTGCAATATTTATGTATGTTTTACAATTTTGTCATTTTGTCCCAACTCACAGAACAAATCCAGGTATTTGTTGGTAGAACGATGTAAACACAAACAGACAGCAAACAACTATACGTGTCCAAGGACACAAGAACGGAACAAACTGGCATTAATGCAAAAACAAGCACACACAAATGAGATGCGAACTGTAGGGGCTCAACAGGGCACAAAGACAAAAAGGATTGTGTACTTTGTGTTTTTAATTTAAAGTCTATTTAAAAGTCACAGCTTTTTAAATTCATATTGTGTTTTTTAAGTAAAATTCAAAACTTCATGTATTTTTTTGCTTATTATCTAATATGAACCTGATGACATTTAACATACTGACGAAATTTCATTAAATTCATTGTCAGTTTTGGTATTTTTGCAGACATTTTATGTACAGACGTGAATGGACAAGGAGGAACGTCTAAGCCCCCTGTGGCTGCAACAGAAAAAAAAACCTACACCCTACTACAGAAATGTACGGAAAATAATAACATATTCAATCAAAACTAATAGATATTTGGTGGAATTCAGATTGAGTGTGTTTAATTGTTTTTGCATTATTTCAGAATGTTAAATGAAGTGTAATTAAAATCCTTGATCTTTTTTCTGGATCTGAATATCTTAATAAATAGTGAATAATGGTCCTGATAAACAAAGAAACAACCCAGCTAAACAAAACCAAAGATAAAATCCTTTTCATTATCGTGTTTTTAAAAAACACCTGAAAGTAGGAGGAGACAGAATTTACAGGATTCTGTTTTGACATTCATGAAATCGTGAAAAAGATGAAAACAATCAAATATTTTTGAAAACTATAATCTACAATCTGGAATTATACAGGAAATTAAATAATGTATAGCATTCATATGTAGTCAAAAAATAATGAGTAATAACACTTAAAATGTAAATATTACATTCCCAAATTTAATTCTCATGATGTATCAAAAGATTGTAAAATAAATTCCTAACTTTATATAAATAGATTAAGTACCTATATTTAGTTTAGAGTTGTGTCTTGATATTTTTTTTTACTGTTTAACAGTTTTTACAGGAAATCCATCCTTTTATTCAACTCTCCCTGCAAACAAAATGTACCCAATTATATTTTTTGACACCGTAGGTGCAAAGATAAGATAAGATAATCCTTTATTCGTCCCACAGTGGGGATATTTCCAAACAGGGAGTTCTAGGAACCAGATTCCTCCGAGCATCTGAGTAGCTGAGCCTCACAGAGTTATAGCGCACATGCAAAAGATTTAAGTTCAAATGAAGAATTCAGGGCTGGACACCTGATCTTTCGCTTAAAGCTCCTCTAGAACAGTGGGAGTGTGGTCCGGCCTCACAGCAGGCCGTCACCGCCAGCAATCTGCTAACACACAGCCTCTGAAGGGATGGTATTTATCCAGTGGTGCACAGCTCAGCGGGGCAGCTGCGTGTGTGGTAGGTAGGTAGGGACTACCAGAGGCCCGCCGAGGATGGAGGGGGCTGGAACCAAAGCTGTGGGGATTCATGAGAGGAGGATGGAACATTATTCTCTATTTTACATCTGCCTGCGTCCTAAAAGCAAGTCACAACAGCAGATCCTTCACACTCAGTACTGCTTAAATCACTGGGATGTATTCATTTATATTTATATACTTCTATAAAAAAACTAATGTATGTGTAAGAAACTGAATTTTGACAAAAGTTGTGCTTACTGACTAAATAATGTAATGTTATTTACATTATTATCAACATTTATGGTCACTTCTTTGCGTCACAATTGCAATGAGTTTGCTTTATTTGAAGGGATTTCCAACCATAGTATTACCATAGTATATAGTAGTAGTAATACCATAGTATTGGTTGCCAGGCTTCATTTCTCCAAGGCTCTTAAATATCTCAAACTCAAAGCCTTGAAAGCAAAGAGGGCTTGTTAATGATAGCAGGGATGATCTGAAACCACAAGAAAATGAGGGAGTCTTTGGGATCCAGCTCCAGTTTCGGTGCCAAACACCCCCCCCCACACACACACACACACACACACACACACTCGGACCAGGTTTGAGCAAGAGCATTTCTTAGGTTTCTTTCAGCCACAAAGAAAACATTTTAGCCTCTCAGTAATCCTTCCCGAAGCCCTCCCTAAGCGGCGAGGGCCCTTCCTCCCTTGGTCATCCCTCCGGACCCGTCTGGGATCTGGCAGGAGTGTGTCTGTGCTGAAACCCACCATACACACACACACACACACACACACACACACACACACACACACACACACACACACACACACACACACACCGTTCACCACCTCTCCAGGATACCTCTGGGATCCAGATGGCCTTCCTGTTGATGTCAAAGTAAATCAGAGCTGGAGATGGTGCAGCGAGGGGCTCCCCCCAGGGGGCTGGAGGTCTAATCACCACGTTGCTCACTAAAGCCTCAGAGGAAACATTAGCATTCCTGAATCAGCCTGGACTCCACACGTGTAGACTGGTTCACACTGCACAGCCAGGTAGATGTATTTTACTCATTTTAGTAATAGGATCATTACAAGTAACTTTGCAACCACCTTACAAAATATCAAGTTATATATGTTATCTGTTCAACTTCCTCCTTTCTTGTGATGTGAGATAAACTTGTTTATGCAACAAGGTGGAAAAAACACAAACTATTTATTTTAAACAAGAATGTTGCTGGTATGTAAAGTGACATTAAAGGTTTGTACGGATTAGGGAACGTAGTAAAGTAGTCTCTAGGGTTGATCAATGGATAATTCATAAGCTTTTACTTATACAATGGGTTGATTACAGACATGAAAAGAAATAAAGACATTATCTCAAGCTCTGGTTAAGCAGAAGACTTAGGGACTGAATTTCTACAGAATTGTTTATTATTTTTAACAGACTCCTTTAACATAGTGAATCCATAACGACAGTGTGTTAATAAAAAAAAAAAAAAAAAGCTCTCAAACTACCACAGAGAGCTCAATATAAATTCAACAACAGTTCAACCGATGAACGAGTCCTTATCTCAGCAGAAATCTCCACTTTGAGGAAGCAGACGGACGCTCTGGTCTGAGACTGGAAGCAGCGGACGGCCAACAATAATAAACTGAGTGATGCCTCTCGTCTGATAGACAAGCTCAGGTTTCCACAGATCAGCATTAGAACAACCGCCATGGGCCTGGTCTACGACCACTATTAATAATTCTCACATCATCAGCAGCATCACTGATGTCATACAAGGATAAGGTTATTGTATTGATTACAAATACGTTATTTAAAATGTTGCTGTATTTAATGTTAATTTAAATCTGTGTTTTTTTCTCCATCCTGTTGATGAATAAAACACATTTAACTCAATAGTTCCTAAAGATGATGAAGATGGACAAACAAATCAGTAAAACAGGCAAATTGTGCACCGTTTGACTTTGCTGTAAATTCAAAGTAAAATATGTACAGTACTCTAATGGACTATGCAGTAAATACTGCAAACAGCAGCGCAACTAGGAGTAAAAAGTGTAATTATTTACATGAAATTTTCTGTGAATGTTTCTGTAAAGAGAATACAGCAATGAACTGTGTTTTCTTTACAGTAATATACTGTATCACTTTGCTCCTGTCAGTAAATTACTGTATATTTACAGTCAAATGTCGTGTGTGTGTGTGTGTGTGTGTGTGTGTGTGTGTGACTAATATCTGGTGTGTGTGACCAGACGCCGGTAAGCTAACTGGCTTCCAGGACAGACACTCAGCCTCTTCAGTGTGAGAAATATGAGACGAGCACATCGATATTCAATATTATTGATATTCCTGGGAAGTTCAGCAGGCTGGATGAGGCCTCAAAATCTATTGCAAATTATTTTATGCTGTATTATTTTGACTTTGACTTTTAATTAGGGCACCTGCACACGTCTCACTCTGTCTGTACTACATCTTTTAGTGTTTGTCTCATGAAAACGCAGCCGTTTCTCTCCACACGCTCCGTCAGAAAGGATGCAGGAGGACGAGCCGATGCTCTCTGGATGCATTCCGACATTATTTTATTGAAAGGAACCAGACCGGTTCTTGTGAGATGATTGTTTCATCTTTGCTCAGTGTACAACATGTGCTCTATCAATAATGGGATATGCTCCAATGCATCAGACAAACCCTGGGAGAGAATCCGGCTTCATTTGCCTCATCTGATTTCACCATTCACGGCTGAGGGTGAAGCAGGTTTGGAGAAGACGCAGACGTGATTAAATATTCACTACTTCCAGCGTAAACTTTCTCTATAATCACATGGAGGTTGCGGAAAACTCCAGATGGACGTCTTTAAGTTTCACAAATCCTCCTCTTTTTTTTCGATAGAAACAGTTTTGGGGTCAAGGTGTGAAGGGAGGACCAAAAGACCCGCTTCCCACAACCCCTCAGCAGCTATAGCCCCCAGCTGTTCAAGGGCTTCCATAACAACAGCTGCGCAGAGGTTTAGTGGTTCACGTTGCTATGACAACAGCAGGATCAATTGGCATGCAGAGACTCTCTGTGCTAATAGCAAAAGTGACATTATACCATAATTTCATTTCAATAAAACAGGCAGGTTTTTTACTGCACTAAGGCAGGCAGACATAAAAAGAGGCAAATAATTAATTTTGCATTATAATGCCCGTGGCTTGTCTGCCCAAAACTCGCAGGAGTCTCCCACGCATATTAACAACCAACCCAGCAACCTCGCACTTCAGAATCATTCTCTGGCATTAAAGATGAAGTCAATACTCATTGTGATTGTTTCCACTCTCATACAATAGAAGCTAAATACGTCTTCATGCCTGGCGCTGTATGAGCTGCAGATCGCTGACCGGCAGGATGTACAACAATCAGAAATATTTCTGTTCTCCTGACAAACAGGATATCGGGTCACTTGGCCACCTTAGTCCTGAGGAATCAGACATTATGGGGTGGGAAGGTGCTTTACACTACAGTATATTCCACAGGATAATGCGCACTGGATTATAAAGTGCACTGGATTATAAAGCGCACCTTCAATGAATGACCCATTCTAAAATGATTTTCACATGTAAGGCGCACTGGATTATAAAGAGCACTGGATTATAAAGAGCACTGGATTATAAAGCGCGCATTCAATGAACAATCTATTCCAAAATGTATTTTCATATACAAGGCGCACTGGATTATAAAAAGCACTGGATTATAAAGCGCAATGTCAGTTTTTGAGAAAATTATAGTCTTTTAGGTGCATTTTATAGAGCGAAGAATACTGTATTTTACATTTTCACAAAGACCCAAAGTCTAAGTGGATTCTGAAACAGACTGAGTACCACAGCCGGAGCCCTCAGATGTGGTGAAAGGGAATAACATTAACCACAAACTAACTCACGTATTGAACATTTAGTCAAAGCTCACCTTTAATCCCACCAGCTAAACTTCAACCATTTGAGGCTAATTCCTGGGAATTATAAGGGGCTCACAATGACAATGGCAGGTATTCCCATGGGGGTAACCGGAGCCGGCGCGGCATCAGCAGGGGTTTAAGCCCAACATTTAACGAGCATGCAGCTGATACAGGCAGCTGTGCCAGACAAAACAGCGCTCAGTCCACCATAGCTCACCAACAGGAGCACACACACACACACACACACACACACACACACATACACATACACACACACACACACACACACACTTCCAGCATGACACACTGGTGTCTAACTTTGCCACTAAGCTGTTGTTTGACATTGATTACTCCTCCCTGTCTCACAGACTATGATAACCCTTGTGAACAGGAGAGACAAAACCAAACAGGAAGCCACTGCTAAAAATACCGGCGTCACCGTGAGTCAGGTTGGACAGAGCAAACACAAAGAGGCCAGTCTGACTTCCTCCGGTCGGGGCTTCCCTCAAGGACTTCCAATAAGACTAGAGAAGTTCCAATCCTAAGTGCCACCGCTGGAATCAAGTGCAGTCTAGTGGGATAAAAAGAGATTATCCAAATGGATGCTAATGATGTGAGAAAGAATCACAGACTCAGAGACTAAAGGTGCTTGAGCAGAAATGTGTTTTGTACGGAGATGTTTAATAGTGTTCGGTACAATGAAGAGCGAATGGAGATCAGAAGTTAACAGGTTTATGGCACACATGAGCTTCACACACAATGTTCTTGTGGTTTATGGAGACTTAAACACTAATAAAGTAGAACCTTGAGATACAAACTTTCTGACATAAGAGTTTTCTGAGATACGAGTCATCACCCTGTGTATATTTATGTTTGACATACCGGCAAAATTTGAGATAAAAGATGTGCTTTGGGACACCACCACTAGTGGGCGGATGGATACAACATCAGTGAGACCGGATCTCGTTCTTTACCGCGTATTGGTGGATGGATACATCAGTGAGACCGGATCTCGTTCTTTACCGCGTGTTGGTGGATGGATACATCAGTGAGACCGGATCTCGTTCTTTACCGCGTGTTGGTGGATGGATACATCAGTGAGACGGGATCTCGTTCTTTACCGCGTGTTGGTGGATGGATACATCAGTGAGACCGGATCTCGTTCTTTACCGCGTGTTGGTGGATGGATACATCAGTGAGACGGGATCTCGTTCTTTACCGCGTGTTGGCGGATGGATACGACATCAGTGAGACCGGATCTCGTTCTTTACCGCGTGTTGGCGGATGGATACGACATCAGTGAGACCGGATCTCGTTCTTTACCGCGTGTTGGCGGATGGATACGACATCAGTGAGACCGGATCTCGTTCTTTACCGCGTGTTGGCGGATGGATACGACATCAGTGAGACCGGATCTCGTTCTTTACCGCGTGTTGGCGGAAGGATACGACATCAGTGAGACCGGATCTCGTTCTTTATCGCGTGTTGGCGGAAGGATACGATATCAGTGAGACCGCATCTCGTTCTTTACCGCGTGTTGGCGGATGGATACGACATCAGCGAGACCGGATCTCGTTCTTTACCGCGTGTTGGCGGATGGATACGACATCAGTGAGACCGGATCTCGTTCTTTACCGCGTGTTGGCGGATGGATACGACATCAGTGAGACCGGATCTCGTTCTTCACCGCGTGTTGGCGGATGGATACATCAGTGAGACCGGATCTCGTTCTTCACCGCGTGTTGGCGGATGGATACATCAGTGAGACCGGATCTCGTTCTTTACCACGTGTTGGCGGATGGATACATCAGTGAGACCGGATCTCGTTCTTTACCGCGTGTTGGCGCATGGATACGACATCAGTGAGACCGGATCTCGTTCTTTACCGCGTGTTGGCGGATGGATACGACATCAGTGAGACCGGATCTCGTTCTTCACCGCGTGTTGGCGGATGGATACATCAGTGAGACCGGATCTCGTTCTTTACCACGTGTTAGCGGATGAATACGACATCAGTGAGACCGGATCTCGTTCTTTACCGCGTGTTGGCGGATGGATACGACATCAGTGAGACCGGATCTCGTTCTTTACCGCGTGTTGGCGGATGGATACGACATCAGTGAGACCGGATCTCATTCTTTACCGCATGTTAGCGGATGGATACGACATCATTGAGACCGGATCTCAGTCTCGTTGGTGGAGTAAAGACGTAACTGGTGTGTTCTCGTGACTTTTGTGTTTGTTTTCATACTTCTCACCATTGTTTACTCATTCTGTATATTTATTTATTTATATATTAACTTATATATAATTAATTATAAACAGGTAATTTCTGCATGTCTATTGGATTATAAAAATATGTTGTGTGTTTTCATACTTTAGGGAGTTTGGAGCTTTTTTACAAAGCTGGAATGGATTATTTTAGTTATTTTAAATAGGGAAACTCACGGAACAGATTAAACTCGTATCTCGAGGTTCTATCGAAGAAGTTAGGAACAAGTTAAAACTACCTATCAATAAAAAGATTGCTCAGTAGAGCACTAACCTGCACTAGGGGCAAAAGTTCATCTTTAATTAAATGAAACCTGAATGCAAATTCCAGTTATTGACCTGATAGACCGCAGGTAACTATGGGATGGATCAGCCAAGATACCAAAGAACTGGTTTGTCACGATGGAAGAAGAAACCTAAGCACAAGAATGGATGGAATAAATCATAGTCTACATTTGATTTACGATCAATTATTCAAAAACATGACAAAATTAATAGCATTCACGATGCTTAAAAGCTAATGTCATATCTGCAATCTGTGATTCATGCTTAGAAAAAAGCTACTGTGATAATTGAGGTATTAATGCTTCAAAAAAATCATTCTGTCAAAAGTTTGAAAATCTATTCTTCTAACAGATAATGATAAACATGCTGAAAAAGGTCTCCAAATAAAAGCAGCATCGATCCAGCACTGGATCCACTCCAGACTTTCACCACTCTTCCACCAGACGCCTGGTAATCAGTCAGGCACTTTCTGCATAATTGACAAAAAGGGTAAAAGAGACTCATCTTGTGGTGATGAAAAAGTATTTTTTATGAAAAATCTTCATAAAAATGAAACTTCTTCCTCACTAAGCCTGAAATTCTGGCTTTTGTTGATTTTCTGAAACCTTTTAGAATCTTTTTTTGTATTCAGGGGAAAAACAAAAACTGTGTTTATCTCAATCCACAGTTAAATAAATAAATAGTGAATGAAGCAAATACAGATGACAGGTGATTGAATGAATACATTCATACTGAACACAGGAGAACTGAGGGAATTTCAAATATGATTAGATGATATAATTCAAATAATAATTAACAAATTAAGTTAAATTTATAGTGTGAATCAAACAGTAAATATTACACCCACAAATATTTATTCCTACATTTGTGTCTGTCATTACCTTGTCTGTAATTCATCATTTTGTTTGTGCCACAATTTGTCTCTGAATATCTCAAACTTTCACCAGTGCTAACACAAACACAAACTATTTTTTTAACCTGCATATTTTTCATGCTACAGTGCAGTTATTATATTTCAGCTCAACTTCTCAAATGCAATAATAAGATAATAGTGGTCGTTGCTAATTTCTTAAAGTACTTTATTCTTAAATTAAGGTCTTCATGTCCGTCCACATCCCGTCCAGTCAAACGGTTGTTCATTGGTTGTTGCTGTTAGCTCAACACTGAGTGTGGGACTAGTTGACTTGTTGAGACAGATTATTTTAAACCCATTGACAGATCAGCATGTGTATGTAATGAGAAGAAAATTAAGTTGAATGAATAATTCTCTACATTTGTTTATGTATTTTATTCTGCTTTGTAAGGGGATTGAGGGACCATTGTTTTCATTGTGTTGTATTCTTACAGCAGTGTGCTCCATTCTGTTTGTATGAAAATCCTGTGTCAATAAAGTTTAGGGATAAGATCTGTAGAAACAGAATCCACTCTCTGGATCCAGACTAAACAAGCCGTGTTGATCTAGGAGAACAGCAGGCAGACGAGCGGGGCAGACGATCGGGCTGACAAGTACCGGCTTCTTAGTACCAGGACTCTGCTCTCAGTGGTCATTTTACATTATATTTGTGTGATAATACACACACACACACACACACACACACACACACACACACACACACACACACACACACAGTATATACACTGTATATACACACATATGTGTATATACACACATATACTGTATGTATGTATATACAAATATATGTGTATATATGTGTGTCTACACATATATACGTTTGTATTAGTTATATATTAGTTATATATATATAGTTTTTATATATACAGTTATACAGTATATAACTATATATATATAACTAATACAAACATACAATTTAAAAAATATATACATAAATATATATATATATATATATATATATATATATATGTCACGTCAGACACACACACACATATATATGTGTATATATATATATATATATATATATATATATACACACACACACACACACACACAGATATATATAGCTTATTAATATAAGTGTATGACCATAAGTGTATACTTCATGTTAAATTTATCCACACTACTGTACTTATTATACTGTAACTGGGAAATAAAAAGACAGCAGTCATGAAATAAGGGAAGAAGCTGATGAATGTCACTGCTCTGCACACCAGCTGTCAAAATTCAACAAGTCTCTTCAGAAATATCTCTGGTGGAATCATCCTTGGTAAATGTCCACCTCTCAGTGTCGCGTTCAAATGTTCCATTAATCAAACACACAATCTGTCAATAGGGACATTTGTCCAGAGCTCAGTCTCCTCAAGTGGCCAGAAATGCCTTTCCTATCTAATCAAGGGAGACGCTTGAATATAAATGTATGTGACCTGAAAGGGAGGGAAATACATCAGATATTTTTTGGCATAGTTATGGCCTTCATAATGAAACTGTGAAATTATGGGGCATGGTGGAAAGGAGGAAAAAACGTGTCTCTGTGGAGACCATAGGCCTGTCTACACATCATGTTGACTCATTTCAACGCACAGGAGCCAGGTGTGATGTGTTGTACCCAGGTGTGATGTGTTGTACCCAGGTGTGATGTGTTGTACCCAGGTGTGATGTGTTGTACCCAGGTGTGATGTGTTGTACCCAGGTGTGATGTGTTGTACCCAGGTGTGATGTGTTGTACCCAGGTGTGATGTGTTGTACCCAGGTGTGATGTGTTGTACAGTTTTACTTGTCATTGCTCCTGATCTAGTTCAACAGTGATACATGACTCACGCTGTACCTACACTCCATAGCCACAGGCCACAGTTTGCAAAAGCAATTAGTAAATCATAAGGAAAAGAGAGAATGGACAAAAATAGGCTTCTGTCTATTTCCAAACAATAGATTATTATAGTTATTGGCAATAATCAACAGATGCTGAGTGTCTATGGGACTGCAGACTGGAGCAGAGTGAGCTGAGAGAGAGAGAGAAAGGGTACATGCTCGCATTTTTCATATCAGATTATAAAGAGAACTGATTAGAATATGTTAAACATATTATTAAACTAAAGTATGCAATAGTTGAATTGGAATAAACTGACTGAGTTTGGCTCCTAACCTCACAACCTCATGGGTTTTGTACTGACTTTATGGAGGTAAATAAATGCTTCAGGTCAGGATTACATTTGTGACACACAAACAACTGTAGAATGAAACAGGAGAAAATCCGCTGTGTGAAGGTGTGTGAAGGTGTGTGAAGGTGTGTGAAGGTGTGTGAAGATGTGTGAAGGTGTGTGAAGGTGTGTGAAGGTGTGTGATGTGCCAGTAATCTAGAAACACATTAAAAGTGTTTATTTCATTCTCAGATCAAGGCTGGTTTGATGCTTTGTTGCAATTTCCTTGGTGATTAATAAAGTATATATCTATCTACTTATCTATCTGAAAGATACAAGAGCAATACATTTTTATCTCATTATTTCTAAAACACTGTATTTTGAGAAAGAATGTCGTCAAAAAGTTAAAAACTACTAGACTATTGAGAAAAGGAAATTACATTATTTATTTTAAAAAATTTCCAAATTATGTTGATTAACAAAGGAGGCTGTTGTCATTTTTCATCTTCTAGGTGAGCAAATGCGAGCTTTTAAGTTAACTTTCTGAACTCTATTAAAATTTAGCTTAGCAGCGACTTAACATGTGACACAATCCAGTTAGAAATAAGCATATTAGTACATATTTAGTTTTATATTAGCCTAAATCTAACTGTCATTTAACTACTATCAATAATTTTATATAACATTTTTATATAACATACACACACACACATACACACACACACACACACACACACACACACAATTTCTTCTCCTTGTAGCCTCACTCTTTTCTCCTCTCCTCTCATTTCTGCACAAATATTCTGTTTTACTTCATCTAACCTTCATTCTCCTCTCAGCGCGTGCTGCCACCTTTCTAAATGTTCTTCCACCTGCTCCCTGCATTCACTGCAGATCACAATGTCATCTGCGAACATGGTGTTCCATGGGGATTCCAGTCTAATTTCATGTGTCCCACCTCCACCTTGAACTCCTCTGTCACACCTGCACACACCTCACTGCTGTTCTGCTGCCCTGGAACATGTCCTGTGTTATTCTAACAAACTTTTCTGCCACTCCAGACCTCCTCATGTGGTACCCCAGTTCCTCTCTGGATACCCTGTCATAGACTTTCTCTACAATGGAGCTGCTTCTGACCTTCTGAACTTCTCCATCAACATCCTCAAGGCAATAATACGTCTGTGGAACTCTTCCTCGGCGCGAAACCATATTGTTGTTCGCAAATAGTCACTTCTGTCTTGAGTCTAACATCTGCTACTCGTTCCCACAATGTCATTGTGTGACTATCATCCCTCTATAGTTCCCACAGCTCTGCACATCACCCTTGTTCTTAAAAATGAATTAAAATACTGCCGTACAGTAATGTGATTTACCTTTAGAGCGAAGGAGGAAGAGGAGGGAGTTACTGTCGGTGAGAGGCAGAGCTGTAATCTGAGGGATTATCATGTGAACGCAGTGGTGCTGCTTGGTGGGCGGTTTAGGCAGGAAGGGGAACTATGGTAGTCCGATATGGCAGCACGCATCGTTCGTACGTACGAATGTTCGTAAGTCAGATGTTTGTATCTTGAGGGCTACCTGTCTGTGTGTGTGTGTACACCGGGGCAGTAGGTTTATTTTTTTTAATCATGAAAAATAAGCACATATCATTACTTTCTATAATTTAGATTATTTTGTTCAGTACTCAAACCAATGCAGACAAAACTAATGGAACCAAGATTCCACCTCCCATCTACTGTACGAATGTACAGGAAAAACATTAAGACTGGAGAGACATTCATTTTTACAGCCTTTCGTTTCCATTCTAGGCTCATTAATTACATGCAGGAAACACCTGAGATGAGGAGAATTCACAGGTGATTATTGTCTGGTGGAGAATTTAAGGACTCTTGAAGTAAAAAAGACAAAAACACAGCAGAACAGTCGGAGAGGAATTCCCCGTTTGTGTCTGACGTGACCTAACGCCACTTTGATTTTCTTCACTCTTCCCTCCTGTGGAGCGTCCAAAAAAATATTTAACTCTTTTAGCGACATGCTGGATGTCCCACAAGCCAGCATCACACCCCAGAGAATGTCCAGGTGTTTCCTGACCATCCCCCCCCCCACACCCTTTAAATTCAAGGCGCTCTGCTATCTGTTTTAAAGTCAGTTCAAACACAGACCTTTAGAGAAAAACTCCAACCAGCTCCCCAAACATCTCACGTAAGCATAGACTCTTATAAAAATAGTTCCTGTTTTGAAGTGGAGGTCGTGGGGGCCAGTGTCGCCCCTCTTCTATCAGCCTACAGTATGTGTCACCTTCAGAGCTGTGCTCAGCGCCCTCTCAAAGCCACCGCTCAGAAAAATATCTCCCGTCTCCATGGTGACCTTTATCCTTTTAAGAAGCACACCCAGTTTTCTGGGAGAAATTATGTGCAGCTGATAGAAACCTAGTCTAAAATGTTACATCCATCGTGTTAACATGATAAAAGCCAACTACGAGACGTAATGTGAACTTGATTTAAATTCTATTTCATCAGAGGATTAACAACCCGCAATACAACTGTTCCCCTTTTTCAGGAAGTACAAACACTTAAATTTTATTAACAAAGTTTAACAATCCCCGGACAAACGTCATGACTTCACCCCCACGTTTCACTCCTTCGTTTCTCTAGTGCATGAAAAGAAATGCAAAATATGAATTTTACACCACAATGCCCCTCAAAGCCTTCAGTTGAGCTTTCTGGTTTAGGACAGGGATGTGTTGGTAAGTCAAAACTAAAAAATATAGCACTTTTGTTCCTGCTTGGCATTCATGTGGCCAATATGGAAACATTACATTGAATAAATATCTGAAATTATTGCTGAATCAGATCTTGGACTTTGATTCTGAAGTCTAACGTAGACGAGTTTCTATTTCTGTGTTCTATTTTGAATTCAGTCCTGGATTTTGTTCTTAGATGTGGACTATTTAAGGGTTATTTTATACATATAACGGCTTATTATATCTAATGGTATCTACCATGAATTCATTTGTCATGTTTTATCGTGATATTCATGTAAAGGTATTTACATATTAACACAAAACTTGTTTATATCCGGATACATTGTTTAATTCGTCAAAACAGCAAAAGGGAGATGTTTTGTTTTCTTTTGTTTTTTCATAAAAAATAATCAATCGACAGGCCTAAATTTTTTTAGGTTCATGATAAAACTTATGGACCTAAAGGAGTCGAGCATTCATATTTAATAAAACTTAAAAAGACTTTCATTTTCTCTGACTAGCCACGATGTGGAAGATGAAGATGATGAAGGTGATCTAATTAAGGACCGTGGATAAGATCCGATCACATGAACATGCTAATAGGATTTAGCCTAATGCTAACAGAATGTAAAACGTAACATGAGCACCCCATAGACTCAGATGTCACTTCCTGTTAACATGATTCAGCAGATCTAAGACTCAGTGAACAGTTTGCTCTGATGTCACTTCCTGTGGTCTTTTCTTCTCTCCTGTTGATGTCATCTGCAGCATTTCTCCTTCTTTTCTCCACAATCTGTGAATTTCTGACAGGAAACGAACCCACAATTCAGGGGAAAGTTGGAGCAGCAAAGTAGACGATAGACTACCTGTCAGAAAACTGTCACCACCTGCTGTTAGTTCACTTTTATTCCTTATTGACGAGGTCGTCCCCCTGTAGGAACTAAATGATGTAGGAACCAATGTTGGCCGGGTCAGGTTTCTGTGAGGAAGCATTACCTGACGCTAACGCTGAACTCTGAATGTTTTGCTATTAGATGTTAACTATTGGTGGATTAACTGAGAAACATAATGGAAAAAAAAAACAGAGGAAGCACATTAAGGAGTGTCATCCGTGTAAATGTGGTGGAATACCTCAGTGGATTAACCCCACACACACACATACACACACTCACACACACACACACACACACACACACACACACACACACACACACACACACACACACACACACACACACAATGGATGATTGGATGATGGAAAAGTGTTTAAATGTCCTGTTACTAAAACAAAAGCCTCGTGTCGGTGTTATTTTTATCCCTTGTGTAAAACAGTGATCTTTAAATGTGAACATGGAGCCGCTACCTGATCTACTGAGGACACAGACGAGGGGGGGGTGGCGGATTTCTCCCCCTCCAACAACTTAAAACAAATAAATGTGACCCACATTCAACGTGATCACGTTTCACGCTGACATTCACACCAGTGACACTGCAGCGATGCCACAGACGTGCCAGCAGGGGGGCAGGTGCTCGACCTTGACCGGAGGGAAGAAGTCGTTGGGGGGTTGGGGGGGGGGGTTACAGTCAGAAAGCTTTCTGTCCCGTGGCAGACGTGACGCTGTGCCAGCTCCAATCTGCCCTTTTGCCCCGCAGACGAGTTTAAAGCACTGAACTCTCTGCAGTCTGACAGCAGAGGGGCTGTTGGGGCAGAACTCAGGTTCATTACCTCCTTAGACCGTCCATTGGTTGGTTGGTTGGTTGGTTGGTTGGTTGTATGAACTAAATTGCACAACATTTTGGGGGTGGATCCAGGAGAGGTTCCACAAATACTTTATATTGTAAATTTTAAGGAGACTATTTTAGAACTTTCCCCTGATTTCTCTAGTATATTCCATGAATCATGATGTAAAATAAGTATTGATCCATGGATCAGATATCTATTAGTTTGTAAAGCATGAATATAATGTGAATTACAAATGCATCTGTACAGATTGACTGACAACAGGCCCCCACACTCTCTGAGTAAAATAAAGGAGATGTGGCTGAATGCTTACCTTCTAGTCAGCATCTTACTCTGCTGTAATTGTAATGTATTTATTTATAGTTAACATAATAGCTATGGATTTAATTGATTTAACTCTGACATCCATCTCCTTTAAATAATAGCTGTCATCACATTCTAAACTGGAGGGTTTTTTTTCCCCCCCTGGATGGAATAATGCTGAAAATATCTCATTATGTCTGTGTTTTACAGGCTTTTGGCTCAGAACAGTGAAAGGTGTTCCTGCCAAACATGCTGCAGGGCCAAGAATCTACAACTGAAACATTTGGCATTAAGAAAAGCCATTCTTGTTACTTAGTGTTGGAGAAAACAAGCATCTGAGATACTGCAAACTTGTATTTTGATCGTGTTTTGTACATCAATTATCCGGGATGCTTATTTATGGACATTAAAATGAATTTGCAAATCCTCCCAAAGTTAAATAGAACTTTTCAGGCCTTTTAAATGATTGTGTGGAAGAGCAGACTGTAAATTCTTCATTACTGCTGGTTCGCATTTCACAGGTGTTTAATACACAGTGAAAATTGGACTTTAATTGGGGAGTAAAAATTTGAAGTTATTGCATTTTCAAAACTGTCTTTATAGGCAGTTCAGACTGACTTCAGGCGAGTCATCAAGACTGGACTCGGTTCTGATTGGCTCCTATCATTGCAGCTTTACACTGGAGCAGCATGCAGCAGCAGGTTTACCTCAGATGAATTAGAAGCGTTGATGTAGCAGTCACTGGTCCACATTTTAAGGAACAGTTCACTCTGAAGTGATCATCCAGACTTTATTCACTCATTGCTATGCTGGTGGTGAGTTTCTACAAAAAGAAATATACATATCGATCTCCAGAAGGCCCCTAACACGGAACAGATCAGACGAGATGTTACCTCCAGCCGTAATGACGTGTAATGTTTCACCCTAACCTGCTTCAATCAGATGTATTAACGCCCCGCTGGGATGTCAGTCAATCACTGGTCCTGTTGTGCAGCTGTGTATTTGTTTACCTCCTGTTTAAATTGTTCACATTTTTCACTTGTTAATATTGCTTGTTTATCATCAATACTGTTTTTGACTTGTTGATACTTTGTTTCTATTTTTTCTATCATTCTGCTGCTGTAACCCTATATATTTCCCTGTTGTACAATGAATAAAGATTAATCTTATCTTATTCCTTTTATCATCTCCTCCGATTCTATTCTATTCTATTCTATTCTATTCTATTCTATTCTATTCTATTCTATCCTAAATTTAAGTGTATACTATCCTAAGTGATCTGCTCGTCACTCTAGCCTACATGTCTCAAACTCAAGGCCCGGGGGCCAAATGTGGCCCTCCACATCCTTTTATGTGGCCCGCAACAGCATAAAAGGTCAGAGTGTCCAAAAATAAATAGGTCAAAAGTGTGTTTTAACCGAAACTACATTTCCCACAATGCAGTAATTCAGCCAATTTCAACATTGACACAAAAATTTTGAACTAAGTTAACGTCCTAACTTGTGTTTGATGTTATTTTTCTTTATTGATTGATAGTTTGATCCTTGATTGATGGAGTTCTGTGGGTTTAATAACCTGACAAATTAAAAGGATTTATGTTAGAACAGAGAAACAAACAAACATGTTTTTTCTGTCTAACAGTAATGTTTGGAACTAGAATTAGTAATTAAGTAATTAATTCAGTGTTATTTAACATTAAGCAGTAGTTACATTTATTTTACATTTATTTTACATTACATTGAGTTACAATTAGTTACATTTATTAGTTACATCTGGCCCTTGGAGGACAGACATTATGCTGATGTGGCCCTCAGTGAAAATGAGTTTGACACCCCTGATGTAGCACCTGTCCCATCTGATACAGGTGTGCAAGCTTCCATTCATTCCACAGTGTTCACCTGCTACCCTGACATTAGATGCAGTGTGTACTTACACTCAAACACTTTCTATTACAAAAGAATGTAGTAGACACGTGGAAAGTAACGACTTTCCACGTGTCCAAAGCTCTGGTTGATGCTGCATGAGACACAACGCCATCATTTTCCGGACTACAAAACTTGGATGGAGATTAACAAATGATGACTGAATTTCCATTTGTCACTAAACTGTACATTTAAGTACTGATAAAGGTGAAAATGTAATCTGATTATGCAGCATGTATGCTCAACGCAAAAACTTATAGCATCAAAAAAAGGAACATTTAACTTTTAACACCCACCATTAAAGGCTGGAACCTCCAAATGATCTTCAGCACATCTGTCATTTAGATTTCTGCAGCAGACAAAGTCAAGCAGCACATCGGTGTGTTCTTCACACTCGTCTCCATTACGCTCCCATGTTTTCTGTCTCCTGCATATAAACTGCTGTCGGCTCGACATCCAAAATCAAATATATTCCAGGGGACGTTACTTTGCAAAAAAAACGATCTCAAGACAGAAAAAGGAAAGAAATATGCACTGACACACACTGACACACACACTCTGCAAAATAAACTAAAAATAAGACAAATTCCTGGGTTGTTTTAAAATCTTTCTTTCCTTTCTGCATTTATCACTTTTAAAAAATGTCTTAAACAATACAATGATAAGAGAGCAAGCCTCTTATCACGGTGCATATCCTAACATGCTAATTACACCACACACAGTTTGACTTCATTTATTATGCATGAAATAATCTAATATGATGACTGTGATAATTATGCGCACATAGATAAGATAAAAGACTAGTTACCAATTATGGCGCAGGAGTTGGGAAAAGTAATTATTCTTTGTAGTGGAAAGAAGTCTGGAAAAAAAGGGGCTTTGGTTTGCTCTTTTTAAATTCAGTACAGCTCACTGTCCACATTAACATGTGGAATCATGCCTGCCTGTGCTGCTTGATGATATATAAGGAATAGTGAGATGATTAAGAATACAGTAACACAAACAGACCTTGTTATAAGCAGATTTAAGCTTTGATAGAACCTTAAAGATAGAACCTGCATGGAAACAGTTTCCAAAATCCGGATGCATTCATTTACAGTAAAGCGTCTCCCTGAGGGACTCCAGAAATCTGACATGTTTACATCCTGACTTTAAAGGTAACAGGATCCACTGCTGCTGGTCTCGTCCGCCACAGCAAATTAAAAAGGACCCGGAAAACAAAAGAGCAGCGCTCAGAGCCGAGCGCAGACAAATCAGGGCTCTGTTGTGGAGTCATTAAATGTTACCACTCCTAAAATCAGAGCTGACGTGCGGTTTAGCCTGAACCACAGTGCAAACTCACTTCACAGCACAGCTTTCATTGGCAAATGACTCATCACCACCGCAAATCACAGGAAACTACAGTCATTTCATTTTTTCTATGACTATTTTACTTGAATTGTGTTGAAAATAAAACTTTTATGTGATGTAATGAGACAGCCTGGAAGCTAAAAGTTTAACAGGGTTTAATAAGGACATTTCCTTTTCTCTCAGACCAAAGGAAAGAAATGTTTCACTGCTGCTCTCGAGTAAAACACAAACTTAATGAGTGAACGCTGCAGAAGGACAATGAGAAACGACATTAACAGGTACAGAAAATGGTGAACATGACCACAAATAACCAAATATTATCAGTAGGAGGATGGTCTCCACACCTCTGCCAGCCATTAACCAGCTCACGTCTCCATTGGACTCATGATTACTTGCAGGCATCAAGCCTGAGGCCAAACATGATGTTCAGAGAGCAG
Organism: Antennarius maculatus; assembly: GCA_013358685.1. Lineage (NCBI taxonomy): Eukaryota > Metazoa > Chordata > Actinopteri > Lophiiformes > Antennariidae > Antennarius > Antennarius maculatus. The sequence continues at coordinate 20,907,929 of CM023617.1, read as the reverse complement.
TCAACAAACAACACCAGAATGAAACCAGACAGATTTTAAATTTCACAACAAAACTCTGAACGTGTTCTAAGAAGAAAAGTATTTATGTTGATGTTGATCCTGCTGTCAAGTCAGAGCAGGAAATAAAGACAGGAACATGATGGAGAACAAAGAGACTTCGCTGAGCATCAGCTCTTTGTCTGCTCTGCAGCTTTAAACTTGAGGGTGATGCCAGCGGTGCTCGTGTTTCCTCACACTCTCAGCAAAGTCATAATGTTCTGAATGTAATGGAGTGAGGAGAGGAGACAGCAAGGACGATGAAGGCGGCCAACGCGACAGCCTCTGCACCTCCTGTGTCTGAACACAGCTCTGTGATTCTACAGAAATGACATTACCACACCTGCTTATTCTGACTTTAAGACACAAACAGGATAATTATTTTACCAGAGAACATTTCTTTAACATGTTAGTTATAGAATTTAATTCAGTGACCTGGCCTGACACAATCATTTTAATATGACCTTTTATATGAAGACACCAACGCAGATTAAATGAAGAGAATGTAAACCGGGTGGTGCCAACTAGACAACCCTCTGGGGTCCATTTCTTTCATTGCACTGCTGCCTTCCATCCTTTACAATTAGAACAATAAAGTCTGTGATAAACAAGCATGTAAATGATATTGTATATTGATTTTTGAGCACAGCCTGTGTCTATATGTGGAGGTACGCAGCTCTGATGCCACAAGTTATTATAAAAACAATTTGGGAGCATCAAGCAAAATGAGAAATTCCATCGAAACATAATTAATATTTACTTTTTTTGAGACGGAGAACCACCTAAAAGTGCAGTCGTCTACAACTGTGTGCAAAAGTTACCAAATTGCAGATTAAATTAACAGATTAACGTCTGAAGTTTACTTTTAGGCTGCACCAGGCATTAATCTTTTACACACAATCCAACAACACAATTTATATTATGCGTTAAAACATTATGTATACTTATGATTTATACATCCATTTATCTATTTATTTATCTATTATTTATCTAATAACTTAAAACTATATATTTTGCATGAGAACTGTTTATTACTGTTTATTATTGGGGGTTTTTATTATGGTCGAAGGCTTGGGCCGATAGAGCAAAATTGATTTCTCAACAAAATGATCCCACTAAACTCAACATATAATTGACCTGTCATGTTAAAATAAATGCAATGTATGTTTCAAAACACAATTTAGTGTTTTTTTAGTAGTTGCTTATAAAATGCAACCATCTGTAAGAGCAGTTTGCACAGACGTGTTGTTCTTCGGTCAGCTGGTCGACACGCTTTGGAAACGCTAACTGAAAAAGAAAGCAACAATAAAAATCAAACAACAAAACGACTAATGATGAAAGCTTGTTCCTGACATCCTGCTGGGATACTCGATCTTGGATCACGTCTCTCGCTGCCTGGAGACGTGGTGAACCTTCAGTGTGAAAACCTCCTCTGTCTGGGTTGAACTGATCAGAACGAGATCACAGATGTTTAAAGATCTGACATGACGGCTCCACTTTGTTACACGTCACGCCTCTTTAGCTGTCTAAAAACAGCATTTCTGACATCAAAAGAACACATTAGCATCATATCAATAAATTATAGGAAACTGAGAATATTCAATCAACACATGAATGTCTCTTTCATTTGGTTAGGATACGATTTACCCGCCATCCTGGCTCCTTAAAATGTCAGAAAATTTTAACAACAAATTTTAAAAATTTCTTAAAATCTACTGTTGCAGTGTTCTTGAAAATGACCACCCCTTCTAGGATGATTATCTTACTTTACACAGGACCCTCCCTAAATCTGATGTGATATATCTCGTTAGTTGCATTAATTTAAAAAAAAAAATTAGAAGCTGCTGACTAAATTCTTCATCTTGTGTCAGCGGCATTTGGATAATCTTGGCTGCGTTATGAAGTCATATCAATCCAGCAGCGCTGAGGCATCCAGGATGCCTGAAGCCTTAATGAAATATAATACAGGAATAAAACCAGGTAGTACTTCTTCAATATTTTAAGAGCGATAAGTCTTACGAAACACCATAAAAGATGTAACCTTCCAAGGGAAAATGGAATGCACTGTGACTGCAGCCTGCACCATCATAAAATGATGGCACTTTTATAGTAGGTGACAGAACTACATAAAAAGTCATTTGCAGCTAATAAGAGCAATCATTAACATGCATTAAAGCAGATTATTCTGTCCTTGCTATTGTGTGGAGCTTTTACTCGAGCGGCTTGGTGAGCTGCTGCTTCACCCACGAACCGAGTGTTTTTATCAGGCATCTGCAAAGACCACTTGGAGATTAACAGCAGAGTATACAAATGGATCTGAAGAGAAAAGGCACTTTTGTTGCAGTCTTATGTCAAAATAAAGGAGCTGCACTAGACTGAGTGGAAATATTGTCCTTCAGATCAATGGTGTCCTGGAGTGCAATAAGCTGAAACATTCAGATGAGATGAGAGTGGCAGAAAGAGCAGCGGCACTTGAATAATATCTTCAGAGGATGGCGAAAAATTGAATCATGCTCTGGTAAACAGCCTCTCGGAGGTCACAAATTTAGCACTGTTGCATTTTTATTCGGCACAACAGACTTGGCTGGACGGCTGCGGAGTGAGATTTCATAAGGCCGCCTACGTGTGTTTCAACAGGCTCGTTTCTCATCCCTGCTGCACACTTTGCACGTTTGCCTTGAGCCTTGGACAACCCGAGTCTCGCTGCTAAACGCCACAATTACATGACTGTTAGTCTGTCTGACTCCAGGAGGCTCAGTCTTTTACAGATTTTCTGTCACTTGCTGGTCAACAATTAATATTAACAATAAAAAGTGTTCAAATTTTTCTAGCATGTTTGCATTTAAACTGTGAATGAAAGTCCATATATTTGCACAGCTGTGCTTTAGTGGCTTCTCTTATTTCCATAATGTACCATTACTGATGTACCATTACTGATGTACTACACTAATAAAGCCAGCACGTTTAGTAGTTTAAACCCTTATACGTTTGCCGGACACAACGCAGTATCCGTTCCCTTCATGTACTGCTGCAGCTATAAGTTTATCCAGGAGTCAGAGGAACACTTTACAGCCGTTGGTTCCTGAAACAGCTTCAGTTCATATCATATAATGTTCTATAAGTGAGCAGTAAAACCTTCCAGCAGCTTCCCTCCAGCCTGCAGAGCTGAAAACAGCTGGAGGTGGAGCTGAAGGGACTGAAAACTGTTATCAGACTGCAGTACGAGTGAAGTACACAGAAAAACCTCACACTAGTAGTAGCAGAAGTAGTGGTAATAGTAGCATTAGTAGTAGTATTAGTGGTAGTAATAGTAGTAGTGGTAGTAGTATTGATAGTAGTAGTGATAGTAGTAGTAGTAGTAGTAGTAACAGTTGTAGTAGTTGTAGTAATAGTAGTAGTAGTAGTAATAGTAGAGCCATTACAAAGTAGTATAGTTTCAGCAGTAGTACTAGTAGCAGTACTAGTAGAATAGTAATAGCAGTAGTAATAGTATAGCTACTACTACTACTACTACTATAGTAGTAGTAGCAATAGTAGCAGTAATGGCAGTAGTAGTATTAGTAGTAGTATTAGTGGTAGTAATAGTAGTAATGGTGGTAGTAGTAGTGGTAATAGTAGCATCAGCAGTAGTAGTAGTAGTAGTAGTAGTGGTAGTGGTAGTAATAGTAGTAGTAGAGCCATTACAAAGTAGTATAGTTTCAGCAGTAGTACTAGTAACAGTACTAGTAGAATAGTAATAGCAGTAGTAATAGTAGCAGTAATAGTAGTAGTAGCAATAGTATTAGTATCAGAAGTTGTAGTAATAGTAATAGTAGTAGTTTTAGTACTAATAGTACTAGTAGTAGTAATAATAGTAGTTGTTGTAGTAGTAATAGTTGCAGTAGTAGTAATTTATAGTTGTAGTAATAGAATTAGTAGTAATAGTAATAGTAGTAGTAGAAGTAGTAATATTAATAGTGGTAGTACTAACAGTAGTAATAGTAGTAGTAGTAGTAGTAGTAATAAAGTTAAAGTACTGACAGAGTTGTGGTTATTATTAGAGATGCTCATTAAAATTTGTTCATATCTTTACTCAATAGAGTCAAATCAACAGAGCTGCGTCCACACGTGTTTAGTTTACGTGTGTGTGTGTGTGTGTGTGTGTGTGTGTGTGTGTGTGTGTGTGACCCTCTCTGCAGCTCCTGGTGGATTTCTGCTGCTCTGATCTGCTGATGAATTCTCATATTGTGAACGCCACCCAGCTCAGCTGTTACCACGACTCTCAAACATAATAAATTCAGGCTTTACGGGCCGGCTTCATATTTCTGTGTGTGAAGCCCCACTCATTTATTAGGATTATGTACATACCAGCAGAGATAAGAACCACCAGCACAATGAGGTTCAGAGTCTTGTTAAAGGTCTTTACATGTGGAATATATAATAAGCTGTTGCTAATTTGATTTTGTGCTTGATCCTTGCATAATAATAACCACTCATGTCTAAAAATACTATTTTAATTGTTTTTACTGCTAAACTAACAACATCAAACGCTATCTTTACCAACACAGAAGACGGTTCAGACAAATTGTACGTTTTCTGCAGCTGTAAATACTCTTACGTCGTCTCCATTCTACGCTGGGACTTTGACTTAGTTTATGGAATGTGTTCCTGCTGGCTTTTCATTTCCTCAGCCTGTAAAAAGGAATGCAATCAGAGTACTGATGTTAAAATCATTAGCTAATGACTAAAGCCTTTGTATGACTTCTTCCATGCTGTGGCATTCACTGCTTAAGCACACATCGCGTATTATTTGTGTGGAGAAGAGCTTTTCTGATTTGTTTGAGGAACTGAGTGAGTCAAACGCGCTACGGCCAATCGATCAGGGAATCACATGCCGCACCAGTGATATGGATTGTTCTTACGTGGAGGTCGTCTTTCTCTCGGCAGGAGATGTTCTGATGTTCTGTCTGAGGGCGAAGCCTCATTGATTCACAGAGCTGCTCATACTATGGCCAGGGAAGAACAGGAGTTTGAATGAATGTAATCTAATTAAGGAGCTCTTATATTGCTGCACATTTTAGTAACGTCACCTACACACATTTGCCCTACAGACTGTAGGATGTGGTTTTACATCGCAGACATTTTCAGTTGCTTTTCAGCACCTAACTGCTGCTGGATACCTTTTAAATCTTGCGGTTGTTGGTTGCAAACAAAACTTCCGTCCCAACAGACACCGATTTGCCACCGTTACCACCTCAGAGGAAGAACAGCCATGACGCTCGTTCCACTTTTATAACAGAACAGTGAAGTGCATGAAATCCACCACAGGCTGAGTAAAAGAGACTTTAGAAACCAGTCGCTACAGCGAGCACAACAAAAAAATTAAATGTGATTGAAGCATTGATTAAAAAGGTTGGAACACATGTATGACGGTGCAGCAGAGCGACATCTCTGTAGATGTTCCATTACTTACAGCAGAGAACTTCCACCACATCCCCAATGGTTTTATTGATACAAGCATGGAAATGTTAAATAAACCTTTAAAATAACCAAATCATTGACAAGATGCAGTAAAATTAGAATTATACTGAAAAATCTGCTGTTAACTACAGTAATCCCTCGCTCTTTGCGGTCAATGCGTTCCAGGAACCACACGCAATTAACGAATTCTGCGACAGAGCGACAAACTGTTTATCTTATTATTTATTGTAATTTAAATGTTTCTGGACCCCCCCCCATACTGATATTAAACCACCTTCTATCTGTATTACCTTTTCCCACACTCTGATAGACTGTTTAAAACATTTTTGTGTCTCACAGAAGTCCAAGACTCACGGAACGTAGCGCACTTCTGGATGCCGTCAGCCAATAGGTTGTGAGTACGGTGTCACGTGACTGCTGACCAAAAATCCTCAATGAGGTGAAGTCACAAGCTTTGACGCGCAAATGCATGAGGGTTCACTGTATACTGAAAAACCTGCTGTTGACTATTCATCTTATGTTTGAATGGTTGTTGAAATTATTCCCACTTCTCCATTAAAGCGACTCAGAACTGATCGGACGTCCATCCTGCATCCAAACATCTAAAAGCACAGAGTTGACAGATGAGCTCAGGTCCCTGGAGTCATTTAGAAGATGCCGTTTAGCTCCAGTTACCTTTGGAATGCTCTTGATCACCGGCAGCATCTGACGTCCCACCCGCCAAACAGAAAAAGGCTCCTGGCTCGGGGGTGGCTGGAGCGTAACAACTGTTCTGAGGGGACAACCAATCAAACGCTGCAACAGTAGCGCACTACATTTGTCAGGAACTCGTGAAAATCAAATAATATCGGGCACTATTTCCATATAGGAACCTCAGAAAGTTTCTGTGTGTTCACTACACTCACTCTGAACGTAACACTAGTGAATAACACAACACCACCGCTGTCACACTTACTCCCCGTGCCCACGCTGGATGTATTTTCATGACATCTTTACATCCTACCAGAAACAAAAGATCCGTGTTGTTGACGGTATGGTGGTGGTGAGGGGGGGGATCATTAAATGCGCCCGCTGCTCCTCTCGGAGCATAAATCAAGACAATCCATCTCCCCCCGACCCCCGCTCCCCGGTGGCTCACTTAGAGCCGTGCCGACGCAGCACCGGCAGCGGAACGGGAGAGGCTAAGCATGCGAGGGCTGTCCTCAAGCTGAGCCGTCTGATGGTATAAACAGGCCTCTGCCTCCTCTCGAGAGCAATAGGGATCAAGCTGGCTTAGTGGGCATGACCTGCGAGGGCCCGGGCAGGGGCCCCCGAACACAACACAACACAATTGTCTTAAGGATCGCTGCTCGACTGAACATGAGGAAAACCTAGCCGATATCACATCGCTCACGGCTCGGAACAGGACCGGGATGCTCTCCGCTGAGGATACCCGGCAGACTAAAGCCTTATGAATAATTCTAAACATCCTCTCTTCTCTTTTCCTGCCTGATTTAAGAAAGCCGGGCCCTCCAAAAACAAATTAGACATCTCGCAATCTGATTGCTAAGGAAAAAGCTTTGGCGATGTAAGGCCGATTAATCTTACAAAAAAAACCTCAGATCTTCTCCAAAAAAAATGATGCATCTGTTTTGGAAGCGTGCAGAGAGGAATGAGGCAAAAAGGAAATGACAAGACATTTGCTCCTGGTTTAATTTCCTCAATTGCTTTATGGCCATACATAAATGCTTAAATTGGTTTGTAACATATGCTGTCCTCGCTCTGTTTACTTCCTTCATTTAGTGTGACTGAATCGCTTTATTAGTGATTATCCCCCCCCAAAAAAGCTGCAGGAATGCACAGCATCACACCTCATCATGTAATTTAGCCATATAGTAGGAATGGGAATATGCAAATAGCGTGGAGGTATTTTGCAGAATCAAATATGCCCCCAGGCTGCTTGTCCAATGACACAAATCATCAATTAAGATCTCAGCAGGGTTTAGAGGATAAACTAAATTGGCACTATCTCTATCTGACGCGACGTGGGGTACATCACAACAAAGAGCAAACATCACTGAGGGTGACTGCTAGCGAAGCGTTTCGACTCATGTGGATTGAGTGTGTGTCTGTGTGTGTGTGTGTTAGTGGGGACGCGTGTGTGTGTCTTCAAAATGCATTCCCCGTTGAATGGACCCGCTGTGGAGACAATCATTTTGAATCATGCAAACGGTAGCAGAGCCTCCTCTGGTCTTTCAGCAGCAGCGTCAGTCTGTCAAAGCGTTCCACTTCCACAGGGAGGGGAGTTTAGATCTGGGGGGGGGAGTTTACGCTCAGCACCTGCACAGCGGAGGAGCCAAAGTGGTCGAAATCGCCATTGTTGATTGTCAGGGAAGCAGATGATTGCTAAACAAATGGTTCAGGCATATTTAATTAAGATAATGTGCTCCCAATGAGAAGCATCACTTCCACTGCAGCAAACAGTTGCTAAAACTGTTAGATTTGATGAAATTTACAGGAAATGATCGTGTTTTTTTTTATATATTCATAGATGCTTTGTCTAAAGTGTGTGTGCACTGGTGGATTTATGTGAAGAAAATAATGAGAACACAACAAACAACTTTCCAAACACACGCCTTTTTTTAAATGCAAGGTTATGAAAAAACAAAAGCAAACGTGACCCCTGTGGCCAAGAGTGGCTTCAAATCACCCTGACAGCGTTTCAGTCCAGTCAAATGTCTCCTATGGGTGAAATAGTTATTTGAGGCAATTGTGGAATAAACTAGTCATCAGAAATAGAAAGTGGTGTGTGGCACACAAAGAAGGCCAGTGTTCGTTCTCCTGAGGGTTAGCAGGGCAGCAAACATTAGACCTCAGTCAAACGCAGAGAGTTGGAGCCGCTGGAACTTCAGTCAAATGTGGATTTGACAAGAAAAGCAGAAAGACTTCTAAAACGCAAAGAAACTTTTCAAAGAAAATAGTCTCGTATATTTCTCTAGAATAATAAAGAAAGAAAGAAAGAAATAAGGACTAAAAAGGATGTTGTTTAAAGTTGAGTCTGAAAAGGCTCCTGTCACAAATTAGGTACATAATATAAATACATTCACAGGAAAACTGAGCAATTTAAATCATCACTAGCAAGGCTACGTTTCAAAGCCCAGGTCGTATATATATTTCTTTTGTTCAACATGGATATGTTCTGGAAATTTATTTATTTTTGACACAAACAAATAAACACACACACACACATACACACACACACACACACACACACACACACACACACACACTGGCGTGCAAAAACACACAGAAACCCAAATAAATGATCATGAGCATGAAAAAAAAGAAACTACAAGAATTAAAATCTGAACTGAAATTATTTTACAACCAAAATTTTAACCATATTTTTCTTTTTTCTTTTTTTTTTTTTTTTTACCTAAATTTGCCCGTCAAAATAAAAGCATTAGAAGTTCAATACAACAACGAGGAACTTTAACGTAAGCATGAGCAGTAAAAATTAATGGAACATGTTCCGATGTTTTCTGTTAGTATTTAATTCAAACCACCATGTGGCATTCCGCTGCTAATTGACAAAAGAAATGAAATGCCAGCTTTCCTGCAGCTCATTCTGTCCGATCCTGTGTGTTATTATCATCACCAGCCTCCACATATTCAGTCAAACCACAACAACACGTCGTCTACATACATGCATCACAAATTACCGACACATTTTTAAATCCAAACGCCGCATCAAGCAAAAGAAAAAAAAGAAAAATCCACTGGTCTTTGAGTCCAGCAGAAAAATGCATCTCCCCTCGCATTCCTCTCTCCTTTTTCTCCCCCAATAGGACTCCCCCCCCTCCCTCCCTTCCTCACCCTCTCTCCCTCCCTCACTCACTCGCTCTCTCTCTCTCTCTCTCTCTCTCTCTCTCCATCTCTCCCTCTCTCTGTGGCCTGGCTGTCTGACAGGATGAATAATGTCCTGCCTTTTGTAATGGAGGGGGGGTAAAGGGGAGAAGGACGCAGCGCTGGAGCCCTGTTCCCATGCACTGACACTGAAAATGAATGACAGCTTACCTGCATGCCAATCTTCATCAGACTGACACTGGGCTGACAGCACAGCCTATACTCCTCCACACAGCCGATGACGTCAGCCCCGACAGGCCCCTCCCACCTCCATCCCGTTCTCCCCGTCTTCCCAGCGCCGGGCTGTTGATGCCTTCCAGTGTCCGTGGGAAATACGGCGATTTTATTGTAGGGCCCCACGACAACTGTCCAAAACCATTGATCCATGCTGGTCGTGATCGTCTTGAAAGGTTTTAAATAAAAGAGTCAGATTTTTCACAATCAAAAACAACCGGACATACACACACTCTGTCCTCACTGACTTCTGTTTGTCCAGGAAAATAAACAATACACACGTAGTTGTGGAAAATGGAATATTTATGAGACTGAGGTAAAAATATTTCTGAGAAGTGAGAAGTTATGAGAGGCTGTGTGTGTGTGAGAGAGAGAAAAACAGGCTCAGCCATACAGAGTATAAAATTCAGGATTGACTTTATTTTAATGCAAGAAATTACATTAAAATTGTTCTTAATTCTGCAATTTTCCAATTGTATTCACACAATGTTTTAAAAGATGCCCATTCCTTCTGGTTTATATATTTAAGCTGATGCAGGATTGTGTCCAAAAGATGAATCTGGTAAGAATCTTTCTTAGCATATATGAAAATATATTCACTGTTTTGCTACCCGATAAAGAACCCCTGGGGTTCATTGGACTGAACCCATGAAAAATGAATTAAATTTTTTCTTTTGACAATATTCAAACACAAAGAAAACAAAAGAAAAACTTTTTATGCACGATCAAAAAATGCACCTCATCATATTCAACATGGGTGAAACGCTCCTTAACTTGGGTGTTTTTTAGTGACTAAGTTGAAACAGAAACATGAACCTGGACTTAACTGCAATACCTGGTCTTAAAAGTAAACCTCATTTTCAGAGAAATTCAAAACTCTTCACACAATTCGCAGTATTTACAGTATTCCAATCATTAATCAACTCTGGGTTCGTGTCTCGTACGAGGGTCACGTAAAGGCACCACGTGTCGCGCACGGAGGCGCCGCCACTTCGAGTGGGAGCGCGGATGCGGCCCCCTGTCGGTCAGCATGGAGAACTACATCCTTCAGAATTTACTCCAAACACGAGTCCATCAAGCTCTTCTGAGGTTAGAACACAATAAACGGGGGAAACTTCATGAAACTTCCCCCAATTCCATCGATGTATGTCTATACACATGATTATTTAGTATGGAAAAAATGTATTTCCTTACGGGGGTTCACTAATGGATTGATTATTGTTATCGTGATGATGATGATGATGATGATGATGATGATGATGATGATGATGATGATGATGATGATGATGATGATAGAACGTTGAGCGAACAGTTCCTGTATCAACTCCTGGCCATGGAGGTCTAAATGAACCTGTGTGTGACGTCAGGAGCCCACTGTTTGACATACGGCACTTTATTTGTCAAAATCGTTACTGCAATATAGTTTTGTTTTTTCCTTCTTCAGCTGCAAAGAAGTACATAAAGTTAGTTAAAAGGCACAGCAATGGTGTAAAAAAAAAGTCTACAAATAAAGAAATAAAAACGGATACACAACTTTTGTTTGTTATGTACAACAATAAACAAAACCGTCTCAGAGTTGAACAACATGCAGACGTCATGTTGTTCAACTAAATTCCCTTCGGGGATGAATATAGTATATATAATAAAACATTTTTAAAAAATGTTTTTGTCAGATAGAAGCTGAAACACCTACAAACCTGTTCTTTTCCCACCCCTGGCAAAGTTATTAGTACGGTACTGTACGGGCTTGTGACTTTTCAGCAACGCCGCATCTCATTGGCTGGTGGTGAGTTCTTGTATCCAATGAGGAGCGAGTTTGCTGTTACCAGGAAGCAAAACACGCTCGCGCGTCAGTCCTGCTTAAACGCTGCATGAAAGGGTCTAGCCTTTGAAATAATTAGCTGCTGTTCACTCAGGCGGGTTCATTAGTGTCATATTTTTGTAGCTAATTCTTTCAATTCTTTTAAACGTTTATCTCTTTGTAACAGAGGCAGCAACTAAAGCCCTGGCGGAACTGTTCAGGGGGGTTAACTAGTTTGGCTAGCCCCGGAGGGTCGTTGGGGCACCGCGGTTGTCATCATATGGTGCAACTGAACCGGGTTGGATACAGTTTAACGTCATAACCAGGACGCGAAAGAAGAAATGGCAAGAACTGTGTTACCCATCGGTGCGGGCATTTTCGTCCTTGCGGTGGTTTGGATTGCGGCTCTTGTGGTTGGAGTGATGCTGCTGAGAGGATCGTCGAAGTGAGTGACCGAGACAGAACCTACAGCCTCCACACAGGAGCACCTAGAGGGGACCGGCTAAGACATGACGCGCCGTCAATTTCATTTAGTTTTAGCGGACAAAACCAACATATTCTTGAACAAAACGATAGTATTAGTAATTATTAATACTAGCATTAATAATTGTTCGCATTAATCGTGCCAGAGTGCTGACATAGTTTGAAATAAAGCGATGAGAAACGATTGGCTCCAAGACCGTGGTGCGTTTAAGGACAGCGGGAAAATGTAGGATATTAACTCTTCAGTCCAATCTAATTCTGTACCCTCCGACCCTCTTGAAAGCCAGTAAATATTTAGTTCTCTAGAATGAAGCGACGCTGTGAACTTGTGTAAAGTACAATTAAAGAAAAGTTTAAATGGGCGGAAACACGCTGCTGTTTAATTGGAAAGTTAACAACATACAAAGTCCCATTAAAGAATGAATTCAATTTTTATAACCGTACTTTAAAACGACATTATCCTTAAAGCCCTGCATTTAACTGCAAGTTTTAACAAGCGTTTGTGTTTTTGTGTTTGCTGCCAGGTTAGGGGCTGTCCTGGTTTTCCTTCTGGCCCTCATCATCACTCTGGTGCTGGTGCTTTTCCCTCGCAGCTCAGATACAACCTCACCTCTCAAAGAGATGGAGGTGAGCACTGGGCATTACACATAACACACACACACAACACACACACATACTTATCTTGTATGTTACATGTCCTGACCAGGCTCAAAGTGAGTGTCTTCTTCTTTTCCTTTTGGCTTTTCCCTTCAGGGGTCGCCACAGCGAATCAACCGCCTCCATCTAACCCTGTCCTCTGCATCCTCCTCTCTCACACCAACTACCCTCATGTCCTCCTTCACTACATCCATAAACCTCCTCTTTGGTCTTCCTCTAGGCCTCCTGCCTGGCAGTTCAAAACTCAGCATCCTTCTACCAATATATTCACTATCTCTCCTCTGGACATGTCCAAACCATCTCAGTCTGGCCTCTCTGACTTTATCTCCAAAACCTCTAACATGTGCTGTCCCTCTGATGTACTCATTCCTGATCCTATCCTTCCTGGTCACTCCCAGAGAGAACCTCAGCATCTTCATCTCTGCTACCTCCAGCTCTGCCTCCTGTCTTTTCCTCAGTGACACTGTCTCTAGACCAAACAACATCGCTGGTCTCACCACAGTTTTGTACACCTTACCTTTCATTTTAGCTGAAACTCTTCTATCACACATCACACCTGACACTTTTCTCCACCCATTCCATCCTGCCTGGACACGCTTCTTCACCTCTTTTCCCCACTCTCCATTGCTCTGGACTGTTGACCCCAAGTACTTAAAATCCTCCACCTTCTTGATCTCTTCTCCCTGTAACCTCACTCTTCCACTTGGGTCCCTCTCATTCACACACATGTACTCTGTCTTACTGCGGCTAACCTTCATCCCTCTCCTTTCCAGGACAAACCTCCACCTCTCTAGCTTCTCCTCCACCTCGTCCCTACTCTCACTGCAGATCACAATGTCATCTGCAAACATCATAGTCCATGGAGATTCCTGTCTAACCTCGTCTGTCAGCCTGTCCATCACCATAGCGAACAAGAAGGGGCTCAGAGCTGATCCCTGATGCAGTCTCACCTCCACCTTGAACTCCTCTGTCACACCTACAGCACACCTCACCACTGTCTTACAGTCCTCATACATGTCCTGCACCGTTCTAACATACTTCTCTGACACTCCAGACTTCCTCATACAATACCACAGTTCCTCTCTGGGCACCCTGTCATAAGCTTTCTCCAGATCTACAAAAACACAATGCAGCTCCCTCTGGCCTTCTCTGTACTTCTCTATCAACATCCTCAAAGCAAATACTGCATCTGTAGTACTCTTTTTTGGCATGAAACCATACTGCTGCTCACAAATGTTCACTTCTGCCCTTAGTCTAGCTTCCACTACTCTTTCCCATAACTTCATTGTATGGCTCATCAGCTTTATTCCTCTGTAGTTGCCACAACTCTGCACATCTCCCTTGTTCTTAAAAATGGGCACCAGCACACTTCTCCTCCACTCCTCAGGCATCTTCTCACTATCTAAGATCCTGTTGAACAACCCAGTCAGAAACTCTACTGCCACCTCTCCTAGACACTTCCAAACGTCTACAGGTATATCATCAGGACCGACTGCCTTTCCACTCTTCATCCTCTTCAGTGCTCTCCTCACTTCATCCTGGCTAATCTTTGCTACATCCTGGTCCACAACAGTCACCTCTTCTAGTCTTTGTTCTCTCTCATTTTCCACGTTCATCAACTCCTCAAAGTACTCTTGCCATCTTCCCATCACACTGCTGGCACCTGTCAATAGACTTCCATCCCTATCCTTAATCACCCTAACCTGCTGCACGTCCTTCCCATCTCTATCTCTCTGTCTTGCCAGCCTGTATAGATCAGTCTCTCCCTCCTTACTGTCCAACCTAGCATACAAGTCATCATAAGCTTCTTGTTTGGCCTTTGCTACCTCTACCTTCACCTTACGCTGTATCTCCCTGTACTCCTGTCTACTCTCCTCAGTCCTCTCAGTGTCCCACTTCTTCTTAGCTAACCTCTTTCTTTGTATACACTCCTGTACCTCCTCATTCCACCACCAAGTCTCCTTATCAACTTTCTTTCCAGATGACACACCAAATACTCTCCTACCTGTCTCCCTGATCACATTAGCTGTAGTTGTCCAGTCATCTGGAAGCACCTCCTGACCACCCAGAGCCTGTCTTAACTCCTTCCTAAAGGTCATGCAACACTCTTCCTTTTTTAGCTTCCACCATTTCGTCTTCTGCTCTGTCTTTGCCCTCTTCATCTTCCTCACCACCAGAGTCATCCTACACACCACCATCCTATGCTGTTTGGCTACACTCTCGCCTACCACTACTTTACAGTCACTGATCTCCTTCAGGTTACACCGTCTACACAAGATGTAGTCTACCTGTGTGCTCCTACCACCACTCTTATAGGTCACCCTATGTTCCTGCCTCTTCTGGAAGAAAGTATTCACTACAGCCATTTCCATCCTTTTTGCAAAGTTAACTACCATCTGTCCTTCTGCATTCCTCTCCTGGATACCAAACCTGCCCATCACTTCCTCATCACCTCTGTTACCTGCACCAACATGTCCATTGAAGTCTGCACCGATGACAACTCTCTCACTTCTAGGTATGCTCTGCATCACTTCATCAAAGTCCAACCAGAATTTCTCCTTCTCCTCCAGCTCACATCCTACCTGTGGAGCATACCCACTAACAACATTGAACATCACACCTTCTATTTCTAGCTTCAGACTCATCACTCTATCTGACACTCTTTTTACCTCCAGGACATTCCTAACAAACTCCTCCTTCAAGATAACGCCTACTCCATTTCTCTTTCTATCTACACCATGATAGAACAACTTGAACCCTGCTCCTAAACTTCTAGCCTTGCTACCTTTCCACCTGGTCTCCTGGACACACAGTATGTCTACCTTCCTCCTCTGCATCATGTCGACCAACTCTCTACCTTTTCCTGTCATAGTTCCAACATTCAACGTCCCTACTCTTAGTCCTATACTCTTGGCGCTCCTCTTCTCTTTCTTCGTGCGAACGCACTTTCCTCCTCTCCTTCTTCGACCAACAGTAATCCAATTTCCACCGGCGCCCTGTAGGTCAACAGCGCCGATGGCGGTCGTTGTTAACCCGGGCCTCGACCGATCCGGTATGGAAGTCATATGTTTGATTCGCATCTTTGATTTGGCAAAAGTTTTACGCCGGATGCCCTTCCTGACGCAACCCTCTGTATTTATCCGGGCTTGGGACCGGCACAATAAGACACTGGCTTGTGCCCTCTTGCGGCTACATTCAGGCTCAAAGTGAGTGTAAACCTTTAAAATGTTTTATTGGTGAATAAACATGCAAACTGGGACAGGTTCTATGTTTTTTACACCAAGATAGAAAAAACGTATTGTATAGCATTTACTAAATTTACAAGATGTAAATAATTTACAATAATTTGTCATTGACAGAATTACACCAATTTTGTACTCTTTATCCTAAATGAATAACTCACAAGACTTTCCCCATGGGGGGGCAAATAAAGAAACTACATTATACATCCTGTACTACATACTGGGTTTGTAAAATACGTAAAAAATTATATTTACTATCAATGCTATCTACTAGTACTACAACTGCTACTCCTACTACTACTACTACTACTACTACTACTACTACTACTACTACTACTATCTAACACGACTGCTACTAGTACTAGTACTATTATTAGTAGTACTAGTAATACTAGTACTACTGTCAATGTCTACTCTTAAGTAAGCGGTACCATAGTCATAGAATTGGATATGCAGGTGCAGTGGTACTGCCTCACACTGATGCATCTTAGGAAGGCAATAACTTGTTTTGCTGAATTTGCAGTATATGGCACAAATATTTTTTTTTTTAAAGTTTATTAAGTTTCTACTGACTCAACATCTCTCAAAATACTCAAATGTATTTATGTAATCTAGGGATATAGTAGTTATTACACCATTAGTGTCCTAAAAAATATCTGCTGCTTATAGACAAGTAATAGATCCATAATATGATGTGCAGCAGATAACTGAACAGACATCCTGGAGTCCATATGGGAGAGAACACAGGGATCATGTCAAGGTTTCATGTGAAAGATATTCTTCTGTAAAGACTGCCTGAGTAATGAAATGATTCATGATGGTAAAACGGTTCAGACAATAAAGTGGTGATACAAACGACTTCATTTGGTGTGTGTGATATAAATCACCATCAGATCAGACAGTTTGAAATCCAAATGTTAACACAGACTTGTTGATATTTGTTATTGAAACTCAACTAGTTAATGATATGAAAAGGTTTTTTTGGTAATGTTCATACTTATATATATATGACTTTTAAGGCCATGACGAGCAAAATCTATTTATTGAATTAAAAACTGAGACTTGTGTTGTTGTCGTCTGTTATTGTGACTCTTGTAGAACAAGTCGGGTGAAAATCAAAGCAGGCCTGGGATGTTTTCAGTTTTGTTGTGAGGCCATTTGTTTCTCATTACCCCCAAATGCTTTGGCTTCCGAGCCCACAGAGGGAAAGTGGGGAATCAGATCCACAAACAAACACCTTATTGTGGCTGAATGGTTGTCTGTGACACACTCATGTGGACGAGAGTCGGTTGACATCATGTATTATGGTAGCAACATTCCAAGAATGGAATGGAACAATTCTTTCATGCTAACTGATAGAACAAACAAATTATAGGGCGGTTCATAATGTGTGTGTGTGTGTGTGTGTGTGTGTGTGTGTGTGTGTGTGTGTGTGTGTGTGTGTGTGTGTGTGTGTGTGTGTGTGTGTGTGTGTGTGTGTGTGTGTGTGTGTGTGTGTGTGGCTGCAACTAAGAGAGTTATCCTCTTTACTGCTACAGTTTGATCATCTATTTATAAATAAGGCTTTTTATGTATTCTGGGTAAATAAAATCCTTAGCTCTCATACGAGTCGATGTCAGCAGTACCAGGTACCTGTGAATAGCATTCATCACTATGTGTGTTCTTGTCATGAAGGCCTGTTCTGCTTTATCTTAGTCTAGCAGCAACACAGAATGCCCCCCCCCACGCTGCCTCCAGGTCATGCCAATAAGCCAGCCAGATCTGCCAAGCAAGCTGCCACCCTGTAGAAATAGCCGAGCAGAGCCGCGTCCTGGCCAGCTCACGTTTTATAGCCTTTGTGTGACGGCAGATACCAGAAGAATGACACCAAAAGCAGGGGAGGTGGCAAAGTGTGTGTTTTCCTGCCTTGTGTAGAGTTTTTAACATGTCTATTTTTTAAATAGGAAGTATTCAATAAGAGGTTTCATCTGGGTTTAGTGACGGTGACTCGATGATAGGATGGAGCAATGTTAGAGAGTCATTTCACAGTGTTTACAGAATTTCCGCACTTAAAAGCCTTTGATTTTCTCAAAAACCGACAGTGCGCCTTATAATCCAGTGCGCCTTATGTGTGGAAAAGGTTTTACAATAGGCCATTCATTGAAGATCAGTTCTCAGATGAGTTCTCAGATCTCAGCTGAAACCTCAACTTCCACGCTGTTGCCTATCTGGGGTCAGCAGCGTGAAAAAGTTTTAAAATGGACCATTCGTTGAAGGTGCGCCTTATAATCCAGTGTGCCTTGTAGTGCAGAAAATACTGTTTTATTCACTAACTTGAACTTTTAAAGTGTTGGTGACAACAACAGAATTTCCTCTGGGAATTGAGGCAGCCGTTAGCCACAGCTAGCAGTGCTCATGATCCATTAGCTCAACACAACAGACACAGTGTTCCACAGCTTGTGTCCCACTGAGCTTCCATCTCAATCAACAACAGAAGGATCCGTGAATAACCAACACCGGAATTAGCTTCTGTTTCAGCTGGCAGAGAGCAGGGATGTTGTTCAAACACACCGCCGCACAAACTACCCTCTTATCTTGATATGAATCAACAGCGGCTGCGTGTATGTCAGTGCATTGGGTTGTAACCACAGCGTGATTTCATCAGGGGATGCGGTAATGTGCTGTATGTGATTTGAAGGTCAGATCTGTTTATTAAGTAGTCAACAATCAGAGATGCTGCTTATCAAATCCTTGAGGCGTCTCCTACAGCACACCTGGTTATTAGCAGAGCTTCCTCTGCCTCTGATTACCAAATAACAGCGTTCAGGAATCGTTTTCTAGCTGCTGCTACTCGTCTGGGTTCAAATATGGGCTCATGTGTCGCCCAAACCGAAGCTCAAGGATCAAGTTTCCAATAAATCACTTTTCATCTTCTTTCTGTTTCTGAATAGAGCAAAGGTAGTTTCATCCATCTGTGCCTGCACGCGTCTCCTCACCTTTGCTTTGCTTTCTTTATGCGGCACGAGGCGATTGCACCATTGATGAATCAAAGCTTGGTTTAAAGGCAACATCATTCAAATCTGCATCCGCGTTTTCCTCCTCTTCTCACCCACATGAACTACTTATTGAACATTTCCCTGCGCCTCCGTTCTCACTGACTTATTTTCACCCATCGGTTATCAGAAGGATGATTTAATGATCGACTCACTGCAACTCCTGACTGAAGCGCGTTCATCACCGGGTTCATCAAATAAGAATAGAAATGCCTCTGATTCCTTCAGTTTTACATCTCATGTTAATGCATCCAACAAAACATTCGAGAGAGCGAGTCGTATATGTATTTAATATACTGTACCGTATTTTCTGGACTATAGAGCGCACCGTATATAGGAGCAGAAAGACCCAGAAAACAGAGACAGGAAGCTCAGATCCAGAGGTATGGAGTGAGAATGTGACACCAGTTCATTCTCTTTCAAATAAAACAAGAACTAATGCTTCACCTACAGGATTCATGGTGAAAACACACCTTTAAGGGAAAATTCAAGGAACACAATAAACCACTTCTGCACCTTGCACATAGTTTATGCCCAGTTTATGCACCATTTCACCAGCAAATGGGATTTGTATTTGTGACACGGACTTTAAACCAACCACTATAGATTATTTAATGAGAGCCACACTTCTTCACATCAAGTGCAGCTGTCAACACACTATATTTTTGTTAAGTTTGTTCATGTTCTGATCATATAAAAGATGCATCATCACTGCTATTTAATGTAAACGTTTCTTTCTAATGCAGATTATTAAGATAACAGGGAAATCTTTTAAGTAGAGTCAAAAATCTACGTCTCATTCTACGTTTTTAATTTTTAATTTAACTTTATACACTGTTATAATCCCCGAAGGGAAATTAAGAACTCACACTCTAGTTTGTTAGTCTCAATCACACGCATGCATATTAGTGTGTACAGGCCCCTGTAATACACACAACCACACACAAGGGGGCCTGTGGGCATGCAAGGTAGAGTGGCAGGCAGCTCCTTCTTGGTGCGCCTCAAATGAGCAATTTTGTATAGGGGATGGCACCTTGCTCAAGGGTGCCTCGGCAGTGCTCTGGAGGTGAGCTGACACCTCCCACTGTCAGCTCACCTCCGGGTATTTTTATTTTTTTGGGCAGGAGCGGGAATCGAACCGCCGATCTTGAATAATAGGACGACCCGCTCTACCGCCCGCTTTACCACTGAGCCACTGCACTGGTTTTAATGTTTTACAACGGAACGAGAAGAACCGTTGTGCTGAATGCAGCACCGATTTATTGTAACTGTAACTCAAGATTGTCACAAGTTACAACTGACTGAATCCTCACAGGTAAAATCCTTCCTCGAAGCAGTCAGGGGTCAAATGTGGAACCTCCTGACCAGAGGCCTCTGTGACGGCTCTCTGCTGACATCTGCTGGCTCACACCAGACACAGCGTGTTCATTCACACACGCTTTCCCTCAAGAAACCCTGTGATGAGGGATCGAGAACTTTTAACAGAGGATTTGCTCTTCCTGTCCCCAGATAGTGGACACGTTGTTCATCGGCCGTTACGTGCTGCTGGGGCTGGTGAGCGTCGTCTTCCTGGTGGCGTCCTTCTTGCTGCTGCCGTGTCACTTCCTGGAGCCGGTCTACGCCAAGGCCTTAAGAACACACTAGAGCTGGCAGGGCTCGGAGATGGCACCAGGATCACCTCACTGATGTACACAACTGAAGACAATTGGGCCTGATGAGAACCCCCGCCCCCGAGCCTTCATGAGGACTCTGACTGAAGAATGAATCCTGAACAGAAACAAGAGAGCCTCTGTCTTCTCCAGGACTTGTTGATTTTTATGTACAACCAGCAGAAATAATACCAACAACAGTCTCTGAATTGTTCATGTTTTGTATTTCTATTTGGTATGTGTAATTTTGTTAAGAATTAAAAAACCAAAGTTGGTAATGTGTGTATTTGGCTAAATGCTCAGCATTGAGCATTTAGCCTGGGGGTGCAGTCTAGGATCTTGAAGTGGATATTTCAGTGGATACTGGTAATATCCTTAAATTCTTTACTATTATTAGTTCTAAATACAAACTATAGAGACAAAAACACCTCAAATTAGCTTTTATAACTAATTCTGTCACAAAACATAAAATACCAACATTTGCATTTTATCTGTTTCCTCACAAATAAAGTAATTTAAGGTTCTGAGTGTGTTTTCAACCATGTTAATCTGTCATATAAAAGACCTGCTGGATTGTATTTATAGTAATTGCTATGAATACAATTTCCCAATATGTAACTAATCAAAAGGTGTGAAAGTGTCATATGAATAGGACATACATGTAATTCCTATCAATGGGAGAATATTTCCTATTACTAGTTCACTTAAAATTAAAGAATTGGTCAGTCCAGCATCTCTGCTGTTTGGCCGTCAGTTCATCAAATATGAAACCAGAATGATGTTCAGTGGTGTTTGAACTTCACTGGTGGATCCATGAAGCTGGCTTGGACCAAACCCGAACATCTACTTGTCTTTTTGCTAAGTCGAAGTCGCTAGCTGCTGTCTGTAGCTTCCTATTTACTGTACAGACATGAGAATAATGTCAGTTTTACCGCTGATGCTCAACAAGAGATTTAATATGAAAACTCCTACTTATCCTTAAGCCTCAGAAGAAAACCAGTTTCTGTCTGCTTTAAATGATATTTCAATTCATTAGTAGTTCATGGTTTGGTCCACAATACTGTGATTACTTTCATAATTCCTGTAATGTAGGCCTATAAATACTGAGCTTCAAACATTAGATTTTCCATCCCTGACAAAAGCGGTGTCTATGTTGGATGAATCAATCTGCACTGCTTTACAAAACATTTTGGTTACACATTTTTCCGGGCATTGAATGGTGTAATTACTGTGTTGTCAGGACTCTGACTAACACAGCGCAGCTTTCACATCATTATGATGCTGATCCCATGAGGTATACAAATATATAAGCAAATTATTCCATAGAGAAAATGCGCTTTTTTAGGCTCAATTATAAACACTTGCCCCCCTCCCCACTTCTGTTTTAGAAAGTGTGAAGCCCGAGGAGACGTGGAGTGGAATTCCAACCAGGGTGATGAAAGGGAATCTAATGAATCAAAACCAATCCTATTAGTTCCGGCCCACATCTCCATACTGTGGTCCCTTTTCCTGCACAACAATCCACCGCATGATTTCACACAAGCTGGAGAACCGAGGGATTTCTAGCGGAGATGGGATGGGGGGGGGGTGTAAAACCTCTCGACCTGGGGGGGACTTGTTGTCTGTAATTGACCGCGTGATTAGCACAAAACATGATCTTAGCACCCACTGGAGGAGAAACAGAGCAACAGCTGGTTCCTCTAATTGGTGGAGATAGTCCGTCCACCCCCAGCAGAAGGGTTTTGGTTCTATCACTGTGACTCCGTTGACTTTTTTTAGATACGTGAACGCAAAAGATCTCGACTCTGACTCGTCTGGCTTGAGGCAAACCCTTGTTTGTCGTCCGGTAGAAGAAAAGCATTCTTTGGCTTCCTAATTCTCACATTCTCTCACTCCACCTTACCTTTTTAATCTTCTCTCTCTCTCTCTTTATCCTTTCTTCATTTTAATTTTTGCGACTAAACTCCGTCGCTGGGGAGTGGGAAAATGAGCAGAACAAAGCATGTGGTGGTGGTGGGGGGTTGGGGACCATTTGGAACTGGGAGGCAGAGTCTTTGTGGTGCAGCCAGCTGGACATATAAAGAGATGGTTGGGGGTGAGGGTGTGGGGGTAGAGAATGGGGGGGAGCAGCAACATGACGGCCAAGAGGTGTGAGGAGGATGCTGGGTGCCTGGTTTTGGAACCGTTGAGGGGACGGGGGTGTGATCTTGCTTTCAGAGGCACTCAAGCAGAACTTCTGGCTTGCCGTTCACATCCTCGGCCTGCCCCCCCGCCTGTTGTTTGTGATACGGGTACGTACACCGCCCCACCCAGCTCTCACAACACCAATTTAAGGATCTCAGGCAAAAGTTGATGCACTTATCCCAGAAGAATGTCGTTCTGTTGGCGTGAAGTCAAGTGGCGGGTGATGTCTGCAGTCCTTTATGTAAAACCTGTTGAGTTCCTCGATGGGATGGAACTGAAAATGCTCTGTTGAAATAAGAGTTGAGTTTGAGATAATGGGATGTTTAGGAAACCCGAGGAAGTCACAGTATTTTACTGAAGCAAAAGAGTGTGTGATAGAATGTAGACCTGTGTCATCAGAGCAACAAACTATGCAGCTCTGGAGCCAAGAGGAGGTTTTTTCTCAGCTCTGCCTGGTTGTGCTCTATTATGTACTTTTGTATGCTACCATTACAGCACACACTGGGGGGTGAGATCTTAAACTGGGGTCCTGGTGTTGCCTTGGCCTTTTCCCTGTCTCTGAGGAAAGAGTGACCCCAAAGCTCTGAACTCCGGCGGGACACCGAAGGCGCAGACCAGGGTTCAGGTCGCTCACCAATAGAACCTCTGCTGCTCGGACACGACGCCCCATCGGGGGCTGAAGCTAAACCCCGGTGGGAGGGGGGCAGTTTTGACAGTGTTGAAGACATGATCAAAGAAATTGGTCACAATAGCCTAACATGGGTGGTCCACGGAGCAATCTCATTGGCTGCACTGACTCCAGCTGGTCATATTTTAACTGTTGTACCTGCTTCACCTGCAGCAGGTCAACACGCCCAAAAGTAGTGTCTGAAAGCATGACATGAGTGTAGAGAAATATTACATAGCAATTTATCACACACCACACGTAGTCATTATATCACCTCTTTATTCATCATTTTACAGCACGTGTGTCAAACTCAAGGCCCGGGGGCCAAATGTGGCCCTCCACATCATCTTATGTGGCCCATGAGAGCAAAAAAGGTCAGTGTCTAAAATAAATAAGCCAAAAGTGTGCTTTGACCAGAAATATTTCCCACAATGCAGTAATTCAGCCCATTTTAACTCTGACAAAAATGTTTTGAACAAAGTTAACGTCCTAACTTGTGTTTGATGTTATTTTTTTTATTCATTGATAGTTTGATCCTTGATTGATGGAGTTCTGTGGGTTTCATAACCTGACAAATTAAAACAACTAACAAACAAACATATTTTTTTTGTGTAACTTCAAGTTCAAGTTTTATTTATATAGCGCTTAATCATGGCAGCAGACATTTCAAAGCGCTTAACTTGAATAAGTAATTAATTCAGTTATTTAACATTAATGAGAAGTACATTTATTTACATGACATTGAGTTACATTTAGTTACATTTATTAGTTACATCTGGCCCTTTGAGGACAGCCGTTATGCTGATGTGGCCCTTGGTGAAAATGAGTTTGACACCTCTGTTCTTGAGTCTTTATTTCATAACTCAGACAACTGAACACTTTTCTCATGAACTCTTGACATGATCACTGTGTCCCCCCCGTTCCCCCCCCTCCCCCCCACAGTATGGACTTCAGGAAGTCTGTTCTGTTATCTGTGACATATCATGTCCTTGTTGGAGAACACATGGTTAATCATTTGACCTATCCACAGAAAGGTCAGCTCATTTAAAAATAACACAAAGACAGTTTCCACTTTCTCCATCATGAGTTTTCTTATTCATCACTATTTTCTCCACCACAATGGCAATGTCAGATTCTAAAAATAATTTTCTGCAGCACCGTCCATTCCAGCTGTACCCTGATCATTGGTTATTTCACTAGATGTTCTCCCAGGGTCTCAAATACTGCCTTTGGCACCAAGCTATGAAGAAGTGCATCCGAAATCAGGATAAGATTGACATCTGCAGTAAACCAACACGGAACACTCAGATCTGTTGCATAACACAATATCCTTTTTTACAAAGCAGTAAATTCCCAAGAGGCCCGGGGGTCAGGGTTGAGTGTTGGGTCACACACCATCTTAAACCAGAACACCAAACGTGATGTCCCACGTGAAAATAGAAATATGTCACTGCTTTCCTCCTTACAATCCAGTTACAGTTGGATTGCTTCATATTAAGCTCATGCCAGAAATTAATCTTTCCATTTTTAGATTTGGAAAAAAAAATCTTTGTATTTACATTTAAGCTACTTAATGGTTAGCATAAAAAGTGGTAGAAAGGTGAACCATGGAAATTTGTCTCACGTCCATATTGGAAGTAATTCCATTTGATCCAAATAAAAGGGTGGATCTAGGATTTATTATTAATAAGGGGGTGGATCTAGGATTTATTATTAATAAGGGGGTGGATCTAGGATTTATTATTAATAAGGGGGTGGATCTGGGATTTATTATTAATAAGGGGGTGGATCTAGGATTTATTATTAATAAGGGGGTGGATCTAGGATTTATTATTAATAAGGGGGTGGATCTGGGATTTATTATTAATAAGGGGGTGGATCTAGGATTTATTATTAATAAGGGGGTGGATCTGGGATTTATTATTAATAAGGGGGTGGATCTGGGATTTATTATTAATAAGAGGGTGGATCTAGGATTTATTATTAATAAGGGGGTGGATCTGGGATTTATTATTAATAAGGGGGTGGATCTGGGATTTATTATTAATAAGGGGGTGGATCTAGGATTTATTATTAATAAGGGGGTGGATCTGGGATTTATTATTAATAAGGGGGTGGATCTACTTTATTATTACTTGAGTGCAGACATTTTGATTTCTTGGTAGAATTTAAGTTTGTGCTTCATTTAATTAAAAGAGAACTGTCAAACTTTGGCATCGGTATGTTTGATACTTAATGTTTTAGTCTGTTTACTTGTTTGTTAATTAGTTGGTTGGTTTGATAGTAGGATTATAAAAATGCCCTTGGACTGGTTCCCACTACTCTTGGCAAGAGGATGATTCATGTGGGCGGAAAGAAACGGTGAAATTCTGGACTAACAGTTAAATCCAGGATATTTTTTCCCCGCTTTCTTAAAAATTGTCAAATATTTTATGTGACATTTTATGGAGATGAGGGGGTTGATTCTGGCGAGCCAGATAGATATTCAGCATATGATTCATTTAATGACAAAAACTGCACTTATCACTGTTTTGGTCTAACGGGCTTGAAAAATTGAACTCCCAGAGAAAGTTTTTGCTTGTTTGAGGTGAAGCAGGTTTTATTCATCTATTCTTTCTTTTTTATTCATATTTTAATGCTTATGAAGGGGCAGCTCTGGATTGGGGGGGGGTACAGTGGGCCATCTGCTACTTGGAGGGTTGGCATTCCGTTCTCTGCTCTTGAGTCAGATCCTGAGCCTTAAATTGACTATATGGCTGAGCGTACACAGTCAATTAGCCTTGAATGGCACTATCTGTCAAGAGTGTGGGAAAATGTCAGCGTGATCCGTGCTTTAAGATGTTCTAAACTTGAAATGTACCACATAAACACAACTGGAAAACATGAAAATCAATATTTTTTTGAAAAATGGACAACAATAACCCCCTGTTTTCTGCTCCAGGAAATTTTATCATTTAGCCACAATTTTGGAAAAACATTCCCAGTGGAAATAAATTTCCCTCAACCCCAAACATTCCCTGAAAAAAGTACCTAGCAGGGGGAAAAGGACTTTTTATATTTCCTGGAATTCTCGAGGGGTGGGGCGATGCACTGAAGGATGCTGGTAGTTTTGGACTAATTCATTTCTCATTAATCCATTTGCTCTACAGTGCTTCTAGGGAAATAAGATGCGATCAGGACAATTCTCACATTTAAAATGCCCACCAGTGCCAGAATAAGTCTAATTAGTCCACGATTAATCTCCACATTTATTTGTATTAAAATTATTTTAGTAGTATCTCATCTATCTCTAAATTTTGTCTTCTTTTTATAAAATGTTCATGTTTGTCTTTGCTACGCCCATCATCAACGTCAAAAATTCTGATTACATGATCACAACCAATGACCTTAGGTTGCAATTACACATCGTCTGTTTCATCTGTGACTGGATGGATTTGCATATTAACACAACAAATCTTTTATATAGTTTCCATTCCAGTGGATGGAACCAGTTTGTTTGGAGGATCTGCTTTCTGCTTCTCACGGCTGAGCCCAGATGATGTATGAGACTCAAACTGTGCAGACAAGCAGCTACAAATTTGCTTGGCTATAGTTGACTGGTGGGAGGTTGGGGTAGTGGGATGGGGTGGTGTATGGGGGGGTCACAAGAATGAGAAGCCTTTGTGCCCTTTCTGTCATTTTTAATCTGTTTTTTGTCAAAAGAAACAATATTCTTCTGGTTTGATGATTAATTTCCCTAGAAGATGCTTACAGTGATAATAAAAACGTGTTCTGTTACGCATTTAGTTGATGGAACTGATGTGACTCTGGGAAACAGGACTCCCTGTGTTACCTCCCCCCTCCTCCTCTAGACTGAGCCTTGTTTTCTGCCCCCCCCCTTATTCCAGGCAGAATGAATGGCACAGATGTTGTTGGACAAGACAGCACCCCTCGGTCCCCTTCCCGTCACCAATCGCTCAGCATGAGGTCTGAAACTTGTTTTTTGATCATTGTTTCCCCCCAATTTTTCCCTCCTTGGGAGGACCCAGAGAGGAGGGGGCCGTATCAAAGAGGGAGGGATGAGGAGCGCACAGCCGTGATTCAGAGTGATGAAGACAACAGTGTGGAGCTATTTCTGAGTGATGGGGAGTTTGTGGGACAGGTCACATGTTGAACTGGTAGTGTAGTGGTGTCGATCTTTGTGGAGGGGGTGGACGGTGCAGTGATGGAGCTGCTTTAAGGTTCCCCCAGGAGGGGTTGGATGAAGATGCGGGTCGCTGCGTGGCTTGTCTGGGCGTCCTGGTTCTACACCTGCGCCCAGAACTCACACCGGTGCCACTGCTCAGAGGTGTGTGCGCCAGAACCAGGATTCCACAAGGGGTCAAAGAGCCGGGTCAAGGAGCACGGTCGTCACGGTGACGGACACCAGCACACGCCTCACAGGAGGAGGCTGCTCCGGAGGAAAGGTGAGGCTTTAACACACGACTGTTCACACTGGAGCTACGCAACGCACAACACTGACACACAACCAACGGCTGCACAGGGACTGACCTACTGTCACACGAGGCCCGGGCACCAAACCCTCTTCTTCTCCTTCTTCTTCTTCTTCTTCTTTTACAAAGAATGTGTCAAACAACAATCAGAATCGATTTCAACTATGTCAGAGCTTTGAATGATTTAGACACTTTTACAAACTTGTGTGTGAAGGATGTCTTATGTTCTGTGTTGAGTGAGGAGCTTGTGTTCATTGGTTGGCTTAATTCACATATATTTTGTTTAGATTCTTTATTATTTACCAACTATAGTTTGCTTTTGAAATATGAATTACTTTTCGTGTGAATCTCTTGGATTTTGAATCAGAATGATTATCTTGGAATTTGGCTTTCTTCTACTTCTTCTGACAATAATAATAATAATGTTATTAATATTATTTAAAGTAGGAGTAGTAGTAGTAGTAGTAGTAGTAGTAGTAGATACAGTATATTGACTGATTTCCTCGTAATATAGATGAATTAATATTTTGTTATGAATTTGTAACAAATGAAAATGTGAACAAGAATTTAAGTAAAGTAGAAATTCTTCCATTTGCCACAAATTATTTTTCTGACATCAAAGTAATCCATGCTGGAGATGATCTAAATGTTTTTCTTCTGTTCACCAAAACGTTGTTAAAATAAAGTTTTACAGTGACTTTAACAGGTCTTTACATTATTGAGACATCACAGGGAGTAAACTACCTGCAGTAATTCAGTAATATGGTTTAAGTAATCCTCTCTATGAACTACTGTCAGTCTCACTGATAGAATATGCTGTTAGCACACACACTGTATTCAACAGTTCTCTACAGCTGATGTGATGAAACACTAAATATATCTGAGTTTAAACAAGTGGTAATTCACGCTGACATTGTTGAATCCTTTATAAAACTTGTTTGAATTTACTCTGAAGTCACTTTTTATCACATCCGTCACTACAACGGCCACATTCTTTCTTTTTTTATTCCGTGCCGCTTTCTTTGCCCGTTCCAACTCTTCTCCTGACCTTTGGTCTCCGCTCTGAAAGAGGTTCCTTCCTTCAGCACATCCCAGCCCAGCAGCATTCCCATGGGCTGTGTTTAGCTGGGACTCATCCGTCATCCCCTCTAAAGCCTTTGTTGCAGGCTGAAAGCTGGCCGATGCCGGGGCCATCAAGCCCAAGTTGTTGGATCAATATAAACATCCATCACTTAGCCCTGAGCCTTTCTCCGCCCCACAATGAACAGCTCACTAAACAACGCTTTATTTATGTGAGCCATTGGACGGAATGAACTACTGGTAGTTCACTTATTTCTGGGTCGTCTACATTTTGTCTCGATGGAACTCGGAAGTCATTCAGTACCTGTTTTTTGTTTTTATATCATTCCCACATTCTAGCTAGTTTACATTTAATTGTTACACTGTAAAGCTGTTATCCTCTGCTGGTGACATAAATCCAAATCAGCTCCCTTTTCTATTTGAGCTGACAAATAAACTGATCCAATTTTAATTTGATTTAACTTTACGGCGGTTTAGCACAGCAGAATAAAGCTAATCTTTTCATCCACCCTCATTCCTGTGGCTCCATGCATGACCAGTAGGTGAACCAGGGCATTACCATGGCATCATGTTAAACAGGCCTTTAATAGCTGTGTATCCCAGAATGCCTTGTGTCTGTGGGGGTCAATATATTTCTGCCATGGTGCAAAATCATTCAGCGAGTGGAAGAAGTCGCCATTTACACTTCGAAAAAGCAAAAACAAAACCCACACGTTATTTTGAACTGGTTTTCCGTTATTTTAAGAGTAGAACTACAACAGTTTACATGTCCTTTGTGCATTGCATTGTGGGAAATCACAGCAAATCACAGCCAATTTTGCATACTTTGATAATACACTAGGTAAAAAAAGTTTTCAGTTCAGATGAAGGCTAACCCTTAATGCAAACTGCTCATTACCACTGACACACTTGGCAGACAGCGTTTCCTTCTATTGTTCGGTGCTGATGGAGAATGGACTTCCTGTCTGCTTTAGTGTGGGGGGGGGTAAACTATGTAAATGAACTGAAGGACTGCCAAGAGGGACAATGGCAAGGATTTAAACACTAACATATACATTCATTAGACAGACAGACAGGAGGGCAGACAGACATGAGGGCAGACAGACATGAGGGCAGACAGACAGACAGACAGACACCTTCTATACCTTCTGTGTGGGAAGCCACAAGAACAGGAAGTGGGGATGATTTTAAAATCAAAATAACGTTATAAAGGATAATTGAATTAACTTTGAGTTGTGTAATTAAAAATACAGACTTCATTTTCATACATTTTTTAATGTAATCTGTGGATGAATTGTTCTGGAGTAGTATTGTGCTCTTTTGTAAACATGGACTTTACTCTGAAAGTCCGGCGACAGGAAGTGAAAGATGTTGACGGTGACGCGCGTGTCGATGGTCGCGAGTCAATGTGGCGTTCACTGAACGGACAGGGCGGCGTTCTTCAGAGCTTCTGCCATGTGAACTTCATTAAAGATCTAGTTTGAGGACTTTCAAGTTTATTTACAGTTAGAAAACTTACGAACTGTTTCTGAGCTACTTTGAAAAGTAACATTAAGTCGCGCCTAATGATGACAAGTGTTTTCTGGAGCATCTTGTTATCAGTGTCAGTTCTTCTGTCAGGTAATTGTTCTTCAGCTTCTTCTTCATTATTATTATCATTATAATAATAGTAATAATAATAGTAATTATTATTATTATTATTATTATTATTATTATTATTATTATTATTATTATTATGGGTGGTAGTAGCAGTAGTAGTAGTAGTAGTAGTAGTCGTAGTATCACAGGTATTATTATTATTATTATTATTATTATTATTATTATCGTAACATATGACTTAAACTAGTCTAAACATAGTCTTTGCTGAGTCTGTGTTCATTTTAGATCCTTTTATCGTAACACATTGAATACTTATCAGCTTGATAAATGGGGAATTATTTATTTACTGTATGCATAGAATGACAAGTCTAATCTGTGGTGATTTTCCACAGATTTTCCCTTGTTTTTTGTATATTGTTGTGAAAACCAGAGCGCATTCAACATTTGCATCCTGGGGTTTGAACAAACTATTGTTTGCTGTAGGTTGGAGGCATTTCCTGCTTTAGTGTACGAATGAAGGACAAATCTTTCATCAGTTTTCCCTGCCTGTTCACGGTGAACCCAAAATATTTGGATATTTAGTCCATCTGTAGAAAACACAGCCGGTGTTCTCCTGATCATTGTCAGAATTTAATGTGTTTTTACAGTTTTTTACAGGTTGGGCATCCTGTTTTATTTTGTAACTTCATGGCATTAACTCTGATACTGACACAAATTACGCCTCATTCATCCCAGGTCCAAACAGTTAAAATCAATCTTGCTTTGAGATTGTTTATTACACAATGTGTACTAAGGTCACTCCAATATTCATTCATTCCGCTATTGTGTTCCTGTAAACATTTCTTCTTGTGTTTTGACATGAGTCCACATTGAACTTTGCCCCTTTTTGGAATTTCACCTTCATTTTTATATGTTATTTTTTGCATATCAAACTCGTCAACTTTAAAATTCCACTTAAAGCGTGTCTTTTGTTCTTTTGCTGATACGCTGTGGATGGAGGGGTTCCATTTAGGCTTGATGTCCCTGAGACGTTTCAGCTTCCTCTCCATCAGGAAGCTGATGGCGGTCTCCCCGTTTCCTTCAGAGTGATCATCCAATTCCACAGGAAGTTCAAACAATGGCATTCCACTGCTGCTGGAGGCAAACACACATTGTTTGTTGGTAGCGGGGCTTGAATTTGTTTGTTGTAGGATTCCGTTGCCAGTTGAACAAAGTCAGAGGTGGTGATGCATCGTGTTCCGCCCCGCCCCTCGGGTGTGGCTCTGCTGTGCAGAAAAATAATAATCTTATGTGTTGAGAATGAGCTCAAATCTTTACAGTTTATTCAGTGATGATCTGAATCTCTAACATACTGTATGTCCAGAATCATACTTCTGCTCATTCTGTGAATGTTCTATGAGTGGTCATTTACAAAGTTTACCAAGTTGTCTTCATATTCAATCTAAAAATTCTTAACTTCACCCTTTAAATGAGATATAAAACTCCCCAAAGACATTTTATGTTGCCTGTATTCTTCCAACTCTGGCCGGGTCAAATAAATCCTCCGTTCACTAAGTCATCAAGCTGACGGTAACTATAGCAACAAGGGAAAGAAGCACAGAAAAGGATATAGCGAGCAGCGGTTGGGCATTGCTCTGTTGACTTGCTGCTTCATGTATTTGGATAATCCTTAAAATTCTGCTCATAATTCACAAATTGCACTTTTAAATACAGTTTATGCATCATTTAGTCACAGCAGGTCACAGATGTCTTATAGTAAATCATTAGTCATCAGCATAGATAACAATAAAATCACAACAATGTTTTCCACTAAGTGAAATGTAAAGATTTATAGTTCTTTGGGATTAGGATTAGGCATAGGTGGGGGGTCTAATCCGGTGCTACATGTAACCTGCCTGCTCTCTGTCTCCTCAGGGTCGAGGGTTTGCACAGAGGACACACCGCCCCGCATTGTGCACCACCCCTCTGATGTGGTGGTGAAGCTGGGGAGTCCAGCCAGGCTGTCCTGCCGGGCAGAAGGAACCCCCCCGGTGACCATCGAGTGGCTGCGGAACGGCCGGCCCATGAAGATGCTGAAGGGAGAGGGTTCGGGGCAAACCCTGTCTCTGCTAGATGGGAGCCTCTTCTTCCTGAGCGTTGGGGGGGGTCGGCGAGGCCCGTCAGAGGAGGGGGTCTACGCCTGCGTGGCCAAGAACAGCGCTGGCCAGGCCACCAGCCGGAACGCCTCGCTGTATGTAGCAGGTAAGATCTACTGGTGTGCTTCAGCAGGAAGATGGGAGTCCAGTGGTACCTCGAGGGGAGGGGGTCCAGTCAGAGGTGCTAATTGTCTCCCTGTTTACTGACTAACTCTCTGGTGCTGTTGACACGCAGCAGCTGCTTCCTTTGGGGTCTTTATAAGAGAACGAAAGCTGGACTAAAAGATAAAGTAGGGATCCCAAAGAAATCGTCTTTTTAACCCTACTCCTCGTTTTTCCCCCTCACGCTTTTTGGCTGCCTCTCGTCACAAAAGCACTAAAGCATTCTGGGATTTGTCTGAGAAATGTTGAAAGATGGATTCATTTTGGAATTGTCAGTGTTTGTGTGTTCGTCCGTTTGTCCACCAAATATCTTCACAACCGTTGCAGAAAGAAAGATGGAACAAAAAGCACATTACTCAGCAGCAAAGGGGATGGAAAGGAGATGGTGACCTTGACCTCAAGGAAACTAGGTCAAGGTCAAATTTCAACTTTTGTACACTCAGGAACCGGATAGAAAGACAAGGAAGAATGCCACTGTGAGTAAGACCATAGATCAAAGCAATAGTTTTGACCTACGGTCTGAGATATTTTCTATCCTGAGTTATTTTTGCACATACCTCAGGAACCGGAAAAGATAGAAAGAAGAAACAAAAGGTGTTAGTCAGGGAGGCAAGGGGATGGAAATTACATCACAACCTTGACCGACAAAATCTAGGTGAAGGTCACAATTTCACTTTTATACCTTTTTAGGTACACATCTCTGAAAGCTCGTAACAAATAGGTACATGTTGGATCATGGGTCCTTTACTAAATGACCCTGACCTATGACCTATGACCTTGTTTTTGTTGCTAAAGTAACTTGAATAATGTCCACTAGCCTGTCAGAACTATTGTGCTTCCCTGGAATCACTCCGGAGTCTCCGTCTCCCTCCTGTGGGGAGTCGAACACCCGATTTTCTGTGACCTTATCTAACCTGTCCATTCAGGGTACGTACGTGATGTGTGTGTGGACGTTGTGTGTCTGTCGCTCTAGTGCTGCAGGACGCCTTCGTCATGCAGCCCAGTGATGTGGAGGTGGCGGAGGGAGATGTGGCCGTCTTGAACTGTGTCCCCCCAGTGGGACGTCCCAAACCGAATGTCGTTTGGAAGAATAACGGTTTGCCCATCAACAGGACCGATCACCACTACACTGTAAGTCTCTGTCTCAGCTAAAAGCTGATGTTGGTCTTACTTAGCAGAGTTCATGTTACCTCCAGGAAGCAGTGTATCCTGGGATGCGCTTCAAGAAAAATTTGTGCATCTCAACATTACATTTATGCATCCCAAAAGTAATAACAGAATATACGGTAGAAGCGTACGCAAGGATTGAGTTTTGCTAGTAGTACAAAATAAAAACTAAGCAAAGTGTTAATTTTAATATTTATATTAATAATAACAACCTCATAACTGTTATAGTAAAAAGAAAAAAGAAGAGTAAAATTATACATTTCAATGATAAGATTTCCAAATTCAAGAATGTTCTGGTTCATATCAGATTACTTCATTGTTTTACTTTATTTAATAATAAAGTAATCTGATTCTGACATCAGTAATACTGTGTTAACCCTCACTTGTTACTGGTTCAGTCAATCAGCTTGTATTTAAAGCACTGATTATTGCAGAACAAATAGATTTATTCACCTCATCAGTCTTCACAGATAAGTTTACATAGACCACATGCGTCAAACTTAAGGCCCGGGGGCCGAATGTGGCCCTCCACATCATTTTATGGGCCTTGTCATAAGACAAGGATTCTCCTTGTCTTATGCTCCTTGTCTTATGCTTATGCTCAGAGCCACACACACGTCATTAACAGATGTTTGTCCTCACACACACACACCACACACACCACACACACACACACACACACACACATTAACAGATGTTTGTCCTCACACACACACACCACACACACCACACACACACACACACACACACATTAACAGATGTTTGTCCTCCTCGTCTGCTGCAGGAGCTGAGTGGGAAGCTGATCATTGCTCCTGCAGAGAGGAGACACGCCGGGTCATACGTGTGCGTGGCCAGCAACACGGTGCAAGTGAGGGAGAGCCGAGCGGCTCGGCTGTCTGTGCTGGGTGAGGCCACGCTAGCTGTGTTAGCCTACCAATGCTAAATGCACTGAGCGCTGACTTCCTGTTCTGCTGTGCAGCCAAACCGGTGCTGGAGCTGAAACCGGAGAACATCTCTGTGAGGATGGGGGAGTCGGCCCAGTTCTACTGCCAGGCTAAAGGTGACCCCCCACCCTCTGTGGTGTGGAGCAGGGAGCAGGGGCCTCTGCCCAATGGCAGGTGCGTTACTATGGAGACACGGACACCCCACCTCTTTGAAACAGCATTCATATTAGCATTCATCTTGAGATGTTTCTGGTTTGATCATCTGCAGCTCTGATTCATTCTCAGGGGGGGTTGGTGTGACCTATGTAGTCTCTGATGGCAAATTGAGGCTCTTCATGTGTGTGCAGGTATCTTGTAAACCCAGATCAGACTCTGCAGATCCATTACGTGACACCTGAGGATGCTGGGAAATACACCTGCACTGCCGTCAATGATGTAGGTGTGGTTACCGCCAGCGCAGAGCTCCACGTTGAAGGTAAGATGACGTGTGAAACCACTTTGTTCACTGTTTTGTCATAGTGCACCATCCTGAGCAGAACGGATTATTTAATCCAAACACACAACTAAGAAAATGCCAAAAAGAACATCAGTTTACTTGGTTTTAATTTGCATAATTTTTCCGGATCCAACATTTTCTATGTGCGAAATGTATACGTCAGATTGTGTAGATTAGGTTTTACTGAAAAAGAAAAGTCAAACTTATGATGTATAGGTCACAAAAACTCATTGATGTAACATGAAACCAAACTCTGAAGAGGAGACGTGAATGCAGCTCCGACTGATCCCTGTGGCTGTAAACCACATGGTGTTGATGACAATCTGACGTCCTGGATCGCTTCAATCAATGTGAGATTAATCCATATCAGAATAATCTGGAGAACCCCCACAGACAGGATGTAGTTCAAAATCCAAAACACACGTTTATCATTTAGCTGGAATCAGCTCTTTAGTCGGTGTCTGTTTGGAAAAGCATGCTCAGTGGAGGGTGTGTTTAATCAGTAATGGATTAAAATGGGGGGGGTCAAACTCATTTTCACCGAGGGCCACATCAGCATCACGGCTGTCCTCAAAGGGCCAGATGTAACTAATAAATGTAACTCAATGTAACTCAATGTAATGTAAAATAAATGTAACTACTCCTTAATGTTAAAAAACTGAATTTATTACTTATTCTAGTTACAAACATTAGTTACGCAGAAAAAATATGTTTCTCTGTTATAATAAATTATTTTAATTTGTCAGGTTATTGAACCCACAGAACTCCATCAATCAAGGATCAAACTATCAATCAATAAAGAAAAATAACATCAGACACAAGTTAGGACGTTAACTTTGTTCAAAGTGTTTCTGTCAAAGTTAAAATGGGCTGAACTACTGCATTGTGGGAAATGTAGTTTTTGGTCAAAGCACACTTTTGACGTAATTATTTTTAGACACTCTGATCTTTAATGCTCTCGCGGGGCACATAACATGACGTGGAGGGCCACATTCGGCCCCCAGGCCTTGAGTTTGACACATGTGGATTAGAAGGTAGCTGTTATCCTCCTGTGTAACAATAATATTATTATATTCCAACATGACATATTTAATTGTCATGGACTGTGTGTTTTGTACGGGTCATAAATTGCTTGTTGGATGCAGCAAACACACCGTTTCTACTTGTGTTTCCAGAAGCTGCCAGCGACAAACAGAAAGACCTGCACAAAGAACTGTCGGCGCTACGAGTCGTTCTGGAAAACGTCACCATCATGACCCCCGGCTCAAACGTGTCCCACGTAGAATGGAAGGTAGGATAGAGTTAATTCAGGGAGCGCCACATAAACTGTTCCTTCTCCGTTGGATCATCCTTGTCGTCTGGCGTTCCAGCTCCAGCCCCCCCCCTCTCAGCCCCATTACATCGACGGCTTCGAGGTTCTGTACCGCTCTCTGCTGCCCGCCAGCTCAGACTGGGCAGCGAAGAAGGTGATGCCGCTGGGCTTCCAGACTGAGGTGGG
Source organism: Antennarius maculatus (assembly GCA_013358685.1). NCBI lineage: Eukaryota > Metazoa > Chordata > Actinopteri > Lophiiformes > Antennariidae > Antennarius > Antennarius maculatus. The sequence goes on along the minus strand of CM023617.1, from coordinate 20,871,046 downwards.
GCCCTTAAAGAGAGGCTTCAAGTATGAGTTCAAAGTTCGTCCCCATGGCAACAACCTGTACGGGAGGGAGAGCAACACCCGTCACCTGAGAGTCCCTGAGACAGGTGGGGTGGGACCTGATCAGCAGGATGTTCTCTGTTTAGAGGATGGTGAGAACAATCTTGGATGTAACCCCCTCTGTGCAGTCCCCAGCGCCTCCCCGATGACCGTATCCATGACGATGAGCCACGAGCAGAACAACACCATCCACCTGAGCTGGGAGCCCCCACCTCACGACACCCACAATGGAATCCTACAGGGCTACCAGGTAACCACTGCGTCCTGAGGGGAGCGACCATTACTCTGTGGTTTACAACCGGGTCGTGGACCGGTACCGGTCCGTGGGTCAGTCGGTACCGGGCTGCACAGACAGAAAACAGAACTGACATTATTACGTCCTGTGAAGCGGTGACATATTGTCAAATAGTACATTACAAAGTACATTACATTGCATTCCAAAAAGCACATTACTCAGGCAGCAAAGGGGATAAAGATGAGATGATGACCTTGACCTTGAGAAAACTATGTCAAAGTCAAATTTTAACTTTTGCACATTTTTTTGCACATATCTCAGGAACCGCATAAGATAGACGAAACAATAGGCGTCATTTTTCAGGGAGGCAAGGGGATGAAAATTGACCATGACCTTGAAAAAACTAGGTCAAGGTCAAATTTGTACTTTTAGACCTTTTTAGGTACACATCTCTGAAACCTGATGAGATATAATCACAAAACAAAAAGCAACATTTTCAGGAAGCCAGAGGCACAAAAATGTGATGACCTTCACTTTTGGATAACTGGGTCAGGAGATCAGGGTAAGTTTGAATTCAGGGGTGTTGCAGGATGTTGCAGTCTCTGACTACCTTGTTTTTGTTTTACTTTATGATCTAATTCTGTGTTATGTTTTCTTTTACATCTGTCTATGATTCTCTCTTAATGCTTGTCAAGATGCTTGCCTGGATCACATGAGACAAGAATCTTGACAAGCATTTTCTAGCTTGGGTAAATCCCAAGCTAGAAAAATCAACAAAAAAACAAATGTTGAATCACATTTGATTTACTTTTATTATTATATTTAGAAAAAAACTGTTTCATGCTTGTTGTGTCATCTTATTTTGTTGTATTTATCCGCCAGCCCTTAAAGGCTGGGGACCACTGCTCAGAATAACTAATAATCACTTGTATCCTATATTTAACACACCAGGTGTTAACTCGAAGATCTCACAAGGATACAAACTTTTTCCAGGTGTGGTGTGTGGAGGCGGAGGAACAGCAGTACCAGAACTGGACTGTGAACAGCAGCCAGCGCAGCCTGGACATCTCTCCTGTCAAACCAGGGAAGCGATACTGGATCACCATCGCAGCCGTCAACGGCGCCGGAGTTGGGATGCCGAGCGACCCACATGGATTTGTCATCAGTGAGCGCCAAAGAATAATATCTAGTATTAGTCATAGTTTTTACTTTATGTCTGACTTCACGTCTGTATTTTTATTCTTCAGATCCAGAGACCAGTGGTCCAGCTGAGTCGGACAGATCAGATCTGTCTCAAGTTCTGGTTCTGCTGCAGGACCCGGTGCTGATCGGGAGCATTGGCGCCCTCCTGTGGTTTGGTCTGATGGTTGCAGCTGTGTGTCTCTTCAGACGCCACAGAAGAACTGGCCACCTGATGCCGGGACGCGGCAGGAGTAAAGGTGTCCCTCCAGACAGACCCGCGGTTAATCAGTCTCAGATTAAAGATTTAAACCCAACCCCTACTTACATCTGCAGAAACTTGGGTCAAACTACACTTGACCCAAAAATTTTAATTCAGTCATTAAATCAGGGAGAACATTGCAAAGCAGATGTTTTTGGTGATTTTTTAATTTTGGGGTAGCTTTTCCTTGAAAGTATGAGACCATGTGCTAAAATGAGTGAAGAAATACGCTGCTTAACTGACGACCGTTGGTTCATCTTTTTCTCTCAGGTTTGCACAGATTAGCCAATGAAGACCTTATCATTAAACACAGGTAACAGAATATTGTCAGAACCGGTGCTTACAAAGTAAAATAACATGTGAAATTAATTTATAGTAATATGAACGATATTAGTAATGTTTTTATATAACAAAACGTGTCCTCAAACCACAGGATGGTTGCCCCAGACTCACCTTGGATCTCTGGAGGCTGGAGGCCCCCCCTCACCCAGAAGTATCAGGACTTATGGGCCCAAGGTCAGAATCATCCGGGACTGAGAAGCACCAGTGAGTATAGCCTCAAACACTGACAGATTCTTCACACCATCAGCATGGATGCAAGTCTATAAGATAAATGCATGATTTAATAAAACACTCAGACATTAATTGGAGGCTTTTGCAGCTTCAGTCAGGAGGAACGGTTTGTTTTCAATGGTGATCGATAACTCTATCCAAACGCAACGCTGCACCTGGAAATAAGGCGATAACAGAAGTAAGGTGATCGCATAATGCTAGTTGTGTAAATTAATCCCTCCTGTTAACTCAATTCCTGTCAGCTCTTTGTACCAATTTATCTTTGGTGAACTTTCTCCAACGCTCTGGACATTTATTGACGTTTCCTTTATGTTTTTGACCAATCCCAAGATGCTTTGCTCAGAGCATCACCGTTTTTTCTTGAGGGTGAGCGCTGACAGACGTAAACGTCGTTGTATCATCAGCTGCCGCAACTTCTCCGTTTTCCTCTGGTTCTCCATCCTGTGTTCCCTAACCGGATCAGTCGTCATGACGATGAATTCCATGATTAGAACCTGATTTTCACTGAGTTAACCTGATAATAAACCTCATGGTTGTACAACCAAGAGGCTTTGGAACGTTTTTGGCACGTTTGTCTGTGTTTCTCCAGGTCTTCCGGTCTCCTCTAAGAAAGACCCCGTCTGTCTGGACTCGGCGGTCCCCATGGTAACCGACACCTGTGGCGTCTACGGGACTTTCTACGTGGATCTCTCAGGCAGCGGCCTCAAGACGTTCAACAGCCCCGGGTCGTGTCCCAAAATGCCTCACGGTCTGCTTCATCAGCAGGGAACAGAGACCATCCAGATCTTCACTCAGCCTCTCGGAAAGACTTCGGCCCTCGGCAAGCAGGAGCTGTTGCCGTGGAAACAGGTCATACGGCCCCAGCCCAAGATGGGGGTGCTGAGGGAGTCCTGGGAGAAGAACCACAGCAAACAAGGTGAAAATGATGTTAATGACGCCGCTACGGTCCTTATTCCTTCATCTTTTTTCTTGGATATTAACTTTTAAATTTCTCTTGTCATAAAATTATGTAAATGAAAACATTAATACTAGTTTTGTTGGAATATTACCAGTAAAGGTAAACCTCGGCTTACATCTTTTTGAATTAAGTCATTCTCCATTATATCTCAGTTTAAAAAAAACACAAAAATAAAAATCAAGTTCATGTCATTTTACTAGACTTTACGTCTTTCCGCCACAAAAATCACCAGAAAACTATTAAAAACACACATAATATCATGTTACTATACAATAAATAAAACTAAAAACATATATTACCATATTATTAGCAACCCCCGTGATCCACAATGAGGAAGAAGAGACGAAGACGAGACAGTGATGTTTTTCTGTACCACATTAGAAAATAAAATGTCATGGTTTGTCAGCTTAAAGTATATTCATATTAACCAAATATTATTAAAATGCATTCAAAATAAAAGTTCAGTACAGAACTGGGAATGGTTATCTTCACTTTTCTGATTTACGTTGCGTCTCCTGGAGCCGATTCCACCTGTATGTCAACTGAGCATGCTGGGTAATGTCTCTGAGGTTGGCTTTTGTGTTTCACTCCAGAGTTGCATGCAGTCAACAGCGTCCCCATCCTGTCGACCAGGAAGCAGTCGTGTCCAACCAGCATCTACAACCAGAGACTGAGTCACGTTCCATCAGGCCAGCGCGGTACGACCAGACCTACATACCACTTCCTGTCTCAGCAGAAATCTGTTTCTGATTGGAGGAACGTCATCATAATACCGGCGTCAGCGTCAGTTTAGTGTCAGCGCTGCGAGAAAACGGGACACCTGATGTCAATCCAGCATTCTGAACAGAATTCCTATTTGTGAGGGTTTCATTCAACACTAAAGTTAAATACATCGAAGTTTGGAAAGTTTGGCATCGAGCCCGGAGACTGCCCCCCTCCCCCAGGATGGCATGGCCCAATCAGAGCGAATGAGTGGGGAAAGGAAGCGACATCTCAGACTCGCTCTGACGCTGCGTAGTAATATTTTGTGCACAGATTGTGAAATAGAAATCAATAATTTCCATATTTTATCTCATCCTATCAGTGTTGTGTCCAGGGGGACACCAGGACTGTAGTAAAGTGGCCGGATGCCCCCGCCTGCTTCATTACTCTGCATCGCTACACTTGGTGGACATGCTGCCCCCCCCTCCACCAGTGCCCATAGAGGACGCCCCAGACGCACACAGCCTCTCCTCTGATGAAGGGTAAGAGACGCACCACTGGTTTCCCAGCAGCCACTGCTGGTATTTATTTATTTAGATCGATATTTGGTTGATTTTTCAGTCAATCCAGCCGACTTCACCACCTTCATCAGTATTACAGGTGGTCAAACCGAGAAGTCGGCCTTGCCAGTGTCCTCATCGTGTCTGGACAACATGTTCTGATCGTATCACCCAACCTGTGCATGGGTTATGTAACCGTGCGATGCAGACTTCTAACATCCTCGTCCAGGTTGTTCCATAGTTTGACACCAGTAAAGGAAATCGAGAATGTTTACGTTCTTCTCAAATAATAGTTGGAAGTGTACTAATAAATTGTGTAGTAAACATTTGTTGGTTGCGTGGTGCACGAGTTGAGCAGTTCTACAGCTTATGAGGTAGTTTAAGTCATTTGGATGTAATGAATAATTGATTTGTGTGCGCTCTATAATGAGCACTGGGGAGAAATCTTATGGCTTTTTTCTGCAGTAAGAATAGCGGCTGTAAGCAGCTGTTGGATGTGTTTCCCCACACCTCAGCGCAGTAATTCAGGGAGAGACGAATGCTCCATAAATTATATAAAACACCTTCTGATTTAGCAGTTTATGGGCTTTCCATAGTAACTTGCTTCTACCTTATTTATTACACAGTTGTCTTACATGAGGCTTCCAGGTTAGCATCTCAGATCTGATGTAACTTCCTGCTCAACAAAAATTGTATCTACGACTGTTGTAAATCAGCCGTCCTCCCCATCGCTAATGCCCCTCTTGACCTCTGCTCAGCTCCAGTCGTTCTACCAAGCTGACGATGGACTTGGGCTCCCTCCAGTCGGTCAGCGTCGCATCGGGCCAGTGGGGGCAGCCGAAGCCCAGCGTCTCCCCGGAGAACAGCCGTCTGCTGTCACGTTATACGTCAGTGGATGACGAAGAGGAAGGAACACTGACAGCAGAAGAAGCTACACAATATCTGGAGCTCAGCCCCAAACCGGAGAGATGCAGGTAAATCATGGAGGAAGAGTTCCGCCGGTACGACGATTACAGGATTTTATGCAATATAAGGCGCACTGGATTATAAAGCGCACTGGATTATAAGGCGCACCTGATTTATAAGGCGCACCCTCAATAAATGGCCCATTCTAAAACCTTTTTTCATATATACGTAAGGCGCACTGTTGGTTTTTGAGAAAATTAAAGGCTTTTAGTTGCGCCTTATTTTTATTTTTTTTAATTTATAGTGTGGAAAATCCTGTAATTTCTATCCAGCTCATTGATCAGGTCGTCCCTCGCTGTCAGCAGCGTCCTGCCGGAGCAGCGCCCCTCCCTGCTCCAGCCCTTCCCCCCCACCCCGGGCTACATCTCTGGGTCGATCCGCTCCTTTCAGACGGAAGACAACTCGGTCGCCGGCGGGCCCGAGGCCCCGCCCCGACACGCCCGTCTCCAGAGCACGCCGTCCTCCTGCTTCAGCGAATGGGACGGCTCGCTTTGGAACACCTGGAGCTCGGCGATGGACGGCCACATGGCCAGCACGCGCTCCAGCCTCATCAGCTCGGTGGACAGCTGCTACACCACCGACAGCACACACTTCGCCCGGCTGATGGCGGCTGTGGCAGCAGAAACCATGAGTGGAGCTTCTTTATCAGGTGAGAGGAAGAACCTGTTAGCGTTCTACAACAATGTTCGTGGAAAACACAGCAGGTTCAGCTCAATCTGGAAAAACAGGTTTCTTAAATGTAATCATTACGTTTTCATTGTTTTTTGTTGGTTTGTCTGTGAGGTTTAATGGAGGTTTAGTTCTCTTAACATTACAACATTTCAGAATTTCCCCAAAGCAGTGGTCCATTACTGTTGGCAGGAGTTATGCTATAAAAATAACCTGCAATATGTGAAATCTAGAAAGTAGTCAGCTTTATTATAATTATTACAGATGTTTTAAGGCTGTAAAACCCCTCACTACACACTTTATACACTTTTCTCAGACATCCATTAACAGTTTCTCACTTTCCTCTCTTGCCTAAACACACAGGACGCAGAACAACAGCAAAAAATAAAACATGCGAATTTGTACTAAATAAACCTGCATGTTTTTGTAATGCAAAAACTACCATGAAGTAGATTTCAACACTACTGGGCTCCATTCTAGTTTTACATGTGTTGAATAATCATGTGCATGTGTCTGCTCTCTCACACACCTACAGCAGAACTCATCAAATATAAATTAACTGGTAGAAATGAATCGTGCTCTATGAGAAATTCTGAAACAGTAATCCAGTGTGATGAACAGAGTTTAACGTGTTTTAAGACTGAAAAGATAAACAGGCCCTTAACCCTCCGCAGAGTGTGACAGACATCGCTTCAGTAGTTTGTAAAGGAAGGTAAAAAGTGTCTCTGCAAAAGAAATGTTTGAGGCTATCTCTAGCTCATTAAGAAGACGAAGAAAATATGAGGAACAGGATCCTGGGCAGCTGTGTGTGTTGCTTCCTTCCACTAGGGGGCGACATGCATTCATGGATGATCCCATCTACTATCAGGAGAAACAGAATCATAGTAACCGTAATGATGGCTGTCAGTAATCACTGTAAAGAAAAGAGTTGTTGCAGGATTGTCCTCCATCATGACCCCCTGCGCCCCGCATCAGTACGTCATGTGAAGGAGCAGCAGACGCTTCCTGAGACGCTCTCAGTGAAATGAAGCCATGGATGAGTCATGCTTCCTCCCATCACCTCATCAATCATCAGTCGCTTCAGTGTCTTCACTCACTCTGCACCGCTCTGGATGTTTTCTGTCTCTGTAGTGGATGATACTCTGAAAACTGAACGGTCATTTAATCCAAACCCTCAGTATTTAATTTAATTCTTCATGTACTCATGCTGCTTTTCTGAGCTACAGCTGTGGTAAAGTTTCAGCTTTCAGTGGACAGTCAGGTCAATAAAATTCTGAATGAGGCCATTCAACTAAAGTCGTGAAAAATTAGGACATTAAATTCAATAATTTTAATTAAATATTCAGCTCTTTATCGTAAAGTGATTTCATTGCAAAAAATTAACATCGTTTTACTCACCAAACCAAAGATATGAACAAAACGTATTTACATAAGGACTACCATACGTAAATCAGGGGTTACTAAAGGTAAAAAAACAACAGATGTTTACTGGAGAGTGACTTAAAGAAATAAGTAATGTATTATAAATCCAGCCCTGTTTATCTGATGCTGGGATTAGGATTATCTATGAAGACGGAGCTTCAGCAGGAAGAGGCTCGTTTCATTTGGGACAACCTACCTTCTCCACAGGCCAAACGCCGTGAACCTCAGTTCCCCCATACTGAAATGTGTGTCCACATGCTGTCCCCCACTGTGTGCAGACTTCTCCCCGCCGGCCTCCCCCCTCAGCACCTTGTACCACACAGAAGGCGACTCGTTTGGGGAGCTGGAACACGCTCCTGCGTGGGACTGGAACGCGGCCTGGGTGGAGGAAATGGAGGCCAAGTACGGAGCGCGTCACCCCGGCAGGAACACCAGGTCCTTTGACATTTAGTGACGCTTCCAGGAGAGTTCAAGATGACAACCAGGAAGCCGACATGATGCCGCAACACGGACCGATTTATGAACAAATAAATAAACGTATGTTTTTACTGGAAACAGGTGTGTTGTGAATATTTCAGGCTTTGACGTGTAGTCATTTCTCCGTCAAGAGCAGATATATATCTGAATTTTCAAACTAATTGGACCAGACTCCTTGATGTTTGACACCTTTGCTGGTAGAGATGCTGTTTGTAGTTTTCTCAGCTCTCCTCAGGGCAGTCCTGCAACGTGGCATCCTTCAAATGACTTCCATTGTGTCTCTAAAGTTTGTTTTCCTCTTCGGATGCTTTCCTCTCATTAAAGAAAACGATAATGAGGTTCTTCCCTCGGGGTGGAATCACCCAGTGTGTGTTGAAAAAACCAGAGAGACACGAACGCAGGAAGTGAGAAGCAGTCATTACTGCAGGCAGCACAACTATAAGGCTTGTGTGTGTGTGTGTGTGTGTGTGTGTGTGTGTGTGTGTGTGTGTGTGTGTGTGTGTGTGTGTGTGTGTGTGTGTGTGTGTGTGTGTGTGTGTGTGTGTGTGTGTGTGTGTGTGAGAGAGATACACGTATATATGTATGCATGTGTATATATCACGCACGTGTGTGTATATATATATATATACACTCACACACACACATATATATATATATACTGTATATATATATATACACATAGAACACACACACATAGGATTCATTTTAAGCAGATTCCAGATCATTTTCTTTGTTCTTGTTTTTATTTTTTGATTTCTTTTACATTCTGGGAATTATCTTCTATTTTAAAAGACTGTTGTTTTTATACACCCTGTCCCTTTTTAAAAATCAAAATATAATAAAACAGTAACAGCAAAGCTCTTTTAAAAAAAGTTACATTTAATTGATTTAACTTTATTTTTTAAATATAAATAACTTTTTTTTCTTTAGAATTGAGTAAATTAAAGTGCTGTGTGAACAGCTTAACCTTTGCATGTCTGATAATTGTTTATGAATCACTAATTTTTGGAACAAATTTGGTAAAAAAAAAAAAAAAAAATGGAATATGTTCCAGCCCTGTTAGGAACCACTGTGTAGGCAGCGGAATTTTATCTTTTTTTTATTTTCAATTTTTTACAATTTTTAGTGAAAATAAACTGCACTTGATGTCTTTGATGTTTGAATAAAAAAGTTCACACATGTGCTTCAGGGTTTTCGTTTCATTTTATTTAGTAGGATGAAGCACAGTGTTGGTATTTGTCCCTGAAGGGGTTTCCAGACTGTGGTGTTGTTAGTGGGTTGTTGTTAGTGGGTTCGCTGTGGGGGGGGGGTCTGTGGATGTGGGTCTTTACACATTGACCCTGTGGGGCCTGTTGGCGGGCTTTTAATGGCCGCTGCAGGTCTTAATGGCTCTGCGGAGCAGGAAGGTTTAGATGTGTTTAGGACTCATCCGTTCAGCTTGATTAACTGAGACGCTGCTTCACCTGATAATCACGTCTAATTACAAACCTCTGGAGAAAATAATGAAACCTATGTCTGAGTTTATATAGAAACAGGAATAATGTAAAGTTTAATTGTGTGTAACAAATGTTTCCTCACCAGAAAACACCCACAGGAGTCAACTTTACAATGTTGTCTCCTGCTTAAAGAGCATTATCTTCATATCTGGCTATTAAGAAGGAAAAGTTGAGATTTTCACTGTGTTTCTAACGTGAAATCATTGATGACTGGAACACATTTACACATTTAATATACTTTCCAATTTCCTACTTGGAGCAGGCTTTGTCAGAGGGCAAAAATATGAAAATATGATTTTTTTTCCACATCTTTTCTCTTTTGTTAATTTGATTCTGGAGATTAAACTGTTTGGATTTGGTGCTGTTTGTCAGATAAAAGAATAAAGTCAAATAATCAAGGATTACTGGCACAAAAATCTAACTTAACTCGTTTGTGTTTGTGTGTGTGTGTGTGTGTGTGTGTGTGTGTGTGTGTGTGTGTGTACACCACGTACTGAGCTACCAAAGGGATTATCCTTCATCTGTCTCCTTCACTAAAAGCCATATGTTTCTACATGAAGCCTCCAGCTCCACTGAGCAGCACACACACACACACACACACACACACACACACACACACACACACACACACACACACACACACACACACACACACACACAGTCGGAGGTCCACACTCTTTTGCATGTTTGTTTCTCTCATTATGTCCAAATGCAGAAAAACACATGAACACACAGGATCTGGTAGTAGTAATAGTAGTACTAGTAGTAGTAATACTACTAGTAGTAGTAGTGGCAGTAATAGTAATAGTAGTACTGTAGAAGTAATTTTAATTGTTTTAAATTTTAAAAAAGCAGTAATAGTAATACTATTAGTAGTAATAGAAATAATATTATTATTAGTAGCAGTAGAGGTAGCAGTAGTATTAATATTAGTAGTAATAGTAGTAGTAGTCGAAATAGTAGTAGTCGTAGCAGTAGTACTAGTAGTAGTACTTGTAGTAGTAGTATTATGTAGTAGTAGTAATAGCAGTACTGGCATTAGCAGTTATAGTGTTAGTAGTACTACTAGTAGTAGTAGTAGTAATAGGAAGAGGAGGAGTTAATAATTATTCTTCATCCCAGTCGTTTCCTCTGATTCTGATGTCAGAAATGAGATCCGGCCCTCAGTGACATTCATGGAACCTGGTCAGTGGAAGGACACGAGAGGTGGTGATACGGTCTGGACTCATCACATAATTTAGGACAAAATAACTTAAAAGACGAGTAAAAACTACTTGAAAACAAATAAAAACAACACATCTCATCTCATCTCATCTCATCTTATCTTATCTCATGTCATCCCTGCTTGAGTCGCTGTGTTTCAAATTCAGTCAAACGTTATTGATCTGTGGGGACGTGAGGTTAGCGTCGCGGTCACAGAGAGAATTCTGCTGGGATTCAAACCAAACGGTGAAAGAAGATAAGCAAAGTAGAACACGAGGATGATATAGGCTGTTAATATTTTATTAAAGTACTATATAAAATATATTTCTAAAAGCCTGCTGTCCGATTTGAGTGCTGTTTGGATCTATTTCCCACTGCCCGTTGCTCTTGGGCACACCTGTAGGAACTGTTGCCTTTGTTCCATGAGGACTCTGGGATTTTCTCTGTCTTCTGCCCCGTGGGTTTGAGTCTGCACCTGAAAACGTTACGCAGCATCCTTGACAAGAGAGTGCAAAATACACGGTTAGGGGCAAATGGTAAGGCCGGGGCGGAAATGGGACGCGGCCTGAGCTGTGATCTGATAGCACTAATTCGCCTGAATCACCACCGGGTTCCTGACACCAGCTGATTGTGAGTGTTTGTCTGCTTGTGATTGGTGCAGGCAGCGGTGAAAGGCTCACCGCCGTGCGGCGGCGGTTAGCCGTGGTGCTGCATGCCAAAGTGGTAATCATTCAATTAACTGGAAATCAATGACACACACACACGGGTGATCTGTTTCAATATTAGCCTGTCAGTCACACACCGACAGCTGGCTGCTTACACACACACACACACACACACACGCTGGTGTTCGGTGCATGAGTGTGTGTGGGTGAAACCCGGCGCAGGCGTTTCATTAGGCTGGTTTGTGGTTTTCATAATGTGGTCTGTGGACCACCAGGGGCTCCAGAGACCGGTTCCATCCACAGACATGAAGACGTGTGTGGGACTGCTCGTTTCAGGATTCCATTCCGTTTCAGTACGGAAACTTTTTCAAGGGTCATTCTTATCAGACGGGGGTCCGTGGAGAAGATTATGTCACTTTTAGGTCTGAGAAAGTGAAATATAACTCGTGTCTGAGTCTCATGAAGACCTCGTTTCCCCTGAACATCAACTGTTCGTGAGACGCCATCGTCGTGACGGTCTCTGACCTCCATCCGTGACCCCCCCTGCCTACATAATGGCTTCATTTCTGCTCCTCTATGTCTGCATGGCATTAGTCAAAAAGTCACAAGCATCCATCTCAGCTGTCACGGGACGAATTAACATGGAAATTGGTGCATTTTGGAACGAGGGGACGGCGCTTTAAATGACGCCCCCCCCCCTCGCTCTCCATCCCTTTCTGTCTGGTTCTTTTCTTCCTCTCAGGCCGGCGGTCCTCTTCCTCCTGACCTGGTGGGCGTTTCAACCCTGACACCGGCTTAATGAATGAGCGAGATGATTTATAGCCGAGGGGGGGGGTGGTGGTGGAGAGAAGTTGAGGGGGCATGAAAGAGATAAGGAGTGTTATGGGGTCACGCTGGAGAACAGGTTTGTGGTTTTAGAGGCTGTTGGAAGCCTGAACTGTTCTTGAGGCCGTCCTCGTCCTCTCATCAGGGCGGCACGGCGGCGCAGCGGTAACGCTGTCGCCTCACAGCCAGGAGGTCTGGGGTTCAAATCCCACTGAGGGCCTCTCTGTGCGGAGTTTGCATGTTCTCCACGTGTCTGGTAGCTCTAAAAACATGCGCATAGTTGAGTTAAATTGATCGTAGGTGTGAACCGGGGTGAGAGGACACACCCAGTAGCTTTGTAGAGGGGAATTGGTTCTAAACCTGGTGACAGAAACATTTTGGTCGTTTCCTCCACCTGTGAACTCCATAAATACAAGTTCCAAAATAAATCACAGCAGCTGTAGGTTTAGCTCAGAGAGATGAGAGGAAGAACTCAGATCTGAGGTTGTGGGTTCAAATCCCACTGTGTAATTTTAGCCTTTCTCCAGACTGTTGTGAATAATAAATATGACATCCGACCACTTCCTGTGTGTGCAGTCAGGTAGCTCAGCCTGTTAAGGCGCTGAGCAGGTGTTCAGACATTATGGGTTCAAATCCCACTCCTCCCATCATTTTTCAGGCTGTTTCCTGAACGACGAAGACAAATACGCCCGGAGAAAAGGTCTGAGTGTGAAGGAGCCCGTGGCCTGGTGGGTAAGTTCCCACAATGAGCCCAACCCGTACTCGCTGCAGGTTCTGGATCAAAGCTGTGTCTCACGGAAATGAGGCCGGAGGGGGCCGTGTCCCCTCCTGGCCCTCTGCAGGTTTAGAAAGCCGGGGTTATGAAGAATCAAACCAGCAACAGCTAATATTTTACTGCCGAAGTAAAATCTACTAGTAACTAAATTACTGTCTTGCACAGGATACTCTTATCCTGCAACGTAAGATTACAAATGTTGGAAGAAACTTCTGTCATAGCCGCCAATACGGTAAAGTGAATCTTCTATTGCCTACAAACCTAAAGCCACTCAGGTGGGATGAAGAACCTGTAACGTGATAAAACACTGAACCAGAAAGCATTGACTATTAGAAATTTTTAAAACAGAATTTTATTAATATACAACAGAAAAAGTTCAAGTCGAATATGTATAAAAAAAAAAAAATCATCCAATCCGTTTCCTGAAGCTGCTGGTGGTGGTGGGAGGAGCTTCTGTGACGTGGGGGGGGGGGGGGTCAGTGGTGGGCGGAGCTTCTGTAACTACCAGACGGACAGCTCAGCTTCCCAACCGGAACAAGGTGATGCAAACAGTCGAAGCCCGAGCCGGGGTCAGGCTGCAACACACATGACAATCAATCAGAGAATCGATCAGAGAATCAATCAGAGAATCAATCAAAGAATCAATCAGTGAATCAATCAGTGAATCAATCAAAGAATCAATCAGTGAATCAATCAGTGAATCCACTGACACCCGTTTTCAGGAAGTTGTGGGCCTGCCCTCTGGCTCCTCCCACACACACACACCCACTTACTCTGCTCTGATTGGATGTTTCTCGGTCAGGTGGGGACTCGTCCTCTGAGCGCTGTCCAGGTACAGCAGGCGTCTCAGGAGGGGGGGGGAACAGCCGCCGGTCCTCCGGCTCGGAGCCGTCGTCTCTCAGGTGGAACCGATTGAGAAACATTCGGGTCAGCTGATTGGACGCCGCTCTCTGAGGGGGATCGACAGCTACTGACAGACAGACAGACTGCTGACGTCCACCAGACCGTCCCCAGACTCCAGATCCCTGCCCCGCCCGTCCTGCTGCATCTCCTCCATGCGTTAGCCCCCAAGGTCTGATGGGAAAAAATGTCAGTGACACTCATTTAAAGCAAACAGAATCATGTGGATTCAGATAAACAACGTTTCTCCTACCATCAGCTTCTATTTGGCTGACTCAGCGTTGATCCGGATTCAGGGGGGTCAGGAGCGTCCACATCTGGAACCCGGGACAGAACAGAGACAGGAGACGGTTCTGAGTCCATGTTCTGATGGAGGACACGTTCCAGTCCAAATAACAAGTGTCCAAAGCTCTGATGACGTGTCTCCCCCCTTCTTCATCACCACCTTCTCCTGCGTGTCCATGTTTGTGCACATGTGCACTTTACCCAGAATCCTTTGCACCTTGTAACAAGTGTCGTTTCTGTACAGACAACAGCCGTCATGGACGTCTATGGGTTTATCACCTGTGATGAGAAGAGATGGAGAGAAAACCTTTAATGTGTGTTAACCAGTGACGTCATTCAGTGACGTTTGACCACTGCAAAGCGTTTGGCTGCTTCGTTTCTGTGTGCTGTGAGCTTCCACTGCAAAGCTGAGATCACCAACAAGACCGTCACTGAGGACTAGTTAGGACTGACTAACAAGTAGTGTTCACGCGGGTGTCATGTTCTCCATGTACTTCAGTCATTTACCTTCTCTAGTGAGAGCAGGGAACAGGTGGAGGAGAAGCTAGAGAGGTGGAGGTTTGTCCTGGAAAGGAGAGCAATGAAGGTTAGCCGCAGTAAGACAGAGTACATGTGTGTGAATGAGAGGGACCCAATGGATGGAACGGGTGGAGGAAAGTTTCAAGTTTCAGCTAAAATGAAAGGAAAGGTGTACAAAATCTGTGGTGAGACCAGCGATGTTGTTTGGTCTAGAGACAGTGTCACTGAGGAAAAGACAGGAGACAGAGCTGGAGGTAGCAGAGATGAAGATGCTGAGGTTCTCTCTGGGAGTGACCAGGAAGGATAGGATCAGGAATGAGTACATCAGAGGGACAGCACATGTTAGAGGTTTTGGAGATAAAGTCAGAGAGGCCAGACTGAGATGGTTTGGACATGTCCAGAGGAGAGATAGTGAATATATTGGTAGAAGGATGCTGAGTTTTGAACTGCCAGGCAGGAGGCCTAGAGGAAGACCAAAGAGGAGGTTTATGGATGTAGTGAAAGAGGACATGAAGGTAGTTGGTGTGAGAGAAGAGGATGCAAAGGACAGGGTTAGATGGAGGCGGTTGATTCGCTGTGGCGACCCCTGAAGGGAAAAGCCTAAAAGGAAAAGAAGAAAGGGAGGTATTCACGTCCCTGAAACCCACTGGCTTCAGATTATAAACCATCCACTAAAAATGTCTGATTTAAGGTCCCAAAGAGGAGGCTCGAATTAAAGAGAAACCGAACAGCGGCTCGTTCTGACCGGAAGTCACCGAGTTTAGCATTGAAGCTAGCTGAGAGCGGCTAACCCGCTGCTACCCGTTAGCTGTTAGCTACCTGTTAGCCACTTTTTCTTCTCAAACCGCTCCTCGTTAAATCTTCCATCGTGTTTTTCTTGTTATTTCCTGGTTTCCGGCCACCAACACGCTCCCGGTCCATTTTCTCCGGTACACTTAACTCCAACCTACGCCGGAAATCCACCGGCTTTATTTTCCGGTGACGTCAGCAAACGGAACGACCGTGATCACGGCTTGTTTCAGCCGAGCCAGTTTGGTGAAACACCGGGTCACCTCTCGGCTCGGCTAAACTCGGGAATGTTCGTTCGTTTATCCCGAAGGAACGGAGTTCAGGTGTTTATCATCCCTAAATAATAAAACAGCAATAGAGTTTGAACCGAATCAGTGGAATTAATCCAGTTTATTGATTAAAACTGATCAACACGGATGTCAAGACATTATTTTACATGGAAAATAAAAAAAAATCTGTACTTTTTCAATTCAACAGAATTCACATGAATGCAGGGTAAAATCAACTCAAATGTTCGTCGGTCGTTTCGGTCCTAGAGAGGGTTATTTCGTTATTATCTATTTTATAAATAGTGTTCTTTGTTTCATTAATAGTTATTATTTATTTCATAACTTTTTTCTGTTAAGGGTTATTAATATTTGGTAATGTGTGGCTTTGTGGAAGACAGTAAATGGGTACATTTAGGCACCTTTGCAATTTCTGGTACGAACTGACCTCGGCCCCCTATCAGAGAAAGGAAACGGTATGTGGCCCTTACAGGAAATAGCTTGGAGACCCCTGCTGTAGAAGGTCAGTGACATAAATCTTCGCCTTGTCTTACCTGTTGACCTTTACTGGTGCCAATAGCGTCTCCCATCATATGCATCATGATCACTGTGGGTGTGGTATGGAAGGTCATGTGACTTCCTTCTCAAGACACCCGAGAGAAAAAAGAAAAAAAAAACCCCAACTGTCTGAGGGACTGAGAATAGAATAAAATGTAATGTTTTTAGTGGAATATACCTCATTTAAACTCTTGTAACATAATTTAAAATGATTTCAATGTTTTTTGTTGAAGTCAAATACACGTGCTCCACATCTAATATTAACAGACTGCAGATCAACTCCATCTACCTTCATCATCACTGTGGGTTTTGTGTTTCCACTCTACAGCCACTCCGTCATCTCTCCTTGTGGTCGGCGCTGAAGCATCGAATCTTCTTTTCACCTGATCACAGTGGGCCGACACAAGAAACACACCCAAGGGTATTTATGTACTTGTCTGTGTGTGTGTGTGTGTGTGTCAGCCTGTGAGTCTTGTGAGTGCCACAACACGACAACACGATCTGTTGAGCACTGGAGGGAGCGCGGCCTGTCTCAGGTGAACAGCAGGAGGGAGTGTGTGTTGCGCTCTCAGACAAGAGCGACGGCAATTTCATGCTCCTCAGCGCGAACAGCTCTCAGCCGGGTGCAGCCTGCTGCAACACCGAGGGAAGAATGAGGCATTATGGGATTAAGAAGCAAACAGAACTTCAGAAGTTTGTTTCACTTTGGCCGAAGCAGACGTGTCAGGAAGATGAAAGTTAAAGACGTTTAGATGCCTATGGGAGAGCCGACCAATAGAAATAGACTCTACCGCATGTATTGACATTCACACCTTCACTCGTGTGACTGATGATTCTCTTGTGACCTTGTGACCTTTCATACTGACCCCAGTGGGATTCATGTCACATTAAGGTGTGGTTAACCTTTAAAGCCCAGAAATACCAAATATCAGCATCATGTCAGCGGTGACAGGAGCAAACAGCAGCAGGACACGGCCGGTCAATGTATTCTGGGGGGGGGGGGGGGTGCTTACTACCAGCAGGGGGCGGTAGTGAGTGTGAATAGCATCGTCTCATCGTTAGCTTCAGTCTGACGTGAAAATAGTTTTAGAATGACTGATAAAAACCTTCTAAAGGTTTCCATCTTTCCATTTAGCTCACTTTTAACACTTTGGCTTTTGTTCAGTTTTGGTGAGTAACCAATCAGATGTCAGCCAATCAGATGTCAGCCAATCAGATGTCAGCCAATCAGATGTCAGCCAATCAGATGTCAGTGGCTCAACAAGTCTTCATCTTGAACATTTATTTAACATATCTGTGCCTTCCTTCCCGTCCCTCCATTTAACACACACACACACACACACACACACACACACACACACACACACACACACACACACACACACACACACACACACACACACACACACACACACACACAGTGAATGGAACACAATCTGCAGACTGAGCTGTATCATAAAACCACCATCATGAATCCTGATGCATCGCCACGGTAACACGGCATGTACTTGCTGGTGTGAGGAAATCACGTGTTCAGGTGGGCGTGGAGCGGAACAGAACATGCATGTTCACACCTGGACACGCCTCACCTGGACACCCACATTCTAACACATGTTGGAGGAAGAGATTTCAGAACAGACTGTTTTGTCCTTTACTTTTCATTTTACATTGAGTGTTTATCGTTTTTGGTGAGGGGGGGTGAACAAACATCCAGGTTGACTTCCTGAAAGCTGCTGGAGGAAACAAAGAGAAGCTCGGATCAGCAAATGGATTTTATTGTACATTTACAAAACGACAAGAGTACAAAAAAGTCAGCCCACAGACATGTTTTTTTTTGTTTGTTTTGGAAGGAGTATATGCAAATTTTTATCTCACAACTGCAGACCCTCAGACAAAGAAGGGGGGGGGCAGAAAGGAGCTATGGGGAGGGGGGTTACAATCGAACTTTTAAAAAGCCTTCCTTTCTGCTGCCACATTTCACTGCAGAGAAACCAAAAGGAAGTCTGACATTCGTAGCGGACGTGGTCCCAGCAGAGAAGCGTCCCCCCCACCCCACCCCCCAGGGGAGAGAGAACCGGCTCCACTTGGCTTTTCTCGACCACCAAACACACTTTGTGCTTCATGTTTCTGTTGCTTTACCATCACAACAAGAGAGTGCAACAGTGGCTAACGCGCTTCCGAAAAAAGACATTTTGACGAAATGCTGGCACATTCAAGAAGACATGAGTTTTATAATAACAGGCTTTTTTTACATTGTTTTTTAAATCCTGATAAATACAATATACGTCTCTTTCCCTGCATCCAGAGCCCACAGAAGAACGGTACTGACGGGTATTTACAAATCATGAGGGGCGAACGCGCTTTACAGCTCATAAATAATCAGAGTAATACCAAAAACATGAAGTCTGTTGTTCCTTCTTTCACAGCAAAGACAGAGTCGGTCGTCCTGAAACCCAAAACGCTTTTCTTGTCCGGCACGTCGTGTCCAAGGTGGAAAGATGGAGGATGATGGAGGCATCGAAGGTAGAGTGATAACGCCACTGGAGTCTTATCTCATCTCCTAGGAGAAGGGAAACATTTGAACGTGAATTCAACTCCAACATAAAATCAACGTGTTTGAATGTGTTTTAGCATTTTTTATGAGTTATGCATGAAGTTAGCAGCAGATTTCCAGTGGGATTGGAACACAGGGGTTACACAGGTTGTCGTTTCTGCAAAAAATCAGGAATGAGGGTGGCCGGTGTAACGTGGATCAGTGCTCTCCTGTTGACACCACAGACCGCTTTAACGTCAGAAATATGTTCACTGACCGGCCTTTAAGGTGTGGAGGATAAACACTACAAAATACAATGTTAGACCAGCACAACAGAATAGAATAGAATGGAATAGAATGGAATAGAATAGGAATGGAATGCCTTTTAATGTCATTATACACAAGTGTACAACAAAATTCTTTGACAACTCTGAGCAAAGGACTTAGTTTCAAGTGTGAAGTAATTCTAAATACAAAATAATAATAAATAAAAATAATATAATAAAATAATAATAATAAAATAGTAATATAAAAACAACTGTAATAAATAAAAATAATAATAAATGTAAATCAATAAGAATAAATATAAATAAATGTTATTAACAGCGTCCTCGTAACGTCATGCCAACATGTTTTTTTTTTTGGTTCTGCTAGCTTGGGGAGTTTCAGTTTAGCGCTAATGTATTCTGTGTTAGCCGTCAGAGCGGCCCCTTTAAGAAGGTAGTCATGTGACCGAGGCAAGCATCTCCACAAGCATCAACAGTGACTCAGACAGATGTGGAGGAGAGAATCTGCTCATTTAAAACAAAACAATCAGAATCAGATCAGAAATAAAACTAATTATTTATTACTTTATTTCATTTTTTTTATTTAACAAAAACCTTCCACAACAAATACGTCACACAGACCAGCTTAACTGAACGTGCACCACTGTGTGTATTGTACAGATGTGTGATATGTCCCGACAGCATCTAATCTACTGCCCCTTAAATTACAGACTGACCCCTGGGGGTCAAAGGGCAAAGATAGGAGCCAGCTGCACCCCAGGAGGACGGGGTAACCCAACCCAGACTTCCTGTGGAAACACCTCCGACTTTATTGCGGATTAAGAGGTCATTCTTTCATGTCCGCAGCAAAGGCGTGAAAAGGCCAGTATGGGTCAGCCGGGGGGGGTGGAGGGGAGGGGGTGTTCCTTATTGTGCCACAGGGGGGGTGATGAGATACAAGAGAGTGAAAAGAGTGATTGTGAGAGTGTGTGTCACTTTTACAGGGCTCTGTGCTCCGTTCCCACGTCAGATGTGCGTTAGGTGGTCGGGGGGGGGCGACCCACACTGGGGCCATCCTTTCTCTGCCCCCGTCCACAGGCAGCTTTATGGTGACGCGTCGCGTTTCAGCGTTAAACTTAACAACTTCAGCAATAAAAGAATTCGTCAAAGCTGCTGCTGGTGCAGCGCTGATGAATGTGCTTCACTAATAACCTGCTGCATCATTTCACCCTGCAGTGTGTTTACTCAGCGTCTGGACTCACACACACACACACACACACACACACACACACACACTGTCTGTATCAATTAGTTGTCTCTATTTATTCATGCATACTTTGATTTTAGATGTTTATCCAGTAGCTTTTGTCAGCGGGACGTCGTTTCTGCTCCAAACCGTCAGCCTTTAAGAATCAGCTCTCATTTCATGTCTGATAATAAACTCCACAGGTTCCCTTTTCCTGTTTTAATAATGTATAAATACAGCTAACAAGCACTTACATTTCTTTATTAAAAATTTCACACCCGATGAGTAGTTTCATTCTGCCTAGTCAAACATGAACGCCTTTCAATAATCAATCAAGGGCCTGATCGTGTATTTTTAAATTTCTTGATTGAAAAAAAAAAAAAATCTATATATTTTTTAAATTTTAATTTATAAATATTTTTAATTATATATATATATATATATATATATATATATATATATATATATAAAATTTTATTTTTAAAATTTTTTATTGTTCTTTTATTATAAAATATTCAGAGTGATATCACTGATTTTACCCGGACAGATGAAATTTAATGATAAAAACTAAATTTGGATATTTAAGCCAAAAATAATTGTTTGAAACAACGAAGAATCTTTCATCATTTTCTATAATCCTACAATGATGCAATTGAAAAGAATGAACAAATTTTTTTATGTTCTATACTGCAGCACTCATTTAAACATCCAGGTACGTCTTCCTTTTAAAATGATGCTGTGACTGATTAAAGAAGTAAAATGAGATTATTTCCCTCTACTCGTCCTCCCTGTTCACTCTGGTTCAGTCAAACCGATCTGGATCCTCTTCTGCATGTTTTTCCCTGACAGAGGGATAATTCTTCTAATAATATGTGTGTGTTTACACACACACACACACACACACACACACACACACACACACACACACACACACACACACACACACACTGTGCTCATGCTGTGGTGCCTGAGCTGCCTTAAGAGCTGCTTCTGTTCCTGATGTCAGTCAGCAGGTCCACAGACCCACGACGCTCATTCTACTCTGGCTTTAAACCACTACTCTGATCTACTACGGATCTGACAAACCTCCAGCGGTATTATGGGATGTGTGGAACAATGTCAGCGTCGTCTCACTCACACAAAATCCCTGCAGAGCCTGCGGTTCTTCTGGAACAGCTCGTTCTCCTGCTCACAAGGGAGCCTGGAGGGTTTGTGTAAAGGAGCACAATTCTACTGCAAAGCTGTGTGTAAATGGTAATGGTGGATCTGACAGAGAGTGTGTGTGTGTGTGTGTGTGTGTGTGTGTGTGTGGGTGTGTGGGCGTCAAGGGAATGTGGACGTCTTTTCATATCAGCCAATGTGTGTTTTATGGAGCAAAAGTAATGATATGTAGATAAAGTGAAGCACTTGAACCTCTCCTGAGCAGGAACTCTTCTCTCGCTCATAAATATCTAAAAGCATCAATTATTAAAACCGTTCGAGGTGAAAAGAGACTTTTTTGTTCTCGCACTGATTATAAAGTCGTTAACTGTTCTGGATCCTACCTCGCTGTGCTTTCTGGTGGAGCCGGGCCCCCGGGAGCCGGTGGAGCCTCTGGATGAGGAGCTGCCTGTGGTAGAACAGTTACTGGACATCTGACCCCTGGACAGGTGGGTGGCTTTACTGCTGTAGACCATCAGCTCCTCACCTGCAGGGGGCAGCATGATGGAGTCAGCACATGGAGGCTGTGGCGTCACCAACATGAAGGTGGATTTAGATCCACAAATAGCTGCTGGACTGATGACAACACATTTCTGAAGCGTCACGACAAAACAGAGCTGCAGCATCATCTTAGACCAGGTGTCAAACTCAAGGCCCGGGGGCCAAATGTGGCCCTCCACATCATCAGTGTTTAAAAATAAATAAAAATGTGCTTTGACCAAAAACCACATTTCCCACAATGCACTAATTAAACCTATTTTAACGTTAACATAAGCGTTTTGAACAAAGTTAACGTCCTAACTTGTGTCTGATGTTATTTTTCTTTATTCATTGATAGTTTGATCCTTGATTGATGGAGTTCTGTGGGTTTAATAACCTGACAAAAGGATTTATGTTAGAACAGAGAAACAAACTGTAATGTTGGATGGTATGGATGCTATAAAGTATGGAATGATCTGGTGACCACTGAGGGTCTGAAACATGACGCGACAAAATGCTGCAGTGCAGCAGTGGATCATGATGCAGCACAAACGTCTCCTCATCCTTTTTCTACCAGGATGGAACCATTTCTGTGCCAACTCTGATTCTACAGCCTTTCAACTGAACTCTGACTCCCGTCGACTCTGCAGCGCCGCAGCCTTACTGTCGGGGTGTCTTCCTTACTGTCGGGGTGTCTTTGTCCGGAGCCTTTCCGCTGATGGCTGCCGCTGCTGTATTCCCTCCTCTCTAGGGAGGACGGAGCGCCGCTGGTCACGTCAGTGGCCTCCACGCTTCCCTGGAGCCCCTGCAGCCTGCTCTCCTCTGGGGGGGGCTCTGGAGGGGGAGGCAGGTCTAAACAGAGAAGGGAAAGAAATGCATGGAGACTGGAATCATTTAAGCTACAGTATTTTCCGCACTATAAGGCGCACTGGATTATAAGGTGCATTTTCAATGAATGGCCTATCAAAATAAAAATAAAAATAATAATACATAAAAATAAATAAATACATAAATAATAAAAAAAATAGAATTCTTATATAAGGCGCACCTGTAATGAATGGCCTATAAAAATGAATAATAATAATTAATCATTCATATATAAGGCGCACTGGATTATAAGGCGCACCAGCGTTTTTAAGAACATTAAAGGCTTTTAGGTGCGCCTTATTGTGTGGAAAATACTGTATTTTAGTGAAAGGTTTGTGTTACTGTTAAAACAGGAATATTTACAGTTACTTCCTGTTTTCATGTACAAAACACAGAGGAAACAGGATGTTAACAAAATGATTTCTTTCCGATCGGGTTTTCATGTTTCATCCACGTCTGATTAGAGACGGTGAAAACATGCAGACAAAACAGATTGTAAAATAAGATTACAAATCAAATCCATGTATATCATCTGGAAAACACATCTCGCCTGAATGGTGAATCACATTTAAATCTGCATACATTTGATGGATTATCATGGGCTGTGTTTATTCCCTCACTGACAAGGAGCAATGAATAATAACTAGGCTTCATTTTCTCTTCTGCAGCTCAGTTCTGTTCTGGCTGCTGGGAACATTTTGATGTTCTCTGACAGATTTAATGACGTCCATAAACTCTCCTGTCTGTCTGAGGCCAGCAGACCTCCACTCACCTCCTTGAATGTCTCGTCTGTAGGCCGAACTCTTGGACACCTTTTTCTTCACTCGTAACTTTTGGCTGGGGGGAGTGGACGGATCTGCTGGGAATGAACGACTGGGCGCTGGACGGGGGGAGAGGAACATAAAGCTTTTTCTGCACTTGGAGCATTTCATGTTTTCAGCATGTGGATTATTTAAATTACAAACAGCGCCATAGTGGAGGCTCATACATGTTTGCCAAAGTGTGTGTGTGTGTGTGTGTGTGTGTGTTGCATGACGTGTTAGTCATTTTACCGTGTGTAGTCGCGCTGACGCTGTCTTCATTGAGGGCGGGGCCCTGGCCGTGCAGGCAGCGATGGGCGGGGCTTTGGCACTGCAGCGCGCCAACCTCTGATGAGCTGTGATGCTGTTGGCCGGAGAGGTGGGGGTTGGACTGGGTGGGCGGCGGGCTCGGCGCCTGGGGAACCGGCACCGGACCGCAGGGTAACCTTCTGCTACGGTGAGTAGAGACAACGTGTTACCGGAGGGACGGAGGTGATTGGATCACAGAGTCAAAGCTTTGATTCAGAGGCTGATAAAAAAATAATTAACCGTCAAGTTTGTTCTTTTACATTTTTATCTGCTTCATTTTTTTTTACATTTTTAAATTAAAAAAATAAATGAAAGAAATAAAATTATTTTTTAATATTTAAAAATTAAAAATGTAAATTTTTTTGTAAGTGGATAATTTGTTTCCTGGCTAATGGGATTAGCCTTTGGGCTAAAAAAGTGCAAAAGTGGATCAATGAATGCTTTAAAAATAATAACTTACAGGCAATGATGGAGCCTTTCCTGAATCCAAAAAATCAATAGTGGATGATATATGAAAATGTGCAGCTGCAGTGTGAACATGCATCATTAAAGAGAGCTTTGAAAGCCATTATTTAAAATTTTACTAACATTAGTCTTAAAATACAGAGCAGTTCAGGCTCTGTATTGATTCAAGTTTGTGAATAACGTTTGTCATTTGTCTCGGGACGTTTTTCTTTTTAGAAGCGACACAATCACACAGTTGGGTAAAAGTTGATGCTAAAAAAAGGTGTTGGAAACTTATATGATGGATTTATTTCCACTGATGATCTAAACAGATTGAATTAAATCTTAAGTTTTCTGTCCAAGTCAGTAATGCCTGAAGCTGATTGGTGGAGCTTGTGATGCTGACAGATTATGAAAACATCCTATCAGAGCTGATTAACTGGCGAAAACCTATCAAAGCAATCTCTTGTGCTTCCTTAAAGGAACAGTCCAACTAAAAATGATGGAGCAGATGCAGTGTGTTTGTTCACGAGGGGGGTTCAGGGTCAGCAGTTCCTGCAGCCCTCACACACACACATGACACACACATAACTCACACCATCGGTGCAGAACTGGTTTACACACCGTGTCAGCTGCTGGCTGTCCACCTGGGGGAGGCGGGGGAGGTCTTGGGGGACCCGGGGCTCCTCGTGAGGCGACGGGGTGAGCGTGGCGGTGGACTGGTGGCTATAGGAGGTGGCTGGAGACGAGGCGGTGTTCCTCTGCGGGGTCGACGGCCCCTCACAGCCTTCCATCAGATAGGTCCTCTCTGGGAGGGGGGGGCACCACTCCTCATCCGAACTACAGACACAAAGACCATTTACAGACAACCTTTATGCATCCAAAAGTAATAACAGAATATACGGTAGCAGCATCGAAGGACTGAGTTTAGCCAATAAGACAATATAAAAACCAAAACTGTTAATTACATGTTTTTGTTAATAACATAACTGTTTAAGTAAAAAGAAAAAAAAGTTATTATTAGTTTTATCAAAATATTAAAGACTGGTAGTCATTTAAAGAAACAGTTTTAGAAATAAATAAAGATGCAATACAGTTTGTTTTTTTTACTCTTGCTTTTCACTCCATAGTTTTCTTTTCCTTTAATTCATATTTTCTCCTGTGGACACTGCACCAAGCTGACAGAACCTTCACACACATATCAGTAATATCTGTAGTAATATCTGTAGTAATACCTGTAGTAATATCTGTAGTAATACCTGTAGTAATATCTGTAGTAATATCTGTAGTAATAATTGTAGTAATACCTGTAGTAATACCTTTAGTAATACCTGTAGTAATAACTGTAGTAATACCTGTAGTAATACCTGTAGTAATACCTGTAGTAATACCTGTAGTAATATCTGTAGTAATACCTGTAGTAATACCTGTAGTAATACCTGTAGTAATATCTGTAGTAATACCTGTAGTAATACCTTTAGTAATATCTGTAGTAATACCTGTAGTAATACCTGTAGTAATACCTGTAGTAATACCTGTAGTAATACCTGTAGTAATATCTGTAGTAATACCTGTAGTAATATCTGTAGTAATACCTGTAGTAATACCTGTAGTAATATCTGTAGTAATATCTGTAGTAATATCTGTAGTAATACCTGTAGTAATACCTGTAGTAATATCTGTAGTAATACCTGTAGTAATAATTGTAGTAATATCTGTAGTAATAATTGTAGTAATACCTGTAGTAATACCTTTAGTAATATCTGTAGTAATATCTGTAGTAATACCTGTAGTAATATCTGTAGTAATATCTGTAGTAATACCTTTAGTAATATCTGTAGTAATAATTGTAGTAATATCTGTAGTAATACCTTTAGTAATATCTGTAGTAATATCTGTAGTAATACCTGTAGTAATATCTGTAGTAATATCTGTAGTAATACCTTTAGTAATATCTGTAGTAATAATTGTAGTAATACCTGTAGTAATACCTTTAGTAATATCTGTAGTAATATCTGTAGTAATAACTGTAGTAATACCTGTAGTAATACCTGTAGTAATATCTGAGGTAATATCTGTAGTAATACCTGTAGTAATACCTGTAGTAATACCTGTAGTAACATCTGTAGTAACACCTGTAGTAATACCTGTAGTAATACCTGTAGTAATATCTGTAGTAATACCTTTAGTAATATCTGTAGTAATACCTGTAGTAATACCTGTAGTAATACCTGTAGTAATATCTGTAGTAATACCTGTAGTAATACCTGTAGTAACACCTGTAGTAACATCTGTAGTAATACCTGTAGTAATACCTGTAGTAATACCTGTAGTAATACCTGTAGTAATATCTGTAGTAATACCTGTAGTAATACCTGTAGTAATACCTGTAGTAACACCTGTAGTAACATCTGTAGTAATACCTGTAGTAATACCTGTAGTAATACCTGTAGTAACATCTGTAGTAATACCTGTAGTAATACCTGTAGTAATACCTGTAGTAATACCTGTAGTAATATCTGTAGTAATATCTGTAGTAATACCTGTAGTAATACCTGTAGTAATACCTGTAGTAACACCTGTAGTAACATCTGTAGTAATACCTGTAGTAATACCTGTAGTAATACCTGTAGTAACATCTGTAGTAATACCTGTAGTAATACCTGTAGTAATACCTGTAGTAACATCTGTAGTAATATCTGTAGTAATACCTGTAGTAATACCTGTAGTAATACCTGTAGTAATACCTGTAGTAATATCTGTAGTAATACCTGTAGTAATACCTGTAGTAATACCTGTAGTAACACCTGTAGTAAAATCTGTAGTAATACCTGTAGTAATACCTGTAGTAACATCTGTAGTAATACCTGTAGTAATACCTGTAGTAATACCTGTAGTAATACCTGTAGTAATACCTGTAGTAATACCTGTAGTAATACCTGTAGTAACACCTGTAGTAATACCTGTAGTAATACCTGTAGTAATACCTGTAGTAATACCTGTAGTAATACCTGTAGTAATACCTGTAGTAATATCTGTCTCTTTTTCTGCATTAACCTTTGATTGTTAAATGCAAGAAAACACTCATTGTCACCTGCCTTTTCTCCAACTTTTGTATCTTTTTTGGAGACATGATGATAACAAATCAATCAATCAATCAATCAAACTTTATTTGTTTAGGGCTTAATCCCATCAGCAGACATTTCAAAGCGCTTTAACAGAGAGAGAAACCCAACAGGAGCCTCCAAGCAAAGCGACTTGTAGAATAATGACAGTCTGGTGAATTTCAGGTTTGAAATTTAAGTGGACAAATGGAAAAGTTGTGAATCTTTTTGTTGAACGGAGGTGATCTTGTGTTCCAGGGACGCACGATGTCAAAAAATGTGTGTCAAAGACTTAAGGACACACGCAAATGGATTTATTTAAGTGGACAAATGGAAAAGTTGTGAATCTTTTTGTTGAACGGAGGTGATCTTGTGTTCCAGGGACGCACGATGTCAAAAAATGTGTGTCAAAGACTTAAGGACACACGCAAATGGATTTATTTTCACGTGTTCCTAAAAAGTCTTCCTGTGATCTCCTTGGGTTCCAGGGAGCTTGGAGGCTGTTTAAACATTAATGCTGTTCTTTCAGGCCCCCCTCCAGTTGAAGGGCCTTTGCCTTTGGCGAAGCTGCAGGATGAGTTTCCACTCGGGGGGGACCGCCGCTGATACTGAACGTTACCTGATGTTCGGCTGCAGAGGAGGAACACAGCTAACCGTGTTTAGAGGGGAGGAAAACAGTTTAATCACTAAACATCGACCGGAGCCGAGGTAATTGAGTTGTTAGAGCCAGAGGCGGGGGGGGGGGGGGGCTGATGAGCTCCGTGTTTAACGCCCGTGTCAGACGTGACAGTGAGCAGAAATGATGACGTGTAGAATGTCTGTGTGGTGCACTCACCCTAAATCCATGTCCTCCTGCTCTGCAGGGGGGTCACACGGTTCCAGCTCTCCAATGGGGGGAGGCGGGGGCAGCGCCTCCATCCAGGTCAGAGACGGGGTTTTCACAGCCTTACCCATCACCTTCTGCTTGGGTTTACCTGGGAGACACAAGAAACACGAGGATTCACCAGGAGAGGATCATTTTATTGATCACCGCCGTGAAAGGCTGAGCACTGGAGAAAAGTGTGTTCTGAGCAAAAGTGAACGAATCACAGACGGAGGTCAAAGGACCACAAAGAAAGAAGAACTCAGGGTTCACAGATAAATGATTTCTCTCTGATTATTCACATGACTGTTTTCTTCATTAATGATCTAAATCACAGTCTTTTAACTTGCAGGTTCATCTTCTGTCTCCTCATTAGTTTTGTTTTTTTCCACGATGGGACAGAAACTTTCCAAAGACGTTTGTTTTTCTCGGTTTTTCTAGTTTGCTAGTTTCAGTTTAGCGGTAATGTATTCTGTCTTAGCAGCCGGAGCGGCCCCTTTAAGAAGGAGGTCATGTGACCGAGGCAAGCATCTCCACAAGCCATTCCCTGATAGAGAAACACAAAATACTGTAACCAGGAAACTTAACGCTTTTATTTGAATCTATCTAACAGACAGACCCCCCCCCCTCACCATTGCAGCGGTCTGGCTGGGCGTACTGAGCCCCAGACGGCCCCGCCTGGGTGATCCAGTGTCCGTCCTCCTGCTGCTCGCCACCGCCGTGGACCGGCGCCGGCGTCTGATTGGTGAAGGGCATGATGGAGGTGGAGGCGTACGGCGCGGTGGGGGGGTATGGCGCGGTGGTGGGGGGGTAGGGGGCGGTGGTGGGGGCGTGCTGCGCGTAGGTGAAGCTGTGGAGGTCCTCGCTGGTGGCGTCGATGGTGCTGTAGATGGGGCCTTCGGTGGAGCCCCCCATGCTGTACTTCTCCGTCTGGTTCAGGTAGTTGGAGATCCCGGCGTCTGAACCAGGATGGAGAAAATAGATGTTCAATAACGATCAATCATGGAGCCAAAATAATACGTTCTGACCAACTAACACGATATCAACGCTGTGTGAAATGAAGACTCGCCTTCATTCAAAGCTGAAGAACTAATAAACTGAACATTGAGTTCAATCACACACCAACAAACAGAATAAAAAATATAACTAAAACATATCTAATAGTTAAACAACTTTATTTAGACATAATAGATCCAGAAATGATCAAAACATGGTGAAATAACAAAGTGGGGTCGAGTTCACCTTATTTTTTCTAATATTTTGTGCAAAACAAATTCACTATTTCCAGTTGTGAGGCTGGCTGGTGGAGCCACTATACAAATAACCAATTGGTACTGATAAAACACCCAATCAATAACCTCAAATCAATAACTACAGCATTTTCTGCACTATAAGGCGCACTGGATAACAAGGCGTACCCTTAATGAATCATGTATTTTATCATTTATTCCATATATAAGGAAATGGGAATCATTGTTTCCAAATTGTAGGGGGAGGACGTGTGACAACACACGTTTGAAAGAAAACAACACAAACAAAAGTACAAGAAGACAAAAACACACTTTGACCTTTGACCCCTCCCATTCAGGCAGCCTCCTACCGTTGTAGTATCTCTCCGCCGTGTCGTGAGCGGTGGTGCAGCAGTTCACTGCCTCTTTACCGCTGTGGACCAGGTTGGTGGTGGGCCAGGAGTCAGCCAGCCAGGGGTAGTTACCCATGTTCCCCCCCAGCACGCCGGGCCTGCTGGGAAATCCCAGAATGACTTTAATCTGAAGCAGGGTGGTAATGACAGTCCAGATAATGACTTACCTTCCGTTGAGGCCTGATCCGTCCCCATGTGGGAACCCGACTGAGAGGAGAAAAGAGAAGTGATGAGAACAGATCCTTCGTGATCGACTCATCATGTCTGTGAAACAAAAGTTTCTGCTGCAGAGGAAGTAGAAACCGACCTGCTGGCGTGTACGCGAAGGACGCCGTGTAGTGGCTCAGCTCCTTCCTCTTCTTGCGCCGGCAGTAGATCCAGACGCTAAAGCCCATGAGGATTACCCAGCATGCCCCACCAATACCCGCGATGAAGGCCGGCTGCTTGACCACGTCGGTGATCTGCTCCGCCAGGCTCACGCTGCTCTCCTCGCCGCCGTCGCCGCTGCCATCTCCGCCGCTGCCGCCCGTCACGGGAGGCTGGTCAGGTGGCACCTCTGGAGGAGAATTACCAAATAAATAGTATTATTAAATGGTATTATTATTATAATTAGTTAGCACGAACTAATCATCATTTGTCAAATGAAAGCAGTGCTTCTGAATTATTTTCTGTTGCGCCTATAAATAATATTAAACAAAAAAAGTAAAAAAGAAATATAGTTCAATTTATTTATTTAACAAAGTATCAATTTATTAACATTATGAAATTAAAACACCCTTGTTTAAACTGTAAACATTTTTGATCAACTCATTGCACCATTTAATACTAAAAAAAAAAAAAAATTAAATCAAATCAATAATAAAAAAATTCCTATTCAGTTCAGCAACATTAACTGAGGAGCACAATTCATAAAACACTTTAACCTACAAAATAAAAATGAATAAAACAATTTGTGGTGATTTTTTTTTTTTTTTTTTTAATCAAAATGAGGAAGTCAGGATTAATAAATCAGGATTAATCTACAACGAGTTTGTTTAGGCAGTCACAGCTTTTCAAATTGGATTAAGTGGAGTTGTGGGGTCCACCAGTCAGGCTGGACGGAGTCCTTTCCTTTTGGGTGCCCCCATCTTCTTCTGTTGTTTGATAGAATTCTCTATCGAAGCTGAACAGATGATGACTGAACGAGTCAGGACCAGCGTCATGATGGACTCACTGAGGAGGACGGAGACGGGCTGACTGCGAGAGCCAATCCCGGCGCTCGTCACCGCCGCCACCTCCACCTGGTAGAGCACCCCGGGTGTTAACCCCTTCAGCACGGCGGCCAGCGTGTTTCCGTCCACCGTCTTGTTGATGGAGGAGCGAGTCTGGTTGTCGCCGCCGCCGCCCCCCACGCACCAAACCTTTGTCGTGACACAGAACCAGTTAGGTGTGTTTCTGGATGCTCGTATGTGTGTGTGTGTGTGTGTGTGTGTGTGTGTGTGTGTGTGTGTGTGTGTGTGTGTTTACCCGGTACTCCTGGATGATGCCGTTGTGCATGCGGCTGGGTGGGGGCTCCCAGGAGACGCTGATGCTGGAGGTGTTGCCTAGCTTCACCGTTGCTACTGTAACGGCTCTGGGGGGCGCGCTGGGGACTGTCAGAGGCAGGAAACACACATATTTCATTTAGTGAGGACAATAAATTGAATAATTGTTAACCAGTGAGGAACATTGAAACCAAAGAAGTCCAGAAACCGGCTGCAGGAGGGGAATTAAATTTTAAAAGTTAATGATGCCTTTTTTGTGTGTGATCAGGCGACTCAGAGCTGATGGCAAAAACCGTCTGGTGCTTTTTTTAAAATCTAGAATTCACACCAAGCATCATAACGCTGCTGTGGACCTCAGGCTGTCAGACTAGAGTGAGAGGAGGCTGAAAAGTTAATGAAAATAGAGATAAATATAAATGAACCCAAATTTTAATGGATATAAAATTAAGCCAAAAATGAGATAACATTACTGTGATTCATGTGGTGTCAGTGCGGCTAATGAAGAGACGGGTTTTCAAGGACTTTTCACGTCAAGGAATCTGAATGTAGACTTCACACCTTCTTCTGGGGTTCGAACCAACAACGTCCGGCTGTCCTTCCCCTGGAATTCATCAAAATAAGGTCGGATCTTTATTTCGTAGTCGGTGCCTTTGAGGAGGCTGGAGAGCACGGTGCTGCGTTCTGAAGGGGAGTTGATGTCCTGGAGGTGCCAGGTTCCTCCGGGGGGCCGGTAGAACAGACGGTAGCCCTGGACGAACTGAGACTGACGGTCGACCTGGATTCAGACAAGAGACGAGTTTTAGAACACGCTTCTCCCTGAAGGAATCCAGGCTCCACGAGACGCTGCTTACGGTCCAGGAAACCCGAATAGAAGCCGATGTCAGCGTGACCGGATCCTGCAGCTGGACCGCCACCTCCCCCAGCTCCCTCTGCACCTGTCGGTGGTCCACCCCCTGACCGGTGGGACTCACGTCTGAAAGAAACACACCTCCTCTTAGACTCAGCGGGTCGAAAGGTCACGTTTTGTTTAGCGTTCACCGACCTTGAGTCCTGACCGGCTCAGAGATCGGGCTGGGGTCGCTCAGGCCGTAGGTGTTCACCGCTCGCACGATGAACAGGTAAATGGTGTTGGGGAGAAGGCCTGTGATCGTGTGTGTTTCCATCTTCACCATGTCGGCAACAGTTTGCCACGTACTGCCTGCTGATTGGCTGAGAGAGGAGAAGAACAAAATAAACACATTATCCACCAATAAGAGTCAATCCTAAAGCCAAGACAGGAATCGCGAAAAGGAATCGCGAAAAGGCCGCAAGTTAAGAAATGTGAGTAGAGCAGAACATTAAAAATATTAAAAATACATTTCATCCTTTTGACAGAAGAGAAACATTTAAGGAACATGTAATGGAAAAACGCTGCGAAGACAAGAAACTGATCCATGACATTATTTAGTTCATAGTTAAGTTTATAGTTTAGTTTAGTTCATAGTTTAGTTTAGAGTTTAGTTCCCTCCCTCCTTCCCTTCCTCCCTCCCGTCTCCCTCCCTGCCTCCCTCCCTTCCGCCCTAAGCCCTTCCTTCCTCCCTCCCTTCCTTCCTCCCTTCCTTCCTTCCTTCCTTCCTTCCTCCCTTCCTTCCTTCCTTCCTTCCTTCCTTCCTTCCCAGCAAAACCCAATTGCTCCCTAATCAATCCATTGATCCCCAATGATCTCCTGTCTGAAGGTATCCAGTCCACGTCTGTTCAAAAATAATCCAGTTAAATTCATTTCATATGATAATAAAAATACTGGAAGAATAAAAGACTTTGTTGGAAATAACTGGACATTTTCTTTACAATACAGGAATTGGGATTTGATTAAAAATAACTTAAATTATAAATGAGTACGAGAATTTATTTCATATTAAAGATTCATGAAGACGATAATCTGAGCCCATAAATACATAAACTTCAGCAGATGTTTTCTATAAAGACGTGTGGCTTTTAGAGTCCAGATTTTAAGACAGAAAAAGAAATGTGCAGGAGATTGAAAATTATAGACTTTTATAAACAGAGGATCATATCATGTTTCAGAATAAATTATTTAGATATTATTTTCTACTGTGATGTTTGACATACTTATAGCAACATAAAAAGATGACTTATTAACACTGAATGAAGCAAACAAATCAGAATTAAACTGGATATTCATGATCACTGGCCACCGCTGTGTGACAGAAACATTTCTGTCTCATGATTGTAAAATGATTTGGAAACACCTGCTGCTCCTTTCTGCCACAAACGTCTGGATTAAGCACAAAAT
This sequence comes from Antennarius maculatus, assembly GCA_013358685.1. Lineage (NCBI taxonomy): Eukaryota > Metazoa > Chordata > Actinopteri > Lophiiformes > Antennariidae > Antennarius > Antennarius maculatus. The sequence continues at coordinate 20,837,136 of CM023617.1, read as the reverse complement.
ACAGGAAGCATTCATTCAGAAGGTGTTTCATGTGAACTGGGATTACACTGTGCGTCAAGAAAAATGAATGGATGTAGCTTTATTCACTCGAAAAAGCAGGAAGCTGTAGACGTCTGGACGTCAGTGAACGTGTTTCACTGTTTTAAAGCCAAACTTTCTTGTCTTCTGCCTCAAAATCTAGAAAGAGTCACTAAAAACAAGGGAAGTGTTGATTTTGTATGTTATTTCACATTATTTTAATTGCTTTTATATGATTTTATTTCCAGTTTTAATTTATTTCATTGGATTTTTATTTGCCATTTTATTTAATTCCATTATGTTCCAGGTTTTTTATGCTGTGTCTGTTGTGTTTTTTTTATTTATTGACTGTGCAACACTTTGGACACCTCGTGTTAACTTAAATTGTGCTATAGAAATAAAGTGGATCTGAAGCCACCTGAAGGCCTCGATGATGTAGGAGGTGACGGCGGCCCCTCCCTCGTGGGCGTTGGGTTGCCAGGTCAGAGAGACGCTGTTCTTGGACACGTCGGTGACGATGGGTTTGTGCGGCGGACCCGGCAACTGGAAAGGTTCTGTGGCCTGAGCGACCGAAGGGTCGGCGCTCTCTGAAGGGTGAGGAAGAGGAGGAAGAGGAGGAAACAAAGACAGACGGGTGAGAGACGGAGAGATAATCCAATCAGAGATGGTTCGTGTTTGATCAAACTTAACGCTGGCCTCTGGTGTCACTCCACTAATCACAATGCGCTCCGTTCAATCCTGTTATCACCACAGGATGAGCTGCTCACAGCTTTTCACGACAACCATAAGATCCTAACTATCCATTATACAGATAATAGTCAAATAAGACCCTGAGATGTCATCAGAGCAGCTTGTTAAGTTCTTATTCTTCCATTTAAATCCACTAATGAAGTCTCTATGGCTTCAAATATTTTATGTACTAAAGCCTGATGGGACGTGGAGAAAATAAAAAGGGCATCGACTCACAAAGCGCTGAGATTCAGTCACGCTTTCATCTGAGAATCAAGTCATTACGACTCAAATGAGGTAACGTTACTTAGTGTTTATGTATCGAGGGATAAAATGTGTGTTTAACTCGTGGGTTTACACACATTTAGAATGACAATCTGCTCAGTAACCGCCTCTTCCTCCCGCCTCGGGACCGGCAGGAGGAAGAGGATCCATTCAGTCACGTTTCTTTCTCCACAAATTAAAAAAAAAAGTAAAAAAAAAAAGACTTCGACATTTCACTAAACAGCTGAAGAAGATGGAGACTTTTTAAAAAAAAGTAAAATTATAATCAGAAACATAAATGAAAGTGCTATTTGATGAGCTCCGTGTGTGCAGATTCCCTGCACCTCCACGTTGGATCGACATGAGGGCAAAAAATCTGAGCTTTGAGACTAGAATAAAGATTTGATCTCAGAACTGTTGTAAATAACGAGCTGGTCAAACTGATAAACAACAAGTTTAAGCTACAACAAGTTTTTTTGTCTTCATGTTCTGCTGAGAAACTTTAAAGATGTTTGGAGCATTAAATAAAACTTGAGACACAATGACTGACATATTTTGGTAAAATCTGTTTTAATTAAATCAGCTATCTTGTTAGTTTGACTTCTTACAGACAGATCCAAAATGAAGAATTACTTCTCAGTGTGCAGATTTCCTTATCTGCAGTCACTCTTTATAACTGATCATTTGTTAATTAAAACAGCAAAAGTGTAACACAGCAACTTTTATCATTATCGACACAGCAGGAGGAGAAACGTTCAGGACTTTTCTGTTTCCTGCTGGATGGGTTGGTTTTTTGAACGTCTATATCTCTGTGCTGCTGTTCATTGTCACTTCTTAGCGCCTCCATTTGCATGTATTTAAGTCTACCTTTGACTGTGAGCACTCCACTCCAACTCGTCTCTCCGCTGGAGCTGGAGGCCAGGCAGGTGTAAACCCCAGAGTCCGTTTCCTGGCAACAGAGAAATGTGCATCATTAGTTTAGAGTGTGTGTGTGCGTGTGTGTGTGTGTGATACTCTGTTAATGCACCCATTAACAGTGATTGAGACTAAATGTCATATCTCTCAACCCAGAATGTTTGCTCTCAGCTGACAGAGCAGCGGTGAAGCGCCGGCAGCTGAAGGCTGTTCTTCACATAAAGCTGACTGAACGACTCCAGTTTCATATTAAACTACAATCAGGCTTTAAGCAGCGACGTAAAGCGTCTTGGAGCTCCCATGATGCCGAGAGGTTGAAAACACTTGGTTGGTTGTGACCGGCTCAGGTTTAAGAAAGTCTACTAGTCTGAAATGAGTAGAAGACTCGTTTAACTTGACTCTGTGAGTCTTTCCATCACTTATTGTTTTTTTCACATCTATAAAGTACGAGGATGAAGCCTCTCACCGCTGCTGGAAGCAGAGCACATATTACTGACATTGGCGACGAGCACCGATGCGTGCACAGATATAATGATGTAAAGAAGAAAGTCTGACTCCTCAGGCCGGTGATCTTTGGAAGCATGCTGGGCTGTGAGGTAATATAATCTGATGTTATATATCCTGAATGTGAGGCTACATCACAAACTTAAGCTGTTCTTTCTACCTCCTGGAGGTTGATCAGAAAACCTAACTTTCATCTAATTCAGGACACCTTTGAAAGTCAAATACAGTTTGGGGACCAAAGAGTGTTTAAAGTTGCCAATACAGTAATCCCTGGTGCGTTCGTGCATCGACACGCGCGGTTTCACCTCATCGCGGCAGTCACATGATACCATACGCGCATTCTATTGGCTGACGGCATCCAGAAGTGCGCTACGTTCCATGAGACACAAAAGTGCTTTAAACAGTCTATCAGAGTGTTTTAAAGGTAATACAGATAGAAGGTGGTTTAATATCAGTGTGGCGGGGGGGTTCATGAACGTTTAAATTACCGTAAATAATAAAATAGTTTGTCATTATATCGCGGAATTTCGTTTAAGCGGGTGTTTCTTGGAACGCATTAACCGCGAGGAACGAGGGATCACTGTAAAACAATAAACTGATTCCGCTCCAATATTTGCATCATTAAGCATAACATCATAAAACACCTGTTTTAATTTCCTGCTCCTGCTTTGAAAAGTTTATCAGACGTGGTAATTATGGTGTTTTTTAGAAATGGTTTATTCTCGGCGGATCCGTCTGAAGTGGAAGCTGAAGACGGTGACTCTTCTGTTGCTACACAGCAGAGGAGGAGAGTTAAGAGACGGATCAAACCGCTGAATTCTAATGACCAGCTAGAGGTCTAGAAATTTCTGAGGAGCCAAGTCTTTCTAGCCGACAGCTACTTAGCATTCTGGACAGGCTATGAGCAGACGTAATTAAGAGGTGTGTGATAAATGTGTGTGTGTGAATGTTGGCTATTTAACTTTTGGGGAGGCCAGCCAGCGGCTACATGGGCTGTGAAATTGCTCACAACTGACGGAGATTTTGGGAGTTTCTGTACTGCTGAATGTCTCAAAGCAGCGACGACTCGCCTCTCAAGTTATTTCTGTTGCTTTTGTTTCTCTGACCCCCCCCCCCCCCGGTCATTCGTTCGTCTTTCTTCGTTTCTGTTTTTGTTTTTGGTATTTCATGTTTTTATTCTAAGGGTGGAGTTCAGATCTATAACGGCCCTACGTGACAAAACGCTGTCTGGATTTTCCTGTGAAGATGAGAGACGTGACTTAAAATGAAGAAGTTGTGACGTCTGGTTCAACTACTGTCACTACACAATGTGAACAGGGTGCCAGTCGTATCATCACTACTTGCTTCTGCAAGTTTTCTGCAGTAGCTTCGACACCTTTAACCCTTGTGAACTGTTTGGTCCCAAAAGTGACATTTTCGTTGCTTTTATGTGTTTCTCTCCCAATAAATCAGTCAGTTAAAAGTCTAAATACATGAGATTTTGCCAGTAATTTTCTTTCATCTTTATTTTCTAAATTCCTTAGTGCCTGTCATTGGAAGTGCATAGAATAGCAGATTTTCCACTGTGTACACACAATACCTAAAATGGTCAAAAATGGTCCAATTGACTTCCATTATAACTACATATTTTTCATATATTATAAGCATATACATAAATAAACATATATAATAAAAAAAATCAACAAACTTTCTATCTATGGATTGGTCTGAAGTAGTGGAAAAAATATATACACTTTTTTTATATACTGGTTTGATCCCTGCAGGGAAATTAAGACAGATCTGATGCATTGAAAGAAAAAAAAAATTTCTGTATTACATTTTTTTTTTTACACTTTTATGAGATGACCCTTTTGTGACCCTATTAGGTAATGTGTACAGCTATTTTAATAGGTCCTTGAGGGCTAAATGAAGATAGCTGTCAGTCACGTTTGAAAAATACCTAAATAAAAGATAAAAATACAGTAGCTCCATTTTGCAAACACAATCATTTCATCCTGTTTAAGTGTGAGTGGACACAGTTGTCTCTGCTATGGACAGTGTGGAGGCAGAGCCTCGATGTCACTCATTCATAAGAAACTGTCCTCAGTTTTCTTTTTTCTTTTCTGACAGCAGGTCGCTGCAGAAAATCTTTTCTTTTATCCACATTGGTGAACCGTCACAGTTTTTTATGCTGGATTCCCTTCCTGATGCATTCTACCCCAGGTTTAGAACCTGCACCAGGAGAACATGGGCTTAAGCTGCAAACAACCTGCATACAAGAACCCTTAAATAAGAGTAAATTATGTTCCATCAGGCAGATTTTATGAGGATAAGTCTTCTTTTTGTATCAAACAGCAAAAACGTAGCTTGACATCTTGACTTGATTTGCTCTACCTGACTTTGCACACAGTCGTGCTGTTTAGGCTGGAGAAATAAACTTCAGATTAAAGTGAAACGAGTGTGTGATGAGCCCTGATCTGATCTGTAAAAGAATGTCCTCAATCCTAATCCTAATCTTTGGTTGCTGTATTATTCCTGTTGTGATGTCGTGATGGTTTAGCTCTCAGTAACATCTGTGGAAACAAACGTGTTCAGGAAACATGTACGAGTTCATGCTGACAGCATGTGAGGGGTATTCAGGAGTACAGCTGCTTTACAGTCCTGCCCCCCGCCCCGACCCCAGGTAGGGTTAAAGAGAGGCAGTGAATCACACTGCCTCTCTTTAACCTCAATGGCCTTAATGCAGAGAAACGAGAAAAGACGACACGAAGCGTGATCAGTGCTGCTCCTAAAGGCTTGACACACACGTGTTCAATGATCGGATGAGGTCTCTCACACACACACACACACACACACACACACACACACACACACACACACACACACACACACACACACACAATGTGCTGTGGTGAGAAATCAATGTGGACAATCTGCACACAACTGGTGTGAAAGGGAATAAAGGAGTTCCAGTTAGGTTAGCTGCCCCCATCGTATGCTGGGAGGGCAAAGGGAATGGAAGCTGCACCTGTGAAGGATCCTGCAGCCCCACAGGTGTGTGTGTGTGTGTGTGTGTGTGTGTGTGTGTGTGTGTGTGTGTTATGGGGAATTTTAATTAGTTTTTTTTTTTATTTGATCTGTTTTACTACAAGATGTTTAATCTTCTTTAGTTCATCAATTTGCATGCAGCCCCGATGCACCACAAACACAATCACCCTTCCCTTATTCACTTATTCTGCAAACACAGCCCGCATTACTTCCATTGATAACCTGATACATTATGCAGGGGGGGTGTGCAGGGCGGGGGCCACGGTGAGTAATGCCTCGCTGAACGTCGTGCGCATATTCCTTCCCTGCACCGGGGCCGACTCATCAGTAACACTGACAGAGAAATCAGTCAGGCCTAAGTGGCCTGTCGGAGCGCCAGGCAGAAGAGGGGGCAGGCGGAACAGGGGGCAGGCAGAACAGGGGGCAGGCGACTCTCCGAGCTGCAGGACATCCCCGTCGCCGCGGCTCCGCCCCTTCTTTCTATCAGCCCCGACCTTGAGCTGACCCACGGGGGCCAGGCTGATGGTGCGTCTGTTTGAGGGGCGGGGGGGGGGGGGGCAGGTCCCCAGATGGTGGTGCTCGATCGGTGGATGGGGAATTGGCACAGAGAGCGGGTGGGGTAAACAGGCGAGACACCTGACTATTAATCAAGGCCGGTAGCTCTGGGCGGCGTGAGAAACAGATTGCTGAAAAATGGATGAAGGCGAGGGAGGGGGGGGAAGATGAGAAGGGAAAAGGGAGAAGCTCCACAGCTGAAGAGGGAATGGGAGAATATTTATTTATTCATCATATCTTGATTACATTTTTGACATTTGGGATCATGTGACGGCCCCACAGAGGGGATGTTACCCCGTTTTCTTTCCTCACTCCAACAGTCGTACCTCTACTCACGAAACGCCGCAACAGGAGAATATTACCTCTGGTTATGAAAGAAATTTCGACTTACGAAAGGTAAAAATACAGTATGGGCTGATACTCGCAGCTCCCACAGGTTCCTGAACACAACATTCTTATAGCTGCTCTGCCATTGGCTAAATTACCTAGCATCCTAGCATCCCATTGGCTAAGAGGGACCTCTATGTGGAGCTAGATAGGTGTTTATGCAGCGTCCTCGTCATTCGGCCCTCGACCCCTGAGGTGTTCTGATAGTTTTACGTAAATATATTAACTTTTAGAGTTTTCACTATGGACCCCAAGAAAGTGACGGAGAAAAGAGGAAAAGAAAAGACGAAGAAAAGAGTTTTTTTGTCCGTACAAACCAAACAAGAGATGATAGAAAAGCATGAAAAAGGGATGCGTTTGGTTGATCTCACCAAAGAATATGGCCGTAATGCATCTACAATCACCACGTTATTAAAACTAAAGGAAGTTTAAGGAGTTTAAGGCATGGCGTGGGTGGTTGGAGAAGTTCAGAAGGAGGACTGGAATTCACTCTGTTGTTCATGGTGAGGCAGGAGCGCATGAACCAAAGAGGGTAAAAACCAATGAGGACAGCAGTTCAAAGGTTAATGACCACCAGTTTTATTCTTTACTCTATTCTTTGTTTTTTACGTGATGCACAACTCTCATTTATTGTGTAATAATCTAATCGTAACAAGTGTTTGTTACATGTTTTGATGCATTTTTATGCTTTATAAAACATTTATGTCTGAATTTTGGGGGGCTTGGAACGGATTAGGGCATTTGCATGGAAAACGCGTCTCTACTTACGAAATTTTCTACTTACGAAATTTCTTCCAGAACCAATTAATTTTTTAAGTAGAGGTACCGCTGTATCTGGTTATTTGGGGTGTCAGTTTGAACAACAGGGAATCAACAGAAGGTTGATGATGATGTCAGAGCGTTGTAATGTGATTACTGACCACGACACGCGTACACCAGGATTCAAAGTCAACACAAGAACTCCATTTCCTGCTTTAATCCGATTACCAGCTGTAATCTGATTTCTCCAGCTCATGTTGACCCTCACACTCCTCAGGCTTTATTTGGGTTCCCCTCTCATCCTTTAGCGACTTTGTCGTACCCTCAGACACAACCCCACCCCTCGACTTCATCAACTGTTCAGCAGAAAACCTCTCTAACCCCCCCCCCACACACACACACACACACACACACACACTTCCCGTCTGTCCAGGACGTCTTGGCACCAGCGTTGGACAGTGTTTGCGTCTGGCAGCGATCCCGGGGTAACGGCGTCTCCTCTGCGGCCGGGGGCACGAGGAACAAACGCACCATCTGTCTCCCAACGGGGGCTCACGCAAAAATCGACTTATTTATAACGATGATTTCTGGGTTAAATGTGTTTCATTATTTAAAACTATGATGCAAAGGGAAGACACAGCTCAGTGTTTGGTCTTTAATCAGCTTCCCTCTCCATTCTGGAGTTAATTCACAGCAGAAGAAGGACGCTTCCTTCAAACTGATAAATCCGATAGATTTTAAAGCGTCCCGACTGAAACAAACACTTTTATTTATGCAACTTTAGGAAATTCTGGACAAGAACCAGAATGTTTAAATCCCCTGTCTGAAAAATAAGCATGCTTTTTTTGAGGGTATGTTTTGTTACCATAATATTACCATCGATTAAAGTAATTTTACGCTACATAAAGTCTCATTTGAGAATAATCTTCTAGTTGTAATCAGCATTAAAGCAGGACGGTGTTGCTCAAAGGGAAACACAGGAAGCTGTGATTGATGATTACAGTAGGAAATGAGGGTAATCAGGAAGTAATGCATCACCTGACGTAGAAAATAAGAATAATGAAATCGTATGAGTAGCCCGAGACGTAAATTTGTTACTGCGGAATGTAATTAAAAGCTGTTTTATGGGCGTTACCTCAACACTAATGATTATAGATGGATGTGTAAAAAAAAACACACAAACAAAAGTAAACTCATCCAGCTTTTGAATGGCTTTACTTCAAAAGTCAGTCTATAGAATTCTTTGTGAAACTAATACAACTGCAGTATTTCTTAAACTGTGATGCTTCTTTTAATAGAGAGAACTGTAGACACAGAAGTGTGTAGAAAAAAATGAATGAATAAATTATTCAGTGATCTCATCTCTGAGATCCAAAGACGTAAATCTGGTTTCTGTTGGAGCTGGACGTTAAACCAGTCAAGTCAAATGACAGCTGTTTGGAATCTGATCAAAAACAACCGACGTCCACAGAGAACCTCGACACGATGACTGACACTTTAAAATGATGATTATCATTATTATTTATTATTATTATTTAACAAGCGATTCCACGTCCACTGTCCACTTTCTCCCCTTAACTCCTGCTTGACATGAACGCCGGATAAATTTATCCTTCTATGCTCACATCTAAGTCAGCTTACAGTATTTTCTGCACTGGATTATAAGGTGCACCTTCAATGTATGGCCTACTTTAAAACTTTTTTCATATATAAAGCTCACCAGATTATAAGGTTTTTGAGAAAATTAAAGTCTTTTTTACTGTCCCGCTCCTCCGTCGGTCTCCCCGTGACCCCCCCTCTCTGGAAGGAGAGAGTCCTCACTAGCAGTGATGCATTGAGGATTTAATTTCAAGTCTCAGCGATCGTTAATCATTGAGAACCCACAATCAATTAATGTGTGAGCCTCCTGGAGTCCTACAGACGCCGCAGTGACCTCAGGTGCTGCTTCACCCCCCAGGAGGGAATTCTGGGCAGAAAGGATTTCATTACCACAGAGTAAGGCGGTGCTAATGACTGCTAATGGCCTCGTATGCTAATTATCATGGCGATCACGCCTCACAAATGTGGTTTTGCTACATTCCCCACCTTTCCTCCTCTCATAAATACATCATGTGAGTGAACTATAAGAACATCCTCCCAAGTGCTTGATGCTTTATTTGTAATTATAAATAACATTTTATTCTGTCAAATCTGTGTATTTTGCTTTAACTGCATCGTGTTTGATGTGCAAATAGTGATAAATGTAATGAATGCATTTTAATGAGTTCACTGGAAAAGAATGAGAGGCTGATGAATATATAATGAAGTCGTCTGAGAAAAGAAAAGTGAATTTAAAAGTCAAAATGAGTGGAGTGTGTTGTGTTTAACTGGTCGTGATGAATAAAGCGGTTTCACAGTCGTACCTGCAGGTTGGTGATTTGGAACGTGCCGTTTTCCATCAAGCTGATCCGAGCGTCATTTCCCAGGATTCTTTGGCCGTCTTTTTCCCATTGGATGCTGGGGATGGGGTTGCCCATGATGTGGCAGTGTAACTGAGTGGTGGACCCAGGAGCTAGAGTGTGATTGGCTGGACCCTGACGGATGATGGGTGGGACGCGGTCTGAAGGAGCTACAGGAAGAGAAAACGAACAGCTCAAGTTTATTTTCTGGAATATCTGATTCACTGTGGAATAACACAATGAGTTGGAAAGAAAAAATCTCAAGCCAAATCTTTTTGACATCATGACACCAGACATTCGTTCTCTAGCGCACATGGGTCAAACTCGAGGCCCGGGGCCCAAATGTGGCCCTCCACATCATTTAATGTGGCCTGCAAGGGCATAAAAGGTCAGAGTGTCTAAAAATAAATAGGTCAAAAGTGTGCTTTGAACAAAACTACATTTCCCACAATGCAGTATTTAAGCCCATTTTAACTCTGACAAAAACGTTGTGAACAAAGTTAACGTCCTAACTTGTGTCTGATGTTATTTTTCTTTATTCATTGATAGTTTGATCCTTGATTGATGGAGTTCTGTGGGTTTAATAACCTGATAATTAAAAGGATTTATGTTAGAACAGAGAAACAAACTGTAATGTTTTTAACTTGAATAAGTAATAAATTCAGTTATTTAACTTTAAGCAGTAGTTAATTTTTTTTTTAACATGTATTTTACATTACATTGAGTTACATTTATTAGTTACATCTGGCTCTCTGAGGATTTTAACACCCCTATTCTAGCGGATTACACAGAACCTTTCAGATGCTTTTTTTTTTTTTTTTTTTTTAAACATTTTTGGCCATTCATTCACTGAAAGGGTTTGAAAATGCAAACTCCTGCAAACAGTTTCCAGAGTTTAATATACCACCCTATTGTTATAATAATTGGGGTGTGGTATAGAAAACAGACAAAAGAAAACTCTTCAAACCATGATGTCACAACCCAACCAGACTCCGCCTCCTTCAGGTCTGCAGAAGAACAACAGAAAACCACGTTGGACTGTCTGGTTTTGTTTTTGCTGATGACTTTATACCATTCACCACCAACTAGAGCACTGATAAGAACACCACAGTGTATTCATGTATGTGTAATAAGATACCTGTGCATTTTATTACATGATTATTAACCATTTAATCATCCTCATGTTCCAACCAGCTGTATGCAGTACTTTTAACTGGACTGGAGTGTAGAGGGTCAAGACAAGAGAACGCTAAAACTCCAAACACACTGAGTGTAAATCTGGACCAGACTTTGCTAAACAAACGGCTGAAGTGAGACACGATGTTATGACATCTTTTATTAGCTGGAGGGAATGTAAAGAAAAGATGAATCGATGTTGGATGCTGTGTTTACGTCAGCCGCATTATCCCCCACGGACGTCAGACGTGTCCACTAATAAATGTCCCCCACCGGACCCCCCTGTGTCCTCAGCCTCACCCACAGCTGCAGCTCCATCACCAACAAACCCATGGACATATATGGTTGTACTCCATGCCTTTGTGTCAGTAAGTCCAATGGTGAATGTAAACGCTGTGTATGTGTGTGTGTGTGTGTGTGTGTGTGTGTGTGTGTGTGTGTGTGTGTGTGTGTGTGTGTGTGTGTGTGCGCCACCGGCTCGGAGACTGACGTTTGGTTTGGAGCAGAAAAAACATCCACAGCTCATAAACGACTGAAAGAAGCTGAAGACGCTTCACTTCAGTCGCAGTCAGCTGTGTGTGTGTGTGTGTGTGTGTGTGCGTGCGTGCGTGCGTGCGTGCGTGCGTGCGTGCGTGTGTGTGTGCGTAGGGCCATCAGCAGTTGTCTCTTTTGATGACATCAGATCAGGACCTCTGCTGCCGCCTCAATTGGAGGACGAGTGTTTTCAACTTCTGTAGAAATAAATCTTTGTTGTTTTTTTTAGGAAATAGTTTCCAACGCAGTGTAAAGACGCCTTTTTTTTCTTTAAGTTAGAAGCCAGAAGGAACATTTTGGGATTTTTCTTGATTTGAAGTGACACAGATTATTTATGATGTCAAGATGTCACTGCCGTCTCGGCGAGGCAGTCCTGTTCATGTCTTCATCCTCACGTCTTTAAACCCCTCAGGAAAGCAAACACGGACCGCCTGTGAACATCCTGTGTGTGAACATCCTGTGTGTGAACATCCTGTGTGTGAACATCCTGTGTGTGTGTTCACACCCACCGCTCTCCACCTCCAGCAGGGCTTTGGTGAGGATGCTGCCGGCCACGCTGATGGCCTGACAGATGTAGTAGCCGGAGTCTTCCACCTGGACGTCGGTGATGGTCAGCTCGCCGCTCAGCGACACGGAGAACCGGCCGGACTGGGACGGCTCCTGGATGGGGAACAGCAACATCTGCAGGAGAAAAGCATCAGGGATTATTTGATTTTTATGTACCTACATTGATAATGATGGTCGATTGATCGATTAATGTAATGTGGAGACTTCAAATCTTCACTAACGGCTGCCTGAGAGCAGAGCCCTGAAGACATTCCAGTCCTGTAACGCTTTAGCCGTGCAAAACTAAGTTAGGACATGTTTTCTACATTAAATGTCAGATCTGATTTCTTTCCTTTTCCATGCATCGCTCTGAAATTACTCCATTTCCCGATCATCTCCCTGAAAGGCGGCCACAATACGAGACACCCTACCCACATGCTTCCTCCCCTGCCGTCATGCTTTCTCCTCTTTATCTTTTTCCTCCACTCTTGTCCTCCCTCTCCCACACATTCTCTCAAACTCCTCCAATCTCACTCACCCCCTGTTAATCTCTACCTGGGAGCCCCCGCCGCAGGCGCCCACGCACTCCCATCAGGCCTTTCAGCGCATTCCAGCCGGCTGTATCGCTTATCATACGCTCCCTCTTTCTGACGCACGTACTTACTCATGCACAAACCCACACACACACACACACACACACACACACACACACACAGACATATACTGTACAGACTGACACACACGGGTCTCATTCTTTATTTAATTCAAGCACACGAGCTGATCGGTGTGTGAGTTATTTGAGATTCGAGCCGTTGTTATGTCCATATTTTTGTTCGACATACGAGCGAAAAACCGAGCAAGTAAAGTATACATGTCTGTTGTTTCATAAAAAATATGTTTATGGACACAATTTAGAGGGTTTGGGACGTTTTTACAAGGCTGGAACAAATTAAAATAATTTTAGTTATTCACTCCAGGTTTTTCGGCCTGTTTCACCACACAGTCTGCATAAAATGAGAGATTCCTGCCAATTTACAGCTCAAGAGTATATGAATATGTTTCTGACAACAGGAATAAACAACCACAAATAACAGCAAAAAATGAAATAAATAGGCTCATATTTATCACTGCTTAATTTCAGGTTTTCAACATCATTTGTTTTAATATACATATATATGTAATATAAAGCTTTTCTTTTAGTTACTTCTTGGACAAGCAAACCCCAGAAACTGACAACCACATTTAAAAGTTGTAAAGCAGATATGATCGCATCCATTCTAACTGGTCTCTCTGCCACTCACACACCTTTCTCCAAACCGCCTGCTGTCAGACACAAATGACCCCTGAAACCCTGATGGATGCCTCAGAGGGCAGAAGGTGTGTCCTCCTCTTTGAAATTGACTTTACTGAATATGACTGAACTGTTCTTACCTGGCTGCCTTCTTTTTGCCAGAAGACGGCTGGTGGAGGGTTTCCTTTGGTACCACAGAGGAAGGTAACGGTGCGACCCGGAGCTGTGATTTGGTCTCGCGGTCGAACCACAATCTGAGGAGGCACTGCAGCAGAGAGAACGGACAGAAATGTCTACCAATTAAAAAAGAAAAAAGAAAAAGCTTCAAAAAACAAGAAAAAGTAAAAACAAATGTAAATTAAACTACCAGTGCGTCACAGGAAACACCTCTCTCCAAACCGGGACATGACAGTGTCCACAATCTCATTTCTACTGCACCATCTTTTGTGTTTCCATCAGCTGGAAGGCCGAGTAGAGCCGGCATGATACCCTGTAGATGTGGGTTTAAAAGTGGTCCAGCCTTGATTTGTTTATCTTTAACTGCTTCAACCTCCTATAGATGATCATTGATCAAGTGAGTCGGTTAGTTGATAGTCAGCCCTACGCCTGGGCAAAGGTCGGAACCCAGAGAACTCCAGGTTTGTGGGTCACCTTCCTGATGCAGAGCAGCAGCTCATCAGATGTCTTTGAACAGAAACAGAGGACACACACACACACCGCACACGCACACGCACGCACACATACACACACACACACACACACACACCTTTGATATCTATTGATTCTGTAGCAAGTGACAGGCCTTTCTGCACAGAGGGAGGTGTGAATGCATAATGATGCCCTCCACCAGTCCTAATGGATTTCTCATCTTCCCACCTGATCTCCAGCCTCTCTTTCATTGTACATGTAATTAGCATCGGGAGAAACCCGAAAGGAAGAGAGAGAAGAGGCATTGAAGAACCTTCTATAAGAATAGAAACAGCAAAACCTCTAAAATATCTTTATGACAAAAGCAGGACAAACAGAAAAATGTGTTTTCTTCAGCCATATGTAGATTTGTCCAAAACATTTCTGACTAAAGACACCAAATCAATTAGTCAAAAACATATATGACAAACCCATATATGTGTGTGTGTGTGTGTATATATTATATATAATATATATATGTATATATATATATATATATATATATATATATATATATATATATATATATATATATATATATACACAGTATATATACATAATATGTGTGTGTGTATATATATATATACACATACTGTATATACTGTATATATTTATATATATATATATATATATACACACACACATATTATGTATATATACTGTGTATATACTGTATATATTATTAACTCTCTGTATAATATAGTTTACTTAACAAAATAATTTGAATTTTATTGGAATTTACAACGACTGATGAATCCATCAATGGGAATATTCACAGAGAGAGAAACACCCATCAGCCCCTGGTGGCGGCAGTGTTTCTGGTCTGCTCTCTTGTTCTACAAGTTTCTATATTGCAGGTTTGAACAGCAACTTGAAATTACTCCAATTTGTCAACCCCTAGCATTTAAACTTTAAAATACTCTTGCTGACATTAGTTACATCAAAGAGGGAAAATTTCTTTTTCATTTTGTCAGGAGGGTTAAAGTTCAACGGAGTGCCTAAATAATGAGAAAACAGCTAAGAAAGAAAAGCACAGGAGTTGGAGGGGTGACTGTTGGTTCAGGGTCTGATTGAGACGAACTGCCTGCAAAGTTTCTGGACTCCCTTCTTGTGGCTTACACTCCCTCCGTGTAATCACTCACCAGAGGTGAGTGTGAAAGCTTGATTCCGTGGCCTGCATACACAATTGGTCCCCCTATCTTGGGAATCACCCAGGTCTCTGCTATCCTTAGGACTGCTAGCACCACGGGTTACTGCAGAGGTGTCAACACATTCATCTGAGTGAGGGAAGCTCATTGAGGCTGCTGTAGTTCAGATTGAATAGAGAATCCACTGATAAACCAACAGAGAACTAACAATGAAATTTGTCCTGTTTTCTCATAAATGCTGGTTGTTTGATATGAAATATTGGAGCTAAAAGAGACTCGTGTCCAACATCCTGACCTCCAACTGAGCTTTGACTTTCCTCGTCTCTCAGCGTCTCACACATCTTCTGCTAAAAGAACAGGGATGGACAAACACTCTGTGGAAGAGCTTTTGCTTGAAAACACTCAACCTGGTGGTTCACGACCCAACGGATGACCATAAACCAATCGCCACCATGGGAGTTTGGCCTAAATACGGCCCGAAGGGACTGTGGCCAACAGCCGATGTGGGCAATGTCATTTTATGTCATTCACCCCCAATAACGACCGCCTATTATACCTCATAGAGAGGTTTCCTGTTTCCTGATGAAATATTATTGAAATGTGGTGTAACACTCACTACTTATGTAATGCAACTCCAGGCTTGTGCACACACTGATGTGATGAACACGTAAGAGAAAAGTCCATATCAGAAAACGGCGATAAGCAGGCAATTTGATAAATAAAATTGTGTCAACACCAGAATATTTTTTCCGCTGCCTGACACAACACTATAAGTCTGACCCAAATATACTGACAGCTAGGAATATTTAGGCTGTTAAAATGCTGTTTTTTGGTATGCTACACAGCTCTGTCTGGAGAATAACAATGTTTGATTTGAGGAGGCAAGTTGGCACACTCCCTGAGGCTGTAATAAATAATTAGCAGTAATGGGTGTGCTCGACGCGACACCCAGCTTTGGATTTGGGGGCAGCGACAAACATTAGCATCCTCACATGGGATAGAAAATGAGAGATGGGTTTAAATAGAGGCGTTGAAATACACATGACAAACCCAGCAAATAATGCCTGTGTGTCGGGGGAGCTCTGAGCACAGCCCGTCCCCTGTTCAGTCATTTAGTATTCAGATGCTACGTTTAACAGCTTTTGTAGCTTTAAGTACCCTTTAAAAAGACCGAAGCTGTATCTGCCCATCAAGCACATGGAACCTTAATTTTCCACTTTAAAATTATAATCGAGTCTGCAAAGATGATGGCAGATAAGCACAAAAAGGCAGTGTAAGGGTAGAGTGGGCCTAAATTAAGATTACAACACTCGAGATAGGAATGTAACGGCGCCTGGAGACGTCGTTCACGTGGTGGATGCCACCAGAGCTGGAGAACACAACCAATCACACGCCAAGAGGGAGGCGAAAATAGAAAAGAAGCACAAGTTAAATTTCCACAGCTTTTCTGATAACCGAAGGAGGAAAGTCTGGGATGAGAGTGAAGCACCAGAGCTGATGGTTTAGCGAGTAGCTACAGTCTCTTTGAGAGCTACACACGAATGGAGCCAATCACGTGTTGACGTGAAGGCCAGTGACAATCTCATGTCAGTTAATTCCTCACATCTTTGATGTGAGTCTCTCGTTCAGCTTTGACCTGCAGCTCATTTCAGTCAAAACCTGAGAAAAAAATGATCTGGAATTCTTTACAACTTGAATAATTTCAAGTTAGGAGAGATTCTGGTCGTCCGAATCGACCTCCAGTAACTTCTTCTCCTCCTTTGGGCTTTTCCCTTCAGGGGTCGCCACAGCGACTCAGTGTCCTCCATCTAACCCTGTCCTTTGCATCCTCTTCTCTCACACCAACTACCTTCATGTCCTCTTTCACTACATCCATAAACCTCCTCTTTGGTCTTCCTCTAGACCTCCTGCCTGGCAGTTCAAAACTCAGCATCCTTCTACCAATATATTCACTATCTCTCCTCTGGACATGTCCAAACCATCTCAGTCTGGCCTCTCTGACTTTATCTCCAAAACCTCTAACATGTGCTGTCCCTCTGATGTACTCATTCCTGATCCTATCCTTCCTGGTCACTCCCAGAGAGAACCTCAGCATCTTCATCTCTGCTACCTCCAGCTCTGTCTCCTGTCTTTTCCTCAGTGACACTGTCTCTAGACCAAACAACATCGCTGGTCTCACCACAGTTTTGTACACCTTTCCTTTCATTTTAGCTGAAACTTGAAACTTTCCTCCACCCGTTCCATCCATTGGGTCCCTCTCATTCACACACATGTACTCTGTCTTACTGCGGCTAACCTTCATTGCTCTCCTTTCCAGGACAAACCTCCACCTCTCTAGCTTCTCCTCCACCTGTTCCCTGCTCTCACTAGAGAAGGTAAATGACTGAAGTACATGGAGAACATGACACCCGCGTGAACACTACTTGTTAGTCAGTCCTAACTAGTCCTCAGTGACGGTCTTGTTGGTGATCTCAGCTTTGCAGTGGAAGCTCACAGCACACAGAAACGAAGCAGCCAAACGCTTCTGTTTGCTCAGCATCTCACACAGACCGACGTGTGAAAACCGTTCAGCTGCTCCGTGTATCAAATCAGCGTGTAGATCAATAAAGGCAGAGAAAGTGATCGCAACCACAACGTCTTACCTCCTCCATCACCCTGTTCGCACGCTGACATGTGATTTGCACCGCAGCTATCACACACAGGGGAAAACAAACACACACTCCCAGCAGGAGCTCCTGGGGTACCTAAACGTGACTGACAGCTGTCACTGCCCCAGGCTGATGCAGAGGGTGTGTCACACACACACACACACACACACTCGCGCAGACACACACACACACACACATTCAGAATAGAATCTGTGGTAAAACTTCCTTCAGTCACCATGTAATCGTCTTCTTGATTCCTGCTGCTTCACCGCCACAGGCAGCAAAGTCACACACAGGACAGACGAGTCTTCAGACTGGAGGACGACTGGAGTCTCGCTGCACTTTAAGTTAGGATGCAATCACATGAAGTGTCCTCTACTATTTAGAATCTGATTCCAGTTCCTCCAGGGTGTGTTTGAGAAAAAGAGTGTTTGGATTGTCCCACCAGTGAGGTCACACCGGAGCGTCACCTCCCCAGGACTCAGCCCTTCGTAGGATGTCCTGATCGCGACGCAGCTTAAAATTTTATTCTTGGACTTCAGAATCAGAATCCTTTATTGATCCCCAGAGGGAAATTACTTTATGTAACAGCTGCTCTGTTTCAGAACGTAAGGACAAAGTCAGAATAAAGATAAAAAAAATTAGAATTAAGAAAAAAAACAAGCAATGGAATTAGGGATAAATAAGAATAAATATAAGAATAGAAACATCATTGCAACTGCTGCAAACATGATAATCATGACCAGGTAACTGATGTCACACCAGAGGAGGAATTTATGCTCCATGAAAAAGGTCAGCTTTTTTTTTAACAGTGTGATTTTTGACATTTCAACCAAATAATCTCAGTTATAATTGGGTACTCCATACCCACCTAATTTATTCTAGTTTGCTCTCATCCAAAATCATGGATTTGAATTTAGTTTATCATTTTCACGCAGGCATGAGAACACCTACTGACTGCGTCAGTTAAAGAGATGTATGTGGACTCATGTGGGGAGGGCCCACTCACATCATTACAGTCCACAGACAGCAGCGTCTGTAATGGAAGCGTTCCATATCTGTGTGTTTTTTTTCCTATGAAAATGCATTTCCTCACTTAAAAGGGTCAGGTGGTCTCTCTCCATCAGCCCCGCCCACACAGATGTGAAGTGACTGAGAGGTGGGAGAGATGAACTTGTATAATGGTACATTTAAAGCACCACACACACACAGATACACACACACATACACTTCCAGTCTCCACCATTCTGATGATTTAAAGGCTGTAAAAAACAACCTCCAGCATATCTGAATGATCACTACAGCACTTTTTCATATACAGTAATCCCTCGCACATCAACACGCACAGCTTCACCTCATCGCGGATTTTTGGGAGGCAGTCACATGATATCGTACGCGCATTCTATTGGCTGACAGTGTCCGGAAGTGCCCTACGATTCGTGAGTCTCTGACTTCCGTGAGACACAAAAGTGCTTCAAACAGTCTATCAGAGTGTTTTAAAGGTAATACAGATAGAAGGTGGTTTAATATAAACGTTTAAATTACCATAAATAATAAAATAAATAGTTTGTCGCTATATTGCAGAATTTCCTTTTTGGGGGTGATTCCTGGAAACCATGATGGAGTGGAGGTGTGTGATGTCAAAGTTGACCCGGAGCTGCTTCAATAATTGTCTGTTCCTGTTTGGGTTCCTGCATGTTAAAGTCCGTAAGTCATCTCTGTTTCACTCACACACACACACACACACACACACACACACACACACACACACACACACACACACACACGTATGCATGCAAAATGGGATGAAATGGAATACTCACTGGACGGGCCGACTGCAATGGAGCGATGAAGAAGGGGTGGAAAAGAAAAGAGACATGAATGAGATGATGTGGTGAGCTCACCATGAATGATGACATGAAACATCGGAGCTAGGCAGTGAACTTCTGAATAGCCGCTAACATTCAGGTCTGTTCACAATTAATATTCACACGGATTCACCGAATGGAAATCGACCGAAGAGGAAATGGAGGGATTTCTAAAAGAAAGGAACAGCGGCTGAGCGGATGGAGGAAGGATGGAGAAGATTGTGTTCTGATTGATTAGTGTGTGTGTGTGTGTGTGTGTGTGTGTGTGTGTGTGTGTGTGTGTGTGTGTTTGTGTCCCTTTACGGTGTTTCCTATTATCCTTAATAATGCAGCTGCATACACCAACCAGAAATCAATCACTATTTAGCTCTAACCTGCTGCTGAGAATCAATAAAGTGTGTGTGTGTGTGTGTGTGTGTGTGTGTGTGTGTGTGTTTTCTCTTTGTCATTGCACGTATGTGTGTTTAGTGAGGATGAGTGTGCTGATGGACGACAGAGCTACTCAGTGATTCAACGGTTACAGAGTAAAACTCTGGATTCTCTTTTATCATCAGACACGACAGACTCCTCGTCCCGGCGCCGCTCTGACTTCATCCTAACGCAATTTCACCGCTTTTTGATCTGCCTCCCCCGACAGCTGATGAGTCGGAGCTGCTGAAGAACTTAAAATCCATTTTTCACATTTTCTCTCTTATAGTTAACAGCGTGCTACCAGCGGTATATGGTAGGGAGTTTAAACCACGAGCCTCAACGTCTGTCACATTTTCTGACTTTTATTGACTATATCTCCTTGTATTCAGACGCCGACACAAACATTCAACATTTTTTTGAGAGAAAACTGACTTTCTTCTACATTTTCCAAGAATGCTATGAGTACAGGAGAACAAAGATGAATAAATGAGTGTTGGTGGGTGAGATCTTTTGTAATGAATAACAAAACTGTCCATCTGTGCAAATAATTTACTCATGTATTCAGTGCTAAGATCTAATTTCATGCCAAGTTTTACTCATTGAACTAGATTGATTGAAATAAAGTGGTAAAAAGACTTCCTGGATGTGACAGATTTTTACCTTTCTGTTATTAAAAGTACTTTCTTTGACAATTTTACCAACATTCTAGAAATAAATGAACAGGTAAAATGTTCACAGAGCAGCTGGAAGTAAGCCAGTTATTCTTAGTTCTCATATCTGATCTTTTCATGTTTTTCATGACTGTTTCTTACATCGTTTAAACCTCGCTGTGCAGAAAGAAGTCATTGGCGCGACAGTCCATCATCGGGTTCCATAAAGTACTCGTGCGAGGATTCGTTTCATGAAATCTTTGCGATGAGATGACAGTCTGTCAGCTTTTCAGGCAGAGGGCAAGAAAGCAAAAAGTCCTGTGACTGAAACTTTCCTTTGTGTCTATTAAATTTGCAGCTTTCTGACTTGCTGCAGTGATCCTCCACAACACAATAAAAAAGTTACCAAAAAAAACATGAAAGAAAGAAAGAAAAATCTGATTCTTACAATTTTTCCTGGTTATAAATGTAGCCTAAGACACTTTACATATTTTTTTGCAAATTTCCTGATGCATTGAATTCAAGATTTAAATATTTTGAAATCAAAAACCAACATTTTTAATGTGAAGCCAGTCAGTATGAGTCCAGTCGCTTGACTTCGAGCTGTAAACATGATATTTTTCTGATACGTGTGTGTGTTGCTTGTCTCGTCGGGGTGTGTGTGTGTGTGTGTGTTTCTGTGTGTGTGTGATGGAGAGCAGCGATCCACGTCTTACCGTGTACTTGCAGGGTTCCCGATGCCTCTGCTTTGCCCACGCTGTTCTCCGACACGCAGGTGTAAGTGCCCTCGTCTTCGCCTCGCACCTGCGTCAGACGCAGGCTGTTGTCGCCGCGGATCTCGAACCTGCAGAGACGTTAACGTGTAATATTTAGCACGAGATCAACAGATCACATCGGAAAAAGCCCCCAGCTACTTCAGAGTTTCACGTTTAAATGTTTCATACAAAGTTATCTGCTTCATGAAGCTGTGCAAAGACTATTCTTATTTATTTTTATCTGGAATCTCAGATTACTGATAATATAAGGTTTCATTAGCAAAATCTCTAATAATACAGTGATCCCTCGTTCCTCGCGGTAAATGCGTTCCAGGGACCACATGCGATTAAGGAATTCCGCGATATTTTGACAAACTATTTTATTATTTACGGTAATTTAAACGTTTATGACCCTCCCCATACTGGTATTAAACCACCTTCTATCTGTGTTACCTTTTCCCACATTCTGATAGACTGTTTAAAGCATTTTTAAGTGTTTAAGTGTTTCTATTACAGGGCACGACGTGAAACAGTCGTGCCCTGTAATAGTGTAATGACTATTATCACACACAACCACTGGCAGACTAAAACCAGCAGTAATGAATCCACTCAGTCCCACACGCAGACGTTTGTTCTCTCATGAGTTACTGGAACACTTGTTAGTGGATACGCGTCCCGTTGCTAAGTTACCCCCCCGCCCCCAGTTGGTTTCAGCGCTACCAGCGTTTGGTTGTGGCTGTTCCAATTAAGAGCAGGGTGAGTGTTGTTCCGTCATACCTGCCCCGGGGCAGTTCTCCTTCGTCTTTCCGCCAGCGGACGGTCGGCGTTGGATCTCCATGCACCTCACAGAAGAAGTCCACCGTGTCGTCCGCCAGAACCACCTGGTTCACCGGCTGTTTGGTGAACACCGGCCTCTCTGGGATTACACACAGGATGGAGACCAGATGAAAAGATGGGTCCAGTTTCACATGCAGATTAAGTTTGATATAAATCCCTTTATAACATTATCTAGCCAGAGTCCAATCAGATAGGAGTTCCCAGTTTTGGATCAATGATGTGTGTGTGTGTGTGTGTGTGTGTGTGTGTGTGTGTGTGTGTGTGTGTGTGTGCGTGTGTCACGGAGCAGAAGAGGAGCAGGAAGCTGGTGACCACTGCATTGCACCAGAGCGAGAGCGAAGATCTGATCTGAGTTTCATTTCTAAACCAAAGAAGATCTGGATCGGCTCCAGAAGCAAACGGGGACTGATGATGAATCTTAATTCTTCAGAAAGGAGAATGAACTTGAAGGGGTTTCCAGGATTATGAGATGTTTGCAGCAGCAGAGAAAAGTCCCTAATTAGACTAAAACAACATAGAAAGGACGATTTGGCATCATTATAAATTTGTCTGTGCCTAAATTACGGGGGGGGGGGGGATGAAGTAGAAGGCATACACATGTCCAGAGACAATAATATGCATTGCAGCCTCCAATCAATTTTCAGCACGGCGAGAGCAGAGAAATGAGTCTAGATATGCTATAAATACTGCATGCAAATTTCCCAGATGGCAGTAATGGACAGGACGTGTATTTTTAGGAATGGTAATTGATAAATTGGGTGTTATACACTGAGTTAGGATTTACTTTTCCACCACCATGCGCAGAAGGAGAAGCATCTGGGTGGTGGTTGGGGTGGTTAGCAGGAGGAAAAGGGAGGAGAAAGAAAATATCGATCTTCAATCTGTTTCCTGGGATCAATAAACACGTTGGGAACGCTGGAGCTTCTGCTCTGCAGGGAATCAGACAGGAGTCAAAAAGCTGGAGGTCAGGAGAGCAAAAGCAAAGGGCGGTTATGAGAAATTCATCTCTGCCTGAACCGTCAGCTGACGACAGAAAGAAGGAGCTCAAGAGAAAATAAATCACAGTTTGCAATCAAACCTCACCCGGGGTTATTTCAACACAAAGATTTTTTACGGACGGAATATTTCTACAGTTCAAAAATGCAACTGCGAGCATCACATGGTGATAAATCCCATGTTTTCCTTTCTCTGTACAGTTTTATGAGTGAATTAGCATTCTGGGAGATGCAGTCTACTCACCAAACACCACCAGTTCAGCGGGATCACTGTCCTTTTCTCCCACCATGTTGGTTCCCACGCATACATACATGCCAGCATCACTTTTCCGAGTGTTGGAAATCATCAACTTTCCTCCTCGGATCTGAAAAGTATGAAACGAGGGATGAGAAGAAGAGGAAGGGAAAGAGGATGGAAGAGAAAACAACAAGGAAAGTGTAGGTGGAGAAGGTTGAAGAGGTGGTACAGCAGTGACGAAAGGGGGGGTGGAAGAAGACAAATGGGAGGAGGTCGGGAACAGGATATTGAGGCATGTTAGTCAAGAGAGAACTCATTCTGTCATCTTCAGTGTGTCGTGACAGATGGCTCCTCTGCTTCTCCTCACACCGTTTGACAATGGGTCTCCCCCCAGGCCAATCACCACAGAAACATCTTCCGCTGCTCAGTTTGCAATAAGGAGCTGCAGTGATTGATTGTGGTATAAAGCATTCACACACGTGCACACCGCCAGATAGCGGGTCTACACGTCTGATCTGGCTTTAGACTGAACTTTGTAGGGGCAGTTATTTCAACAAGTCAACCATCGATGCAGTTCAATAGCAATGTTACTTTTGGATCATCAACAGTGATGGAAACAGATTGATCCCCATTGACTGAACAGAGAAATAAACACAGTTAATTCAGTGGACTGAGAAAAGTCAACCTTAGTTCCGATAAATGTTTCTAGAGCAGCGGTTCTTTACCTTGTTGGAGGTACCGAACCCTGCCGGTATCAAATGCTCACTCACCGAACCCTTCTTTAGTAAAGAAAAAAAAAAATTTTTTTTTTTAAATTTAAGACATAAGTCTATGTTTTACTTATGTATTTAATTAATTGTGCATTAATGTCACCTTTTTCAAAGAACAAAACCAAGACAGTGCGTGAACTCACATGAAATGACCTGCCTGTAAATCAGTGTGACTTCTGCCGTTGTTATTGAGAGACCTATGTTTTGCTCAACATAGTTACTATGAATTAAAATATTAAGAAAGCAATCAGATGACGTACCATCATGACAGGCAGAAATCGACTGCTGAGTGCGCAAAATCCCCTGTAGCACAGGTAGGCTAATCGATGTCTGAACCCCTAGGGTTCGATGGAACCCAGGTTAAGAACCACCGCTCGAGTGAAAAAGGCTGGAACTCACGGTGATTCTCTCGTCGCGGTCGTTGACTCGGATGTTGTTTCTCTTCCAGGAGATGGTGGGTTCGGGGTGACCCCGGGGGGGTATGCACTCCATGACGGCCGGCTCACCCGCTGCTACCACCACATCACTGGGCGTCTGACGGAAGTCGTCCCTCAGAACTGGAGAAAAGAAAAGACACGTGTTCTAGTATGTGCAGACGTTTGCTGATGATGCTGTCTTTTATCTGTCTGTACAGGAGTAATTCTGTCACCATTAGCGTGTTGGTGACACGTTTCCTCTGACACGCGTGCTGCTCTGTTTGACATCTGGCCAGAAAGAAACAACCTCCAACATCCAGATTAAATCTTGGATCATTCTCAGCTGAACAACCGTCCCCCTGAAGGTCTTCATTCACTCATGTCAAGTGTCACAGCGGATTAATAATGTAGACTCTCATAGCTAGCCGCTACACACACATAGCAGATGAATTATTCAGTGTTGCCCACCGCCCACACAAACACACGCCTTTGGCAAACATACATGCATAAACAAAGACTACATGACAAGTAACACCATAATGTACGAAATTTAAGGCTTCATCACCAATTTGAGCAGCTCTGGTTTAGAAATACCTGCTTTAATAGCTCGAAGAATTGTAAAGAAACATTTATAATCCTAGAACAGAAATCACCTGAAGTAAGAGAACCATTAAATTACGATCATTAAATTATGAAGAGAATGTGTAGTAAAAAGTGAGTGGGCTGCAGTTTGTCAGTGAATGAAGAAGAGTTCTCACTAAACCCAGAACTCGTACGGCACATAAATAAAGGAAACAAAGGAAACAGCTTCCCACAAAGTAATGTTCCTGGAAAAGGTGAGGAAGGTTCGTCTCGGAGAAACAATTGACTTTTCCGTTGAAGAAAACAGAAATCTCTGCTCCTCCACTCCGGTCTGAAGTCTTAATAAGAAAGGCTAATGACGGAAATGGATTTTTTTGTTATTGTGCTTCTATAACTATAATTTACGGTGCTGCTGCTTTGCTGCCAGACTACCCTGTTAATATCACAGGTGTGTGCTTTCCGTTGTGTGAAGAAAAAAGGGGAGAAATGGTTTTTCATTCTAGTAAAAAAAATGTTTTTGAAGGGCTAAACATAAAAAAAAATGTGATTAAAGCTGTTTTTACCCTCAGTATATTATTGTTTTTGGATGAATCGCTCTAGCACTCTGAGAAACGTCTCATCACATGTGTCAGAAAACAATCCTGTACAACCCGAGCTAGTCTGACACGTAATGCTATCATTAGTGAGTAAAGAAAAACACCGTCTGAAAGAGAAACAATCCGCAAAACAAAAAATGCTTTAGAAGTAAAATGCCAAAGTCTAAACCAAGTGTTTTGGGATTCTGTGCAATCACAGTGCATAACTTAAATCAGCATTAGCTCCTGCAGGGGCGACTCTGATTACTGAATATGGAGAAGAGATCCGTCTTTGAGTCACCCTGTCTCCGTTACCTATTCAACCTCTTGTTCCAGTTACCTGAGGGTTTGGCTTTTTCTTTCTCATTTCGGTCTCTAGAGCTCAGCGACCTCTCCGATTACACTTTGAAGGATGGTTTTTGTCGTCTGGAATGATAATACCAGTCTGTCAGGAAGAGGCCAAAGCCACGCAGGCCTGCAGGCGAGGAGTCCGACCACAAAGAGAATAAACCAATATGATGACTCCAGCAGCATTCTTATGTGGCTAACGCCCCAAACCCCACAATAAGAATATAAAACCCTAATTGGTCTGAAAATAAAATCCTCACAAAATCATTTTAATGTCAGTATCTCTTGTGTGCATTTATTAAAAATAGTCTAAACTTGTTCCAAGCAACTCTATCCAAATAGTAATGGGGGTGTTAGATTTCTACACTTAAAGAAATCTTTGATGATGACTCGTGGGTGGTTAATTGATGTGAGCAGATTGTGTGGCGTATAATGTGTCAACAACAGTGACATTTATTCTCTCCAGGCATGAGGTGGACCTTACCTTATCAGAAAAACCTAAGGTGATTGAGCAATGTTTCTCACAACTTGTTCTGAGCCAGTGAACCATCTTATATTGGTGCTTCACAAAGAAAACACTCAGAGATGATACTTTACCACAACCATGGTAGAATGCTGTTGGAAAAAAATTCTGTACCTCGATCCATCTCAGAAATACTTTAACTTCCCCCCTAGTCCACAATCTGCCCCTAAACAAGACTAAACAAAAGATGTGTTGACAACTTTTGGATGGATGGATGGATGATTTCCATTGGAACCCATTGTTATTTCAGCATTTTGGTCCCTAAACTGTATAAAGTAGATATGTGCTCATGCCGTTTGTGTTCATATATTCATGTTCTTATAATATACAGTCTATGATTATATACGTATACTGTATACATGGTGTTTGCAGATGTGTGTCTGCATGACAAACAGCACAAACGTCTCTCTAATACCACGGTCCAGCTGGGAGGGTCACCAATCAGCCAACAAAGCCTGGGGACACCCCATTATCATCACCATCAATACAGCATATCTGCGTTCATCCACCCCCCCCCCATCTATCCACTCGTTTCAAATAGCTGCTATCTACACTAAAGTCTCCGTGTCAGACTGTGTGTGATGGAGGCTCGCTGCTCTCACTGTGGAGATAGCGTGGGGTACTCTCTGAATGAGGGCGAGTGTGGCTGGGGCAGATAAATCAGCCTGTTTGTCTCTAATCAAGGTCACAGCAGACAGGTGCATCAGCGTTTAAGGAGGAAGGAGGACATTTTTCATTTTATCATTAGCTAACAGAGGACGCGCTTGCTTTGCCGCGATAAAACATGCGTCTCTAGTATTCATTGTGGGTTCCTGAAATGTTACGTTCCTTTTTCTGTTTCTCTCTTGAGGGATCAGGACTCCAAACCACACCCATGACCTCATCTTATTCCTGTTTCTAACATATCTCTCTTTATTTAACTAACTAAACCCCGACTATATTGCTCAGGACCTTCTTCCCATACAGCAAAAATGGAAATAGACAGCTTACCAGAGCTACAGTTGGAGCTAGCACGCTGCGGCGTTAACGGATCGCCACGACGACCTGTCACACACCAGTTTATTTCCAATTTTGTTTTCCATACTCTCTAGATTTGAGCAGAAAGAGGGCTCCTACAAGTTTATTAGGCGCTGGCAATTACCCAGGAGGCCCTTTGGGGCCCATATTAAGTAGATGCACTTTGACCCTTTCTTTAAAGCCTCCCACCAAAGCCAGAGTAATCTCCACCACTGGGTATGAGCAGCGAGCTTTAATCAGAGCACAGACATGCAGAAACACACAGGGGACAGGAGACGGCCCAGAAGTGGATTGGAGACATAGATGGCTGATTGGAAATGAAACTCTTAAAACAAGTGGCATCACATAAAGGTGTCTTTTTGCAACTAGAAAATATCACTGAGGATTTCAGACCTTCAGTAGTTGTGGTGTAGCCATGGGGACAAACATGGGTTCATCAGTTTAGTCAAGTTGTTTATCAGGCGCTGCTTCCCTGCATTTTGCTGTCATGCAGCCACATTACTCAGCAACAAGTCTCAGACTTTAATACCAAGCGTCTTGTTCATCCACCTCTAGTTCCTGTCACATGCTTTAAAGGCAAACGTACCATTTCCTGTATCACTTTCAAATAGAAGTCCCTCTGATATTTCAATTTAGTTCGTTTTTAAGTGTGGCTTTTATTGTGAAACAGTAGGAGGAAAAGCAGAAATATGAGCACTATGACCATTAATCTTGGAACAATTTATAATTTTGCTGTTAAAATTGAAGACTTTGTATCCTGACTGTTGTGGGGAATAAAAGCGTGTTGCGTCAGTGACGACTGAATGGATCCCAGCCCTCCTGTCTGTCGCTGTTGTTTCACGCCAAGACAAGTACATTTATCACACAATAACAAATGACATCTATCTGTGCGTGTAGCGCTTCTGTTTATCATATACGCTGATTTGGAAATTCATTAGAAGAATTAAATCCTTATAAAGAGGATGATGCATTACACGCCTGACTGTCAGCCAGGAGACGGTTATCTGACACGTGTGTGAAATATCATGACCCTGCTGGGTATCAGGGCATCATCTGACCATTTAATTGGACATAAAAAACACCTTTGGGGTGACTTTTAATTAAAAGGCTTTATTGCTCACATTACTGGAACCCCCCCCCCCCAAATAAATATTCAGATGATAAAGACAGAATGACAGATAGTTCTTTAGCCACCAGAGAAAAGACTCCTCAGGTTTAGACTGTTGTGTTGTGTGTGTGTGTGTGTGTGTGTGTGTGTGTGTGTTGGGGGGGGTTAGCTGACCATCAGTCCATCAGTCATCCTCTGCCGTCCCGACACGAAGCAATCTGCCGCGGCGTGAACACACGGCGACACATTGCCTCTCCCAACGGCGTTTTCTCTTTTCGTCTTGTTCCCCCAGGCAATATCAGTCGAGGTCCTTGGGCCTTAAAAGGGGGGCCCCCCATGAGAACCCATCTTCCATCAGCCGCTCTCATTATCCAGAGTGGACCCCCCTCCGATCCCTATCAACCATTACACATGATGGAACAGCCCATACAGGATATTGGTGTGTGTGTGTGTGTGTGTGTGTGTGTGTGTGTGTGTGTGTGTGTGTGTGTGTGTGTGTGTGTGTGTGGTGGGATGGGGGTGTCTCATTTGGAGACAGATGTCTGCACTGCTTCTAAGCGCCCACCCCCACCACCACCAACCCACCCAATACAAACAGATTCTCTGCAGCAGCAGCTGTATCAGTGAAACCCCCTCTGCATCCAATACGACCAGCTCAGTCCACACACACACACACACACACACACACACACACACACACACACACACACACACACACAGCTGACGTTAATAAACAACGGTTTCATTTTTCCCGTGGTTGGGGTCGTCGGGACTTAAAAGTATTTTCTGGCCTTGAGTCAAAGACGTAACGCCGCTGCTAAAGCTAAATGAATGGGAATCACATTCAATTACTGCCTCTATGGGTCTGGTTGGGGGTCACCTTCTCCTGAACGCCCCCCCCCCACACACACACACACACATCTCCAGCACACATAACCTGTTCATCAAAGTCAGGTGCGTTTCTTTGCCCCTCAAATTTACTCCCTTTATTTTCTTTTGTCCCCCCAGAGCATCAGCTCACATAGCTGTTAAAAGGTCAGCTGAGTCCATTTAGCAACCCACCCCCATCCCGACAGGGCCCCCCCCCACCCCCCTGCAAATGCTGCCAACCAGCCTGGCGCTGATGGTTCTAAAGCAGCTGGTCCCACGACGACAAGACGACCAGAGGAGGGCCGTGTTCAAGAAAGACGGTTTGACAGGTGAGGATTTCATGCATTAAGGTTCAAGACTGGTCCCCCACCCCCGGGTCGTGGCCCGGTACCGGTCCATGGCTCAGTCGGAACTGGGTCACACAAAAGGAATCCAGAACTTCCATTATTACTGTTTTATTTCTGATCTGATTCTGATGGTCTTGTTGTAAATGACTGGATTCTCTCCTCCACGTCCGTCTGCGAGTCAATCTTGATGCTTTTCGAGATGCTTGCCTCGGTCAGATGACTACGTTCTTAAAGGGGCCGCTCCGGCCACTAAGACAGAATAAAATACTGCTAATTTTAAATTCCCCAAGATGGAAAAATAAACTAAAACAAACGTCTTTGGGAAGTTTCTCTGCGAAGGGTAAAAAAAACAGTGAGGACAGAGAAGAAGAAGCTACGACTTCAAAGAAATAGAAGCAAAACAGTTTTTCTGCTGGTTGTGTTTTATTTAGTTGTATTCATCCACCACATCTTAAAGGACGGTTTGCGGAGATATTGTCTGACGTTAAACCGGTCTGTGGAGCCAAAACAGTTGGGGACCAGTGATTTTACATTATGAGAAGGTGCCGATAACACACGTCTGTTGTAAATCTTGATAATCCCCTCCATACAGCATAATAATCTCACATACGCAAGAAAATGACGCTGGATTAAACATCTATACCTCCTGTGATGCTGCTCTGAGGCTCCAGATGATTGCATGACTAATTATAGCATCACTACATGTAAAATGCTGCCCAACATTGAATTAAGAGATAAAGTATGAGAAACGGCCGCGCCTGACACGCCCCCCCCCCCCCCCCCCCCCCCGCTGCTAAGAAAAAATACATGAGTCTATCTGTCAAGGTGCGATGCTTCATGGCTTTTTAAGCGCTCATAAATGCCCAGTCCCGGCCCCTCAACAGTCTGGTCACACCCAGACGAGTTGGAAGGGGGGGTTGGGTGGATGTGGTGCAGTCTGGGGGAGGTGGGGGGGTAATAGTTGTGATGCAGGCTGCAGCCAATACTGAGGGCCCCACATGGAGACACCCATTATCAGCCACACAGAGTTGTGTGTGTGTGTGTGTGTGTGTGTGTGTGTTAATGAAGCACATGGCCCGTAGCGTGCTGCGGAACACGGGTTGAGGATGCCTGGGCTGCAGTCATGTGACAGTGATCATGTGACAATAACTCGACATGTTTAAGAGGGTTGGTGCTTCATGAGGCAGAGCGTGGGACACAGCACGTGTGGTTAAAAAAATTTATGGGACAATTGGAGTTGGGGGGGGGTTCTCACTAATTAGTGAAGTGCATACGATGCAAACAGATGTCTCTGCACTGCCTCGAGTGGGAAACTTAAGAACTGAAGAAACTGATTACTCATGGAGCGTGCAGTTGTGATGTTTCTGTTCATTCAGCTCCACAAAGAACTCACAGCATCAGTCCGTAGCTGATGAGCTTGTGCGCCAGCGAGCTACGACGGCTACTGAGTGACCAAAAGAAGTGTGACTGGTAGAATCGCACGAGAGCCTTGATGCTGGGCGTGATTTAAGAGTCACTCTGAAACCTCTCAACTTGAGATGTCCATCTAGCCTATTAAAGTATTTTTCGCATTATAGGGCGCACCAAAAAGCCTTTAATTTTCCCCAAAACTGACAGTGCGCCTTGTAATCCAGAGCGCCTTATACAGGCAAACCTCGGTTTGCGACCACAATTCATTCCTGAAGGCTGTTCGAATAGCGATTTGTTTGAATTCCAAATACATTTTTCCCATTACAAATAATGTAAATGGTCTTAATCTGTTCCAAGACGCTAGAAAACTACCTTTTTTCAACATAATATCCATCCATTTTCTGCCCCTGTATCCTCATACTATATGTTATTTCATAATGTCATTTATATATCAAATTGTATAGTAATGAAACATATCAAAGAAATGTAAAAGAAAGAAGCAAACACAAGAAAGAAAAACATGGACGTAATCAGGTTAACCTAAGGTACGAGTTACCGTCGTCTTTTGGACAGAATTTACGGTACCGAAACTCGTACCATAGGCAATGGAACGCAAATTAAGTGAAAAATGATTGAATACAGTAAACTAAAATAAAAAGCACATTACAGTTAAAGCATAAGACAATAAGAAAATAAAGAATTTTTACCTTTGTGTTGGTAACAAGTTGGGACACGTGAATGTTGGCGAGGGAGAGGAGGAGGATGGATGTTTGCATTTGTTTCGAGTTCGACTTCCAAATTTTGTTCGACTTCAAAGACAAAAAAATTCAGAATTTTTGGGTCGAATTCCGATTTGGAAAACCAAGGTTTGCTTGTATATGGAAAGGTTTTAAAATAGGCAATTCATTGGAGGAGCGCCTTATAGTCCAGCGTGCCTTACAGTACGGTAAAGCCCCAGTTGAAGGTGGGGCTGTTCCAACTTGACTGTGCCTGGCTGCTTTCTGTCAGAGGTGGAGTGACGACCATGGCTGTTCCACCAACAATGATAATAACAGCACCAAATCAAATCAAGTACCTGAAGCACTGAAATGACTCTTGGTTGAGGAGAGATTCGGGTCTTTTCATGCCATGAGCCTCAAATAGTACTTCATGCTTATATGTGTGAGTGTATAGAGGCATTAAAGGCTCTTGGCTAGCCTTCCATCCCTCCCACCAGAATTTTACTCTCCTCTCATTCCTCCCTCACACATGCATGCACAGATATATGTGCATAAACAGCGCAGAACAAGCCTGAGGCATGCTGGGCACATTTAATTGAAATAACCATATTTTTAGATGGGGGGGTGGTATTTTATACTAATTTTATACTACTTGAAGGTAAATTCTTCTCATATTGAAGATTCCACCCCGGCACTAAAGGATAAAGCACTGACTCCTTTCTACAATCGTGTGCCAACTCTAATGTTCACCATCAAATTCTCTTCCTTGTTTACAGCTCCTTCCAGTCTCCTGTGTGCTCACCTATGGATACCTCAGCAGCAAGTTCCTATCCAAGTTCTTAGCTGCTGCTGCTGCTCCAGCTGTGCTCACCCACCCGTCAACCTGGAGGATAATCCACCAAAAACCTCCCTTGGCATGCCATGTTGGCCCCGTGTGTTTTTCTGCCAATTTTTCATCTTTGTGTTTCATCTCTGCAATTTCTGATTGGCTACACACACAACTCTACCGACTCCTGATAGCTTGCCGACCTAGCTCAGCCAAGTATGGACTCTAAATCTCTAGGAATTAAAGTGACAGTGTGGATTTTTCTTCCGGGAAAATATAAGTATCAGACAGGGAAAACTGGAGGAGAGAGAACCCAGACCTGCTGGAATATCCTTGGGAGAGACGGTGATTTGTTTCCCGCTCGAGGGTACTGTTGTGCAGCTAACCCTGACTTCTGACCTCCTGCTCTGAGAAGCAACTATTTTCTACCCTGGATCGATAATTTCACATTATAAAATAGCTGTGTTTAAGATTTATTTCTCCCCGCTCTTTCTGGTAACAGATGATAAACCCAAGGCTCTTGACCTCTGAGGGGGAAAGACGTTAAATGGAGTGTAGTCAAGGTAAATGGTTGTTCTCCTTCCAGTCTATCGGGTAAATGAAGCAGTGTATTTATGAGTTTATTGTTTAACAGGTTGAGGATTTCAGTCCAGAAATGTGTCTGTTTGGTGGAAAGACTAGAAGATTGCATGTGTCAACGCTTAAAGAGACATGCATCCCAAAATTACACAACATGAGAAGCAAATACACACCTCCTAAGGACATGAGATGTAAATGACAGAGATAGACATCTCTACCACATCTCTTCAAATAACCCCTGCAATTCATGCAATATTCACACTGTTTGACAATACTTATATCAGCTTGACTGACTCCCCCTCCTCATAAAGCTGAATAAATAATCAGTCGAAGCCATTCACGCATGATTGACAGGCTCGCTTATGCCCTTTTGACAAAGAAAGATCTGTCAGCGAAAGCAGAGATATTCTGGAAAGGATTTTTAAGGAACATTTGTGCTTCGTTTGGAGATGTGCCATGCCTTCAGGAACAGAGAAAATGAACAGATGAAACAGCATTTTAATGGGGGATGTTTGCCAAAAACAATGCGCTGAGATTCAGAGAAAAGGACTGGACTGCAAGCAAAGAAAGGAGATGGAAGGAGACGCGGGATTTGTAAACATGTACGCCCATATGTGCACTTGGTTTGATTGTAAGTCAAGCAATATGTCCACCAGTATGTGATATGGAAAATATGGCAAGGACTGTAGTGTGTGTTATAGTGTTAAACCTCAAAAGACATGGACAAATGCAGTTGGCAAAAGCACAGCGTTGCTAAGAATTAATGGAACCCCCCACCAACACCCACCCAACCCAAACCCATAACAACCACCGTGATCCTTGAGGGTCTCCAACAACAATACCATTACAGAGGTGGTCGGACTCCGATGTGTGTGGGCAGCTAATAAAGCAATTGTCTGGCCCTGAAAAGAGGATTACTTTAATCTAGTAATGGCCAACGTCGTGCGGCCTATAGCGGTGGGGTAAGAGGGTCATTGAGCATTGTTGACAAGCCCATTGTAAAGCAACCAAAGGGCCCCCCTTCGCACCACCACCCCCCTGCCTCAAACTGCCCTCAGCTGACCCCGTGGCCCAATCAAGGCTACTGTAGTTCAACCATCTGGAAAACTAGAAACAGTCTTTAACTCGACCTCAAGGGGAACAGGCTGAACCAAAGCACTGACAGACAATGGGTGACCCCACCCAACATGATCACACTCACATACATCTCATTATTTATTGACTACTTTGGTGGCAATGAGCAGCATAAAGAATCCCCTTCCAACAATAAGGCAACTCAAGTGAAATGTTAACAGGCTATGTTAAAGCCAACTACGGTGCTACATAATAAAGCAAAGCGTCTGCATTCAGTTAGGAGACGACGACACATTTGAGCATCAACACAGTCAAGAAGAGAACTGCAGTTCAATGTAGAGTCACGTATTTACAACAACATGTTGATCTCTCAGAGGGAGAAGTCAGATCATAATCCATTTTTTCCCAGCAGCAGGCTTATAGCTCCAGGTTTATTCAAAACATTTGTTTATTGTGAGATGGCAAAGTATGACATTGAAATCTGTTATTTTTTCTTGAATTGGTGAGAAGACAACCGGAGATGGACGGCTAAAAGCTAAGTACAGAGAAAGAGGATCCTGACAGCTGCTTGTAAGTGTGTTTTCTATGCTGTTTCACCCTCTTCTAAGAAGTCCTGTCACTTTCCTCAGCAGTGCATTTTGTTTTTAGCACACACACACACACACACACACACACACACACACACACACACACACACACACACACACCCTGGCATGTGGGACGTTTGTGTGGCTCCATTGTTAGGTCGCCGACTCTGACACTGAGAGGTGAAGAGGGCGAATCGTTTCCCCTGATATCAGCGTCTTCCTGGCAGTCTAGCCCGATCAGATGACCCCCCCACCACCACCACCTCTTCAGCTGTCCCAGACGGCTTACTTAGAAGCAAAAGGCCAAATGATGCCACAGTACTTCCTGTCAGGCCTTCGTGAATGCGCTCATATCACTGGGACAGATGGCCAAGTATCATATCCTGTCTCGTGGCCGACACTCCCTTTACCTAGTTACTGTGCCATGCCGGTTCATGCCTCTGTACTGCCCTGCACTGACTTTGTTGGGGGGGGGGGGGCAGTGGCAGTGCAACCAAGGGAGAGAAGAGCAACAGTTCCAATTTTCCACCCTGTCAACAAACTCCAAAAACAGATGGATCTTGAAGCTGAAATCCATTTAGCTCCACTTGGCTGACTTAAGCCCCCGTTCGCTGACCTTTTCTAACTCGAGGTGGGAGCATGTTGTGAATCTTGAAATGAGAAAATGAATCTTGTACAAATACACATGAGTAGAAATCAATAAGCATTTTCCACAGCTATTCGCCCTCGTATTTACTATTTTCAGACAGGTCAAATATACAATACATGGCCAGTATTTTCAAATCCTGAAGACTGAATGCTTCTGTCAATGTAAAAGTTCCGAAGATTACATTTAAGAGAGAAACCACTTTTTTAAACAGTCCCTATGCCGTTATCAGTCAGGGAACTGGACAGCTAAGATTGGAGAGAACAGAAAAGGAACACTAAAAGCCCAAACAGTCTAAACATCCAATAGCAATCTGTCGCAGCAGGACAAAAACACAAGGTAAGAGCATAACCCCTGATTTATATGCAGAAAGGGAAGTGCGTATTCTCATAATGCTAATTAAACTTTGGTCAACAGTGAATCAGAACATATTGATATTTCCTGTCACTCAAATATTAATTACTCACAAAGAGCTTTGAAGTTGCTGCACAGCAGTGTGGAAAATGTGGCTTAAAATGTCATCTTAGAAACCGTATCAGTAATCAAATTAAAAACTACTCCTGAGATTTAACTAAAGGGCTGCTGTGCATCAGCAAATGAGAAGACGTGATTAGTAGATTAAGTTGTCTTTTATGTACAACTGCCAAATGGAATGAACTTCTATAACTTAGATTAATTTATGCAATCGCTAAAATATCAATGATCAATCATTCAAATGACCTGGAAAAAATTAGCTGTGCAGCAAAAAGGATGTTTCCCACCAGCTGAAGCTCAATTTACGACAAAAAGTTCAAACATAAGAGAAGTGTATCTAAATAATTAGAATACAGTGCGCCCTCGCAAATTTAGATTTTTAGTAGGCAGTCACGTGATACCATACGCGCATTCTATTGGCTGACGGCATCCTGAAGTGCGCTACGTTCTGTGAATCTCGAACTTACGTGAGACACAAAAGTGCTTTAAACAGTCTATCAGAGTGTTTTAAAGGTAATACAGATAGAAGGTGGTTTAATATCAGTATGGGGGGGTCATAAATGTTTAAATTACCGTAAATAATAAGAAAGTTTGTCGCTCTATCACGGAATTCTTTAATCGCATGTGGTTCCTGGAACACATTAACCGCGAGGAACAAGGGCGCAGTGGATTTTATTTTACCACAATATTCACATTTTTTGAGTTACACCTGTATAACTGGACAATCCGGCTGCATATAACGATGTTGGCTGAATAAACCCATTCATCTACGTAAGTCAAATGTAATTCACTGAGCTGTCCTTCCAACAGGATCAGCTCATAAATGACCACAATTCACTGTTCAATAAACACAATTATTTTCCCAATAACTCCACTGATTGGTTCATTAACTATAATGTCTGAATGGAATTTAAATGAAGACCGTTTTAAAATTTGAAGGCTCCCCTCAGCGACTGAATTCACACTCTCTCCTGATCTGAAACAGCATCCAGAAGATTCCTCCTGCATTCTTTCATGTCTGCCCTTTTTAGCCTCTCTAATTATGTTTGATTGATTAGTTTGAACTGTATATTGAATCTGTTGGCCTCCCGTGCTCGCTATGTCATTAATGATGCTTCAGACTCCCCAGATATATCCTGCTTCTGCTATTTGTGAAGAATTGATTGATTTGTTTTGAGCTATTCCCTCTGCGGCGTGTACTCCTCATTCCCAATAGCCTCTTCTTTGGCATCTTTCCGATCAGGAGCAGGAGATTAAAAAAAAAAGTGTTAATTCCTTGCCTCATTGGATAACGCTCCCACCATACCAGGATCTGGGTTTATCATTGGTTACCACAATGCAAAACACTGCAGTGGCTAATCAGTTAAGGTAGTAAGAACAGGTGAATACCTGTGTAAAATACTCGACAATAGTTAAAACTGCAAACTTTGGTTTTGGCACACCTGAACAATTGTTTTGGGGTTCTGAAAATGCAAACTTGAAACCTGCAGTGTAAAACTCATGTGATGTGATGTGCTTCCGTTTATTAACTCAGCTCCTACGCAGATTTACCATACCATGACCGTTGTATAAGTTTACAATCGTTTCTGTGGAGAATTTCAATAATATTGTGGTAAGGCGCACATTTTTTAAAAAGCAAAATAAAAATATTTCCATTTTTTGCCAAACAGGTCCTGAGACAGAGGGGTAAATTTAATTCCTTCCCTCAGTCTGAACTACTGTGTCATCTCTGTGTGTGATAAGACTGGATTTTCTAGTTCGTATTTCTTTCTTTTAAACTTCACCCTGAAGCAGCACACACACACACACACACACACACACACACACACACACACACACACACACACACACACACACACCAGACCGACCCTTGTACAGTTTTGCCAGATGGCTACTGTTGGCCTCCATGAACCAAAACAGGAGGTTGCTTGCATCGTGTTTTATAATTTGAATCATCATCATCATCATCATCTTCATCCACATTATCCAGAGTTGGGTCACGGAGGGGGGGGCAGCTTTAACTTCCCTTTCCTTTTCTAGTCAATATTTAAATTTGAAAAAAGCGACTGAAAAATGCTTTTCATTTTCTTCTACCGACATAAAATTATCACAATAAAATGCTTTTATTTGGAGCAATGTTAAACACTAAATAACAGTAAGTAGCAAAGGGGGGTGGGTGGGGGGGTGGCTTAAACAACACACTGAATGTGACTGACTCCTTCCACATTTATGTAGGGAACACCTACACACACATGTACAAACACACATGTGTGTGTACATACAAGGTCCAGAAGACGGCCACTGAGGACAGAGGGACGGTTGTGTGATAATGGGACGTGATTGGACACAACAGTTGGAGTGGGGGGCCGTTTATTGTCCCCCACAGCCCGCATGAACCCAACGCTGTCGTTAGGGGGGTGGGGGGGTACAGCTCCTCTCTGCACCACCTGTTGTTAACGCCTCTCCCCCCAGCACAATCCCCTTATCCTGCCTTTGTCCCATTGACCCCTTACGACACAGAGAACACACACACACACACACACACACACACACACACACACACACACACACACACACACACACACACACACACACACACACACACACACACACACACACACACACACACACACGTTCATCACCGGTCACACTCGCCTCTAGTATGGTCTAATTAATTCATTGCTATCCTCCTGAGGGGAGGGGGGGTTGGCTGGTGGGTCTGGCTCATTGACCGGCAGACGGTCGGATCATACAGGAGGGGTTAAGCCAGATCGGGGCCCGTGGCCATCTGAGCCCCCTCTTTTAAGACCAGAACGGCCACTGGCTCTTTCCTCCGCAATCTCATTAGTGAGGCCTGAACACACCTCCAGGCTCACATAAACACAGAGGGGGGGGTTGTTACCTTCAGATGAATCGTGAGGTCACAGGAAGGAGTTAAGGATGAGGCTTGAAGGTATCACTTCATCTCAGTGTCCCCAACTGGGATTGGCTCCAGCTCCCTGCGACACGTGACGGTGGATGACGCGGTAAAACCACAGACCGATAATGTCAATCTCATCTATAATCAGCTCACATAATACATTCCAAATATTAATTATGTCTTAAATATTCAAATGAACGTTTCAAAATTACATTTTAAGTTTCCATCAGCTCGCATTAGTTCACGGACAGTCACAGTGTTATTCTAGTCCATGTGACTAAAGTAAGCTGAATCTGACTGATTATATGAGACAGAATAACTCATTTGAAATGCATTACTTTTATGTACAATACTTGAATGAAAAACACTTGAACAAGCACTTAAAAGTCCACCTTAACTTTACATGTAATCAGTAAATAAATGGAGTGCATTCAAATGTAAGTTTCCAATTACATAATTTTATTTTTTTAGGGTGTAATAGAGACGGTGACACTTAATCATTCTTCTTTCAACAATGCATTTTAAAACATTTCCCCTCCACAATAAAAGCATGTAAACCATGACACGCCATTAGCAGGTGGTCAGAGCTGCACTGACCCCACTAAAACTCCACCGCTAGAGGATCCACACCAACAAAACCAGTCCGGTCCCTGAGAACCCTGACCACTGGGGTTAACCACAGGGACAGAGGGCAGCCTGGGGGGGGAGGGGGGGGCACCTCCTTTACTACATTAACTCTTTCCTAACCCCTCAAATCGTTCCCACTTCCAAGTCCATGCATCCTGATAAGCATTTCTCTTCACGGGGGTCTTGGTGATCAGAAGCTCAGTGTTCAGTGTGACAGGTGTGTGTGTGTGTGTGTGTGTGTTTGAGAGGAAGAGAAAGGAGGATCCAACTGGTGACAGTGCTGTTCAGCTGTCTCTCTCTCTCTCTTGGGGTCTAGGATTACGACAAGTGAGAAATTTGGCCCGCACTTCCTTTACAAAGGCTTAGGCTGCGCACACACACACACACACACACACACACACACACACACACACACACACACACACACACGCACACGCACACGCACACGCACACACACACACACAATAACAAATGTGCACAAAGGCAGACGAACGCAGGACATTTCAGCACATCTTCACCTGTTCATTCCCAAATTCCACCGAAGCAGCTGCACCTCCAGGGTCTGACCTTCAAGAAACCTTCAAAAAAATGATGTGGGGGGGTGGGGCTTCAAGGTTAGCCCAGACAGTTTTATTTCACGAACCTACGACTCCACCCCAGCATCTTGGCAAAAGCAGCTCTTCCCCTCCTCTGTTAGTGTGAATATTCATGAGCCATAAAGCCAGGCGGCAGAGACGGAGCAGGCGTAATAAAAACGTCAGAGGTATAAAACACTCAAAAGAAGCGCCGCCAGGAACTTAGGCAAGTCACTCTGAATGTCAAATCCTCACCTAGGGGGGGTCTGGCCTGTTAGGTCTATTGTGATTCACCGACTTTAATGCATCTGACATGAATTGGCCTCTGCTCTGGGCACATACCTTTGTATACCCCATTTTCAGGATCAAAGAATTGCTTTAAATGCATGAAATCGGAGAGGATTGAGGTGCAAAAACACAAATTCTGGAAGGAAATATTCAGTTCAGTGGTCAGCAGTGTTTCTGTAGTGCACGACAATGGAACGTACAGTTAAAAGCACAAAGGTTTTAACTGGCATAAATTACTAGGAGGGTAATCTGAGACACACCTAACACAAAAAAATCCAGATTCTGCTTCTTTTGCTTCAGATGGAAAAATTTTCATTTTTAAAATTTTCTCTAAATCTGCTAAACAACAAGCAGAAAATTGAATTTAGGCAAAGGAAAACAAGCGCCTTAGTGAAATAAAGCTAAAATAAGTCAGTTTTGACCCATCGGGACGAAAGGCAAAAGGAGTCATGTTCATCTGCTCACATGGGGGGAGGCAGATTTATGAGCAGAACACTGCAGCCACCCACAATAGGGATACTGGAATACTTCTATTAAAAATTTTGACTTTTGGTTTCAAATTTGTTCCAAAATTGTCAAGTTAATGTTAAGTAAATTTTGTATAAGCCTGATAAATAATACATAGTCATCAGCGTACAGCTTCTGTAACATATGCCCATCTATCCATCTCACTATTTTAAAGTCTCCCTCTGAAGATTCTCAGAGCTCATGTATCACACATTTATTCATCAAACATGTCATCAATAATAAATGGAATGTGTTCCAGAGGTAACTAGGCAGAACCTGCCCTAATGAGGTGTCGGATGTCTAATTGTCAGTATAAATGTTTGCCGAGAAAAACGATCTATGTGAGAAACAATAAGCATCAATTATTAGACATCTTGGGAAGAAAATGGTGCAAAATGTTCAGAGCGTTCATCATACTGGATACAACAATAAAGTATTTCAAATTCCATATCATGATATTGAGCTGTTTTTTTATAATGGAAGATGCACATAATCTTTAAGAGCGCATCTCCAAGTCTTTATAGCCACACAAATAGTTTATCTTTATCTATGCCACAAATAAAAGCATCGGCCAACAACCCATTTATCATTTATTTATCGTTTTATTGATTGATCACTCACCCAACAGTAATGAATGAGGGGATCAGTGCTCACCTCTATGTCTGAAAGGTCCAGGGTTTGAGTCCTGGTTGGGGCCTTTCAATGTGGGTGTACTGTAGGTTCTGTTGATTCTCCTGTCAGTATTGACCACAGCCCTACCCTGAATCCTCTGCCCCTCATACAGTAGGACTAGTCCCAATCACCTCCTGGACCCACCCACTGGTCCTACCCCTCCATTCTTGTTCCTGCATAGGGCAGTCTGTCCCGTTTCTGTAGGGGATAGTGGTCTTCTGTTCCTCCAGATGACCCTCCAAAAGGTTTTCTCAGATGCAGGCTTCAAATGGAGTGGTAGAAAAAAAATCCCAGAATGCTTTAGCCACTGATGACCTGAGAGGTGGCGTACCATTTCCTAGAAAAAGACTTCAACCGCTGTCCATCGTAACTCTCCTTTGAGGTTGAGGGGATTTAGAACTTGTGATTACTTTAAGAGGATCCCACATACCTCGTACTACATATGGTGGTGTGTACTGTGTGTGTGACAGCAACATCGATTTGATTTAACAAGATCAAACTGATAAAAACAGCAATTTCAGCGACAGATGTGAGAAATATGAGTGTATTAAAATGAGTGTTTATGAAAGATTTTGTGAAAAGATTTCAGATTTGGATGACAGCAATAGCCTGAAGCCAGATGTTCTCCATCAGGGGAGGAATCTCCAAACACTTCACAGCCACCTTTTAAGCCCAGACAGGGTGTTTGATCTCCAAAAGATAGATTTTGGGTGGAGTTTCACCAAGAGGCTGGAATTCATAACTTGGCATTTCCAAATACAGTTCAGGTGATGGAATGTCTCGTGTGCCACGACCCCTGAGGTCATTCATCAACGGCTGCGTCATTTCTACCCAAGAAATGTCGAGACAAGCTGTCTTTGGTAAAAGCTGTACTTTCAAATGATCTAACCTTTTGATCCCCTTACACAAATAGATACACCATGTGACATGAAACACTGCAAACTGGACGTCTTCCATAACCCCTGCAGTCAGGTCTATTTGTCAGGGCAGCCTAGGCTGCCCTTTCAGCCTCCAACAGAAGGGAGTGTTGGGGGTTAAACCCTTCCCACAGTGCTGGTTCCATCACCACACCTAATATACACATCGACCCACAA
Source organism: Antennarius maculatus (assembly GCA_013358685.1). Classification (NCBI taxonomy): domain Eukaryota; kingdom Metazoa; phylum Chordata; class Actinopteri; order Lophiiformes; family Antennariidae; genus Antennarius; species Antennarius maculatus. Next base: position 20,794,202 of record CM023617.1, on the reverse strand, counting down.
TGCAACTCTCTCTCCGTCTGCCTCCAAGTGCTTCCAAGACTCAGGGGCAAAGTGACACCAAACCACAAAGTGCCAACTTGTGCCTTCTGCGCCACACTGAGCCCCCTGGCAGCTCCGCTCTGGCTTATGAGCCTGGGGCCTTATCACCGGCCCCCCTGGTGCCACACAGAGGGGGCTGGCAGGAGCTGCGACAGGCTCGGCTTTGGCACCGGTGGCTATTTGTTCTATATAACCTCACTCTCTAGGGAGGCAACGCTCCAGAAGTGTGTTTGTGGGTTTGTGTGGGTGCGCAGGCAGACAGACATCGGGGAAAAAAGGCAAATCCGCATTTTAAGGATTGTTATCCGAGACGGCAACAGCTTTGCACAAAGTTGTGTCTCTGTGTGTGTCTTTTTGCAGACGGTTGTATGGATGTTCACCTGCCAGGTGACCACATTATTAAGGAAAGTGAGCAGGAGACATGCAAAGAAAAGCCAATGGACTGAAATGTGTAGCAAATCCAGCCTCACGATACACACCTGGAAACACAATAATGCACAACTTTCCTTGTTTATGACACATACAGCTTCAACACTTCATGCCAGACTCATTTCCTACATTCGACGTTCTCATTTAAGGTCGAGCATTGGGTCAATCATCTGTTTCAATACTGTTCCTTTCGGCTGAGAAACAAAAATGCATTCTGTTCTTCCCATCTCCACATCTGCAGTCCTTGTTTTTTTTTTTACTCGTCTTAGTTAAACTCTCCCTGGCATGACTTCAGCTTGTTAAAAATGCAGCAGCTAGACTTTTAACAAGGAACGGTCCGAGGTCTCACGTCACTCCCGTTTTAGCCTCACAGCATTGGCTGCCTGTCAAGTTCAGAATGGATTTTAAGATTCTTTTAATCACTATAAGCCACTTCATGGCTTAACTTCTGCCTACATGTCTGAGCTGCTGACGCCTTAAACCACTGAATGGCTTCTTAGGTCAACCAGCCTACAAACCAATCACAAAACTAAAGGTGCTTCCAGCACATTATTATTATTACATTATTATATGTAATGTAATAATACAGTACACACTATAACTGCTAGAAACATCTCCAATATGTTCACAGTTTGGAAAGAAAGAAATTCTGATGTTAGAAATTAAGGCAAGCCAAAGTGAAGCTATACTACTACGGTACAAATACAGGAAATAAATTAAACATAGTCTGTGAGCAGAGAGACTCTACTGCTTCCCTCTTTTTCTGAGATCGTACGTATTCTACTCGTTTGGTCTCCCTATACGCCCTGCATCACACATTTGCTGCAGAACGTGATGTCGACACCTAAACCCAGCAGGAGCGAGGTGAAAGGTAATTTTTCATGGTGCTCGAGGAACAAGTTCAGGAAAGGTGGGGGATATAGAGCCCAGAGTTAAAGAGGATGGAGAATGATTCATGGGCTTTTTTTTCTGTGAGGGAAATTCAGCCTGATAATTAAGTTAGGGGCAAGAGGAAAGTATGATTCTTGACCGTAAGGTGTTTGACAGGAGTCTAGAGTTTCACAGATTTTTCCTGGGAGTGGGGTTTGTTTTACAGAGCTCAGCTGGTTCGTGTTAGCGCAGTGAGAAAATTCCTGAGATGGCTCTTGCTTTAAAGGATGGATGATATCAGGAGAGGATGAAGGCAGGGATTACAGTAACAGTTTAAACATTTGTTGGTGTTTCTGACAATGTTGTCATTTTTGTCCAACTTACTGGATAAGTAAAAATAACACCGAAGTTCATCTGCAGGTCACTATTTTTCAGCAGGGCTGTGAATCGGCTACAGATCAATATCTCAATACAAGATCCATGATGCAATATATAGCAATATGTTATAATTTTAACTTTACCTGACCTTTGGAAAACAGTTATGTCGAGAACATGCACTATAAAGATATAATCAAACTTGTTTTTTTTCAACAGTGGGATCTGTTAGGTATTCCTCCACATATGAACACAATTCGTTGTGAGAGGTTGTTCATAAGCTGAATGGTTCTTAAATCATTATTAAAATTTCAATCTATAATCACCATTTGAGGTCATTTAAATGTCATTACTACTATAAATACTGAAGTACTATTGCCTGAGACTGACCAAAACCAATAACAGGTCATAAAAACAACCCTTATTATAATAAAATACAGATACAGCTTCTTTTGAGTGAAGGAGGAGTTATTATGGCTCAGAGTCAGAGTTGAAGATTCACTAGCATTCACTTTATTATCCATAAAAAACAGTAAAGTATCCAAGGTGTGAAGCCTGATGCTCTGAGATGCTAACAGAGACAAACAAACAACAAGAAGAGGGGGAGACGAATGTTAGACCTACGTGAAAAAAGAAGTGCTGCCCCCGCAGGGGTTGTGGCAGAAAGGGGAACTGCATGACAATGGTTAAATATGGTGAAGCATGTTTGTTTGTATCTTTAAATGTTCATAAGTTGAATGTTCGTATGTTGAGGACTACTTGTATTCTGTAGTACAACATTCACAATCATAATGCCAATTCTGTGCGATCTCAGCAGCACTTAATGAATAAAAACTTGGATGAAAAGGGATTGTTTAGGTCAGACAATTCAAAGAATTTTAAATAAAAAATACAATAACTTTAACTATTCCCATTCAAACAATGAATTAAAATTACATGCTGTGTTATTGAGGAGCAACATACAAAACACATCACAGTACTGTCATTCAACACAACTGGTTTAAAGTAGACAACACACAACATATTCTCAGCTATTCGCAGTCACATAAACCGCCTGCTATTTTCTACGCTGCCTCCTACTTCTGTCAAAACAAAATTGTACATTAATGACATTAATTGCCCAATTTAACAGCAGAGATTTAATTATCTGCATTTCATTAAAGTGTGACGGATCCTCAGCGGTCCTGCTGTGGAGAAAAAAAAGAAGTCATCTGACACGAGTTTATCGTACTTTCAGGAACTAACCTCTGCTAAAGAGAAGCTGCCAGCCAACAAGAGTCTTTCCTCCCTGCAAACTGATCTTTTTGGACTTTCCTGTCTGGTGGTGACAACGATTATCTGTTTGCAGGAGCAAGTTGTCACCCTTCTACATTAACAGGACCGGTCGGAGGACCGGTCACAACCCAACAGAGGCTGGACCCTCTGGACCGGGAGGAGATAGGATGTGATGAGAGCTGGGACGAAGCCTTAAAGGGGTTGTTCTGGTGCGAGCTGCCAGGAGATCTCCCACCGAGGTCAGAGGTGGTGTCTGAAGTTCACTCAGCCGTGTGACGGAATGATAAGAGCAGAGAGCCTTACAACTGCCTCCACACTCCTCTGCTCTAATAGTGCTGCCGACATTTCCACCGGGGAAGTCAATCTAGGATTTAAATACTGGAACTACATAATGTGCGTGGTGTCTGAAGCCTGACCTGCACTGGATTGTCATTTCTTGGCTTTACACCAAACATTGCTCTTCATACTTTCCTTGAGTGAAGTTTTCTCAAATCTTTGGGGACAAGCAAAGCTCAAAAACACACTAAAACATGCTTTAGGTTCTTTATTCTTCATATGAGCATATATGTTCTTTATTGGCTCATGAAGAGTGAATATGTTGCTGAATCTGTGTTAGAATCTGTGTTAAAGAGTGTACCATTCTCAATCAAGAGCCACCAGCTGGCAGCACCTCGTCATAATCAGTAATGTGAAAATGAAATGTTTGTCTTATTCTCAACACCAAGACAGCAAACTAGTTACAGTTATGCTCAAAATAATACCAGTGTCTTTAAAAAGGTAAGTAAATGTCAAAATATGTCAAATAAAATGTACTTTAATGAACACGAATGCGTTGGGGACACTTCACATTCTATTTCAAAGCAAGAAAAGTGGATATTAAGTAATTAAATTTTATATTTCACAGAAAGTCAAGAAATGTAATGTTAAAAAAAATAGTGTTGACATCTGTCTATGGAAACTCAAAAATGTACCGTATAAACTAAAATTCTTGAAAAATCAACTTTGCTGAATATCCTAAACTAATATTTTGTTTCATAACCATGGCTTCTGATAACTGATTCACATCTGTGGTGCTACAGGTAAACCTCAGTTAACGTCGTTAACTGGTTCCAGGAGACACGATGTAAGTCGAAAAATGATGTAAGTAGAATCATTCTGTCTCCAGGTTAAACTGAAGATAACCATTCCCTGTTCTGTACTGAACTTTATTAATAAATGCAATTTAAATAATATTAATAAAAATCTATTTTAAGCTTACAAACAATTTAATATTATTTTTTAATATTGTACAGAAAAAAACAACAACATCTCGTCTTCAGCTGCTTCTTTCTCATTGTGGGTCGCGGGGGTTGCTACGGGCTAATAATATGGTAATATACTGTATGTGTTTATTCTGATTTATTGTACAGTAACATGATATTATGTGCTTTTAATAGTTAACGTGTGATTTGTGGCAGACAGACGTAAAGTGGAGTAAAATAATGAAAACTAGATATTCTATTTTTTAAAAATCATCGAGAATGACAGAACTTGAAACAACCTAAGTCGAGGTGTACTTGTGCAGAAAGGCTTGTGAACATCTTCAGTGACCCTCAAATGAACTGTTATCCAGAACTGTCAAGAACCAGAGCCGGAACAAAAAACCAGAGTCATTTTCTGCCTTTTACTTCGACTACCTCAACATTCACACACACACACACACACACACACACACACACACACACACACACACACACACACACACACACACACACACACACACACACACACACACACACACACACACACACACACACACACACACACACACACACACACACACACACACACACACACACACACACACACACACACTAACATGGAACACTCACTTGCCACCTCCAGAGATGCGTTGCGACTGACCGCCTCGCCCAGGTAGTTCCGTGCCACGCACACGTAGACGCCTTCGTCCGGTTTACTCCGCCTGCCGTGTACGATCCGCAGGAAGAACAAGGAGCCGCTGGGTAAGAGCATCCGGTGGGACCGCGGATCCTCCCGATCCGTCTCAACACGCTCCCCATCTTTGTACCATTCCACCATCGGAGTCGGCCGGCCCTCCGCCTTACAGTTGAGGGTGGCCGGCTCGCCTTTGGACACGATCAGGTCAGACGGGTGTTCTATGATCCGTGGTGGGGCGTCCTCTAACCTGGGTCTGGATCCTACAGAAATGACAATACAGGGAAGAAAGAGTTTAGATTAGGGACTGAACTAATGAAAGATTCATGTCAGAACATTCTCCCCAACAAACTTTTGTCATATAATTAATTAAAACATATGGGAATGTTAAGACATTTGAACTTTCCTTTTCTATCTAACAGAATTATTTATATCACTCAGCGTGGAGCGAGTTGCTGCAAATTTCTAGTTAATAGAAATGTACTGTTGGTAGACAGTGTTTATGCCGACTCTCCGGCTTCCTTTTTAAAGTATGATTGAAAGAAATAAATGAAGACAGGGACAGAAGCGGGCTGAGATGGAGGCAAGGTAATTCCCACAGGTTTTTTTTGCCAGCTTTGAAATTGCTTTTGCTCCCCTCCATCTTTCCTCTTCCTCCTTCAATTTGAATGAGAGCATGTTGGCAGGACAATTATGCATGAGAAGCAATAACACAAACTCAAGCACCACAAGGTATGAGGGAAATTTCCCTCTGGAGAGCAAATGAAAGAGTGACAACAGGAGGTGCATCTTCCCAGTGTTTGTCAGGCTAACAGACTCGGCAGGAGCGTATTTCTGATTTGCCTTCTCACTCAACCCTTGAGCTACACTGTTCTTAAGCTAATTTTCACTATTTCACCATTGCGCACCATTTAGCCACGGTGCACAGCAGTATATTAATGCAGCGTTTTCAAAACGTTCAAAGACTGGTTGAGCGTTCAGAGATGTGTAGCTCCTGAATCACAAAATATTCCTTATTTAAGATGCTGCTCTCACATCATTTTAATCAGTTTTAATTTATTAGGACTTTAACATAACTTAATATGACAGTGACTTTTAGTCTTTATGTAGGGTTTTAGTTTTAGTGTAATTTAATGATAAAATTTGATTTACATGATGGGGAGAGTCGTAGCCTCTATCATAATCACATAAAAATCAGTGAAATTCAGATGTGCTTAAAAGTATAAAAACAAGGCAGTCATAGACTGCAACATCCCGTGACACCCCTGTATTCAAAATTTTACCCTGACCTACTTGCATTGGTCAAAGATCAAAGCTAGTGTTCTCACCTACTGTCGTTGAACAAAGCAGTAGCTTTTATCTATGGTCATATTCACACTATCTTGTCTGGTTCCTGAGAGTACAAAAGTTGAAATTTGACCTTGACCTAGCTTTCTCAAGGTCAAGGTCATCATCTCATTCTTATCCCCTTTGCTGCCTGAGTAATGTGCTTTTTGTTTCATCTTTCTATCTGCAACGGTTCCGAAGATATTTGGTGGACATACTAACGGACGGACTAACGGACGAACACTGACAATTACATCACTGCTTTGAAGTGGGATGTAATTAAGCATATTGCAGAAATGAGTTGTGAGACACACGTTTAGGGCTCAGACTAATGTGTGGATGATGGACAGACAAGGGTAACCCTATACTAGACACTCTACGCCTACTTCGTGACAGACAAGATCCCGTCTCGAGGTGCTACTGTACCAATAAGGCTCCTTATGCTTTGTTAAAAACTGTCTATGACAAACTACTAATAAGAGACCAGATCTCAGTGTAGAACATTAGAAACTATCAGGTCCAGTGTAAGACATACTGTACTGGTTTTTCCCACAGGTATATGATGGAAAAGAGAATTCAAAGGCTCAGGCAGGAAAAGACCTGATAAGAAAAGAAGTCAAAACGGCTCCTCTCAAAGGTCTAAATCCTCCAGAAGTTTGGGTGGATAAAGAACTTAAGTGCTTTCCACTGTTGGGAATACAGAACACTGTCTAGTGGTCCTCACTGAGTGCAATTACATCCACAGAGATGGTGAACAGGAAGCACTGAATGGGAGAAAATGGCACTAAAGTTCCATCAAGCTGGATTCAAATAGTGTCTGGCTTATGCCTGACTAGTTTCATGCACTGAGAGAACACAAGAATCTGACCAGTCTTACCTTTAAAGATTCAATTTTACTGTCATTAAGAGGATACCACACTGCTGCACCTTTCTTAATGGAAATTTACAGTACCGTGCCGACTACTTCATGGCTGTTCAGGTTTAATGATACTTCATTAATATTCTTTCATTAAAAACAGTAGGTTAAATTTAATATACAGGTATTTATTCCAATGATGTGTCATTATGTCCAACATAAGATGTATTGAAATAAGGCAGCAAAGAATGATTTTAAAAACTGATTAGAGAAACAAATTTATGAAAAAATAATCTGTAACTAAATAGCACTTCAACTGTAACATACCTTTACTAAAACATTATCAGTAAAACTCACTGGAAACTAGCATCATATATTCATTTGAATAGTTTTTAATATTTCATTTTAAATCATCGTCTTTTAATGAAAAAAAGAAAAACTAAAGACTGAATCTGACTCTCCTCAGCTTCTTTAGTTTTCTGTTCGGTAAAAAAGTCCCTGGAAACCAGTCCTCAGTTTTCAGCAGCATCTTCACTGTGGTTCAAGGAAGGCTGACCACTGATTGGTCAGAGAAAATCAGTTCACATCTGTCAGGCAGAATGTCAGTTTCATGTTGGATCACCATGACGACCAACAACATTGAGCTGGTGATATGTTCTAATGGAATACAAACGGAGATGTTCAAGATGAAGTCAGTCAAAATAACAGAGGATGAGTAACTGTTTGAAATATTTTGTACACAGAAAAATTTGATCCATGACAGAAAACATGCACGTTATTATTATTATTATGAAGCGCCTCGCGTCTCTCAAAGCCTCTTAGTGGTGGATGAGACGGTCCATCTCAGAGCTTTAAGGTAGCATCTGAATCACGCCTGTACCCAGTCCTTCTGCTCAGGGCTTTTGGGAGGGGGGCCACTGTCTGTGGTGAGAGCTCAGCAGCGCTGAGCCTTTAAGAGCTGACTCATAAATTTTACAGTCCAGCTTGTTGGAACAAGCCATGTGGAAATGTAAAGCATGGGGTTTATTAAAGGAAGAGACCACCATGTGTGACTGGGTTAGATATGAAGACAACGTCCAAGTGGAAACCACTGAACACCGACTCCCCCAGTGTGATATCTTCCCAGGACGGCTGGACTGGATGAAATGTAAGATAGTGTAGAAATGTTACCCAGGTGCATCGCAGAGCTGATGGTAGATCTTAATCTTCATTATCATCATAGCGGTGACCTTTGCACAAGCTTCTGTGGTCTCGCTGTACATTAGAGTGACAGTACAGACCTACATGTTAATTCAGATGGATGGACACACAAGGATATTTGAATCTGTACGCTCCGTATGTGATTATTCCCTGACTACACGGCTAACAGTGGTACAGATCTGTAACAGGTATGAGGGCAGCCCGAGAAGAGGAGCTCAAATCAGGTTAAACAGACAGCTGGAGGCTTCAAAAGCCCGTCTTGTAAGAAAATATGCACCCCCATGGACCCATTAGCTCCTGCCATTGGTGTGCTACAGTAGCATGGCAGCAACTCCCACGGCTATATGTGAACTAATGAAACCAGAGGAAAGTAGCGGGAGTCCAGAGGGAGTTTTTGACAGGAACGGAGAAGAATAATTACTGCCTAAATTACAAAAGCAAAGCAGAAGCGGAATGTGAAGTATATAAATGATAGCGATATATCGTGTCAGTCATCAGTCTGTCTGTCAAGAAAATGTTTTATCGTCTTCAGAGAGACAAACTATTTGTCAGGAAAATGCAAAATGAAAGTTAAAGGTATCACTACAAGAGATGGAGCGTATGTATGTTCGTTCGTGTTTTAAATTTTGATGAAGATGATGCCAATATGAAGGTGGAATCACTGCAAGAGCATGGAAACATGAAAGTTAGCAGCTGATTCTCGTGACATTTTTGGAGAGGTAGATAATCCATGAGTTTGGGTGGTGAGACAGATTATCACTTGGATTAGGAATTTAGGATCTCGAGTCTGAAGAAAACCACGATTCGTGAACATCAGTTTATGTAGATGTACAGTAGACATACGATATTAAACTAATAATACCAATGGCATTCAGATATTGGGGAGGGTCTGATTGTCATGATAATGTTGGTTTTAGGAGTAACGACACAATAGTGGAGGTCAACACTATCTCAGCAATGTCTGAGAGACTGGATCAAACGTAAAACTTATGTTTTTGCCTCAGATAGGCAAATAGTGTCTTTTGATATTAAAAAAAAAAAAAACAGTTTAATTACCCTTGCATTGTAATTATATGGTTAGACATATCAGCCGCAATCTGCTGATAGCGTTTCATCAGATGATTTAGCCTCCGGACACATGGGCCGATGTTTCTTGGCTTCCGGTGAAGCCAGCAGATAAAAAGATATCTGGACCAAGACTTCCTTCTTGTCTGCAGTTGATCGTTTATGGTCCGATTAGTAACCTCTATGACAGATATCTGCATATGAAAAAAGCTAATAAAAGGCTAAAACCACAACAAGACAATAGCAGATCGAACAGACTACAAAAGAAGGCAGAACGTCTGAGACGACCTTGTCCTTCAGCCACAGACTCATAAACAGATATCTGTTGACAGAAAGGAAACCATCAGAAAGAAGAGCTTTTAAAATGAATCCCACTCAGCGTGAGCTCTCCATATCTACTCAATGTGTACAAATTGACAGATTTAAAATCAGAAAGACTCGTGTGGCGCACTCTATAAACATAATGCATACAACAAATGCATAAAAATGTAATTTCCTGTCTTCAAAGTGGTTTTAGAGGAATAAAAAACACAGTGACTGTGGTGAATAAAGCCTTAGAGGGTGGCAAAAAAACAAATTGGAACAAAACAGCCAAGGGAAGCAAAAACTCCTGCTCCTGCTGTATTTTCTTTAATGGAAGATGGCAAAATGCTGAGGAAGAACTTTTTCTCACATAGTTCAAGAACAAATAACTCGGTGTGTCCTGCTCATATAAAACAAGAACACTACAGCCAAAAATGAAGTGGACCTACCCGCCACCCATCCCCCTGCCTTATTTCACCACAAACACAAGTCGGCTTTCACTGCTAAGATGATTTAAGCCTAAAACATCAGAACAACAACAGCAACTTGCCCACATCTACTAATCTTAACTAGTACTGAAATGGTACTAGACGAATTTACATTTCAGGCTTGACATCAACACTGTCCAATCTGGTGATCGACTTCAAAACATCCAAAAGTACCAAAAGTAGAGGTACTTTCAACGTGTTTGTCTGTTTCTATTTTGATACCACAATAAAAGCGTATTAAAATACACTTTGCCTAACAATCTAAAAAAAAAAAAAACACGGCTTTAACCAACTGAAAACAGGTCCAGTCCAATTACCCAGAAATAATAAGTCCTACGATACTGTGCTAAAAAGTCACACGTCAAATGAGCGACTGTCATCTTGTTTGGAGCGTGTGATTAGAGATGTGCTCACCCTGCTGCTGTTGACAAAAGTCCTTGACAGTTAATCATTAAAAAAGGACAGCCAAGAAAAGAGAGCAATTAGAGAAAAAGATGTGAGGTAGGTTGGAGAATGTTGAGTACATCTGATTTGAAATAGACAAAGCTGTGAGAAGTTCTTCAACATAATTTTCTTGACAGGCTATGTGCATCAGATGACAGGCTGTTTAAGCTTCATCTGGACCTCTGCAGTGCTGCTTATAAATATACTGCTACATCTTCTGACATCCACTGCTTCCCCAACGCAGAAGTTATGATGCCCAGATCGTGGCTTGACATAAAGTAAATCCACTGGCACTCATTTCAGCTGAAATTTGCGATCCGGAGGTCAACCGAACCTCACACCTCCTTATCAACATGCAACACATCCCCAAGCCATAGAACCCAGTGTCATCACAAATATGATCAAAAATGTCTTGTTCACTACGGCCCTGCAGGGGAAAAGACATAAAACATTGTTGGCACTTCAGCCCCATCAGGTCCTCCACCCTGACAGGGTGAGAAATGCCTTTCATTTCTTCACGAAGGACTGGAAACTAAATCAGAATATTGCTGTACATCAAAAACGTGCTCTCCTTATCACTACGTAGTGAGTCCTGGTAAAAAAAAAAAAGATTAAGGGAAGCTTTGGCTTAGGAGCGAAAACTAAGGCTAAGATGAGTCAACTCTTGCACTGGATTCAAGATAACCACTCTTCTCACCAAAAGACAGATTTTAATGGCTCAAAAAACTATTTTTAAGCTGAAATTCTAATAGATGGATTCACCACTGGTGAATTGAATGAGTTTCATAATCTTTTAAGAAGGGCCAGCGGAGAGGGGTGCAGGGTGAGAGAAGACAAAGAAAAAAAATCCTGTTCCTATCCTTCCCTCATCTACAATTCCTCTTAACAGGTCAGCTTCCCTCTTACAGAATTTGTTGTTTTACAGCTTTGTTGCCTCCTCCTCATTCTCTCGGTTTTTCACCAAAGCCACAGGAATTGATTTGCAAATGTGCATTCAAAGTTAAATTGGAAGCAGTGAGGGAGGCATGCTGGAGTGCTTTCTCTGCAGCCTCCTACTCTTTGACCCTATGGGGAAAACAAAATGAGGCACTTGCATGAGAATACAAAGGACCAGCCATAAAGAGAGAGCCTTCTTAATTGAGACAGTGTTGATGCTATGCATGTAAATGGGCAGGATCAACTTTGCAAAAAGGAAATTGGGTGTTATTAAAATGTTTCCCTTGGGGCCACAAACAGAGTCAGAAGAAGAGGCTGAAGTTGCTCTTCTTTTAGAGAGAGCCATGGTAGACATTGGGAGTAAAAAGATCCAATCTTCAAAAACAGCTCTAGAAAATGTGTCTTTTCAAACAACTACTTTGTCAATCACATGTTGTTTGAATATCAACAAAAAAAAATGTAATGGACAGAGTGAACTGTTGGACTATAGATGCTCTGAATGTCCTGTAGGTAACTATGTTGGTAGGTTTGTTACTTTGCCTGTTTATCAGGATGTTTATGTAAAAACAACCGAGTGGATTTACATGAAACTTAGTGAAGGCTGTGGAATGAGCCAAAGGAGAACCATTAATCTTTTTTTATTCAAGTTAAATCTACATTTCCCAACTTGATTTGCTCTTCCTGAAAGGTCCTGGATGTAGAGGTAAGATCTTAAGCCCAAGCCCGAGTCCAAGCTCAACCCGACCCAAAATTTGGGCCGGGTCGGGCTTAAAAAGTCAATAATTACGTTTGGGTCGGGTCGGGCCGTAAAAGTTTAAATCTTGACTTCCTAGACTCAGTCCTGAATGTCCAGGACCTGGCCCTCAGAGCTGGTGGTTTGTGTAACAGAGCCAGAATAAAGGTTGATCACCGGAGGTATAGAAGCATGGAGCTCAGTGTTAGCACGTCTCATCAATGGCACTTTGCATACATGCAGAAACGCCACGTCCTCGGCGTAGTGCAGGTAAACTACCCCACCAGAAGCAGGAATACTTTGCCTTGATGCAAGAAGCACCAATAATAATGCAAAAGTTGCCATAGATTGGTCCAGCAAGTTCTACACACAATAGTTTAAACCATTTGTCTGTTTACTGTAGTTTCATTTTTTATGGCTACCGTTACAAGCTGTGTTTTAAATGCGTCTTTTATGTATGAGTTTAGAAATAGAAACTCATGATATTACATTGGAAAATGTGTTTAACCAATAAGTGGATACTTAAATCTGAACCCAAACTACATCTAACTTCATCCAAGCTTTCTCTCGTGGTGGACAAGCACCTACTCTAACTCTGGAGCTGAAACAGTTTGTCAAAGCTGATCTGAAAAAACTAAAATAATGTACAATAAAAGTTTTGTTCTTCCAACTAAAGGTCCAACAGACCATTTCTACTCCCAACATAACTTTATGTAAAACTGGCTGAGAGGCTTAGGAGTGGATTCAAATTTGTTCCAAGAGCAGAAAAAATGCTGAGGGGCAGGCAAACATCCATTTAGATTTTTTTGCTTATATCCCATTAATTCTGCAGCACATTCCAGTATAAAGAATATCAACATCGATTGGATCATTCAGCTTAATATATTCTCATACTGAAATTCAGAGAACAGATGTAACGTGTAAATCATAAATGACACTCCTGAAGACTTGCAGCAAATCCAAACGTCCCTCAAGTCTTCGCCAATCCTGCCAACAGGTGTCAGTTTGACTTCCACCAGCTTGTCAATACCAAGCATCGATTTTCTCTTCTGAGTCGTCTGAAGGGTTTTTGTGAGGCTTTGAAAGAGGAAGAGAGCGGCTGGCGAGTGGAATCACACTCGATTTTGATGTCTCAGGATAACAAGAGAAAATAAGGCTGAAAATACGAGTTTATAGGAGTTTATAATGACTGTAATGATACAGCAAACACAAGGAAAACATTGTGTGTATCCATAAACTGGTTATTCCACAATGTCGAATCAGAATTAGTCACTTGGGGTTCAGCAATAAACACCGAACCCACTCTGTTACGTGAGCGAGGAAGTCCTTGGGGGGCTTGGGTTTGGGCAAACCACTGTTTGTGGCTGCAGTGAAATGCCACCGGCTTCCTGTCCCACAGCAGCGTATTAGACGTGCGTCCGCTAACACACACTTACTTACACACAAGCTGGCCCCTATCAGCTCCAATCTGTCTGGCTGCATGGATCACACAAGTCACTCTGAGGGAGGAAGAGGTCGAGACGGGGACTTCCTGAACAGCGAGGTTCATAACTCAGAAGAAAAACACTGAAAATAGATGCTGTTGAAAACAAACTGCAGGGGTTGTGAATGCATGTTAGCGCTGAGCGTGATGAGAGGTGCCTGATTCCAAGTGTTGCAGCTTGTATTTTCCACACTATAAGGCGCACTGGACTATAAGGCGCATTTTCAATGTATTGCATATTGTAAAACTTTTTGAGAAAATTAAAAGCTTTTAGGTGCAACTTATAGTGTGTAAAATACTGTAATTTGTTATATTCTTATCAATTGGATTGTCTTTTTTTTTTGGCCACAAAAAATAACTTCACAGCATCGCATCACCAACTATTAAACTGTAAAAACAGAAATAAAAAAACTCCATACAGCTCAGACAGCATAATCCAAATCTCCTGAATCTTAAACTGATTTGAAGAGATGGAATTAACACCTTTTAAAATATTTAAATATTGAATCTCATCACAGCCTCCAAGGCCACACCTTGTCTGAAGGTGTTTCCTTCATTAAAAAAAAAAAAGACCGTCTTCTTCAGTTAACCTTGTGATGATTTCCATGAAGAGACGTATAATTAGGTTTTACTAAATTATTATGTGGAGTTCTGGGATGTTACAGAGCTATCCAGCCGCTCTGTAATTCTCTTCTGTGGAGTGAATCAGTCCAGCGTGCTTCCACTTATTGTAAAGTCTCTTTGAGGATTATGAAGACTGCATTATGAAGCCGTAACATGAATGAGACCAATCACATAAGAACGGCTGGGAATGACTAGCTATGATGCTGGATGATCTCTTATTTATAATCATGATAATAAAGACAGCGTTACAGAGAAAGGCAGCTAGAATCGGTCGCCACGCGTAGACTGATTTAGAAAAACATTACAACTGGTGATAATCGCTTCACCAGAGAAATTAGTTGTTCGGAATGACAGATAGCTTTCGTCCTGCTGCCCATCACTCGTCTAAATGATAGTAACGCTTTTGAGTTTTGCAGTGGGTTGCTCTGAACGGAAGGTCTACCTGCTTCATCGTTGAAGTCATTCTTTAACTTTCCCTACAAGCATTCATGCACAATCTTTGAAAAGGAGCTTCCACAGCGTCCAATCAGAGACAACCTGACTGCCTCCCATCCCTGAGTCTCTTCTTTTTTTGTTTTATTTTAACATCTATACTCACATCACAGAATAACATCTACACAGCGACTATCACTTGTCTGTTCCGAACCAACTATTACATCATTGGCTGTGACAATCCCTCTGCTAGCATCACCTCGGTACTCTGACGCTGACAACCATCCATTCTCAGTCTCTTCTTTCCCACGCTCGCTCCAGCCCTCCACCAGAGTCCTGGTGAGGACTGGCGGTGTTAGCCTCTGCCGGCTCCTTTTCACTTGGTGTTGCTGTGCTGCAAACTGCACTCTGCAAATGATTAAAGTGAGTGGAATAAAGCGGTGACTGACACTATGATGAAAACCATCCAGCCTCGTCAGACAGGAGATCAGACGCTAACAAGGACTGGTGTTGTTAGCGTCGTGTCACAACAACACAAAAACACTGACGGCCCATCATTAGGGCTTCTATTTCTGGAGTCAGTGTTGCAGACTCTTTCATTGAGTCACTCTTCAGCTTCACCTCTTTAGTCATGTGTGTCCCTGAACTGTTTGACCATATGTGATTGCTTGATTATTATATTGCAGATGAATACCTTCATTGTGAAACCGTTGGGCATGTGAACACACCTGTAGAAACCAGAACGGCACAAAGGCTACAGTTCAGTTCAGATTGATGTTCTGATCAGCTTTGGTTCTCTGAATGGTTCAGAACTCCAGTGACCTGTCTCCAGATCTAATGTGAACAGGTCAGTCCTTCAAAACAGAAGGAAGACACACTCTTTTTGTCACCAATGACAGAACTCCTCACATCATATGCATGACATTTAGCTTTGGAGGTTGCACCTAGTCAGCCAATCAGAGAAGATGATGAACAACCAATAATCTAATAATTTCATCACCTCTCTTCTCTCATGGTTTCACTTCACCAGTCGTGACTGATGATGGTGTCTGATTTCTGACACTCATGAAGGTGACTAGAACCTGATGTGGGAAAAAAAATGGATTTCTGGGTTCATATAGCTCTGACAAAAATACAATCACATGACTTCAAGGAAAAGCATCAGATGGACATACGTGTTGGTACAACTGTGAAAAAGATGACTTAAAGACTTACTAAAAGACACAAACTGATCCTGCAGTAGATGTCAACCTGTTTATAACATGTCGTAGGACTGTGATGACTTATAGACCATGTTAATACAGATGCTGAGACATCTGGGAGTTGTGTTCAATGACTGTGATGAATTATTCTGTAAACGTGAGGCTAATTCAGTTGAAAAGTGTTCATATCATAATTCATAAAGCTTAACATCATGTGTAAAATCACAACCACACTCCATAGAAAACCGATGCAAAAGTAACAGGAGTGTGTGTAGGTCAACTCACCCTTATGTGATATATCCACACACACATTCTTTCCACTACAGTTACCACATCTTGGCCTCTATGAAACCACTTCATACATTAATTGCGGACGCGTCCAGTTTTTTTGCAGGCAGAGGAAGGAAGACGCCTCTCTGGAGACGCCGTTGGCAGATCGTTTCAGCGAGTCTAATGAAGACGTTTGGATGCCACGTGTGAATTTATGCACGACACTCTTTTTTTCAATCAATTTAATCTTTCACCAATCACAGCAGGGAAAATTTCTCTACTTGGACTGATTATAATCTCCATACTTTGCACGAACTGTATAGAAAACCTATTTGGACTATTGTCCAATTAGTAGCTGTTGCTCGTCTTGAGCGACTGACACTCCAGAGGTCGGCCTCGCTTCACGCCTCCACCAAACCCAGAGGTCAACCCTCCTGAAACACTGGAACTAATGTTGGGGGCCGTCCATCTGTCTGCAGCCTGGGGTACGGCGCTCGGGCGGGGTCGTGTCGGGGCCCCTCAGGCAATCGCTCTTGAGACCTTTCAGGAGGGGGCACAGCTGACTAGTCCTGTCAACACCCAACGCTAAATAGAGTCCCTGGTTCGCCCCCACCCCTCCTGTTGTGACTGTATTTACTTTAGTGGGAAGAAGCGGAGATACTAAAGATCACCATTAGGAGAGCAAGACGAAGTTTGCAGATGGAGTTGCACGCTGCAAAAAACACCCAAGGGTGCGTTTGGGAAGAGAACGCGAAGGGCCGTGTATTTTTCTTTTACTGGACTCAAATGTACAATTGCTGCACTAATGGAGGACACTGACAGACCGATGAAAATTTGGAGGTGTTAAATTCTATCACCATGGGTGTGTATGAGTGTTAAGAGAACAACACTGTAGCTCCCAAGTTTTTGCAATATCTTATTTTTAAATGTGGCGAACCAGGACCCGTGTGAAAAAGAAGACGGATCCGAGCGTCGGAGCTTCAAACGGTAATTTCTGTGACGCCGAGATGACAGGAAAGGATGCTTCCTTTTAAGTGTTATTCACTCAGAGTAAATTAGGACTCGCTTGTTCCTTGGTGATTTTCACAAGACACACAGCTCATTTGAGTGGATCATACCAGAGCGGGTTGAGTTATTGACAGGCTTATTGATCTGGAGAGAACAGATGGGCAGGCAGGTGGGGGAAGGGGAAGGTACGCTCCATGTGTGAATGCACGTTTTGTTCTCAACAGGAGCTACAAAGCTTTGTCTGTCCTGTTTCTGTCTGTAGGAAAACGCAGATATGTCAATACGCAGATGACACACACCTGAGCTACCGCACGCTACCTGCTTGAAGCTGATCTCATTCACACTGTGTAAACTGGAGTGGAACCGGTTCACTAACTTTTCCTTTTCCTTTTCAAATTGAATAACTCACTACAAGACGCATCTTCATGACCACCCAACCACCAAAATCCATTAAAACATTCTAATATTTGTGAGCTTTACGCTGAATAATTATTCAGAATTTAAGATTTGTAAGCAAGAGATTTCCAGACTTTGGATTTTTCATCTCATTCCAAATAAAAGCCGTTCCAATTGTTGGTGGAGTTTGTTGGGAATGAAGATGTTACCTCTGAAGCGGCAGGTAATTCTCAAAATAAAAAAAATGAACTAATTAAAAAATAGTCACAAAATCACAGAGGCACTAAAAATGGGACAGAAATATAATATAACATTAACTAGATCTCGGTTTACAGCAGCTTGCAACCGTATGATCAATTATATGATACGTTTTCAAACTATCAAATCAAATTACAGAGGAATTTTTTAAAATATATTCATTATTTCCAATCATACCTTGGAGCAAATTCATTGTCCAGACAAGCACAGACATTATTCCCAGAAAGAAATTCAGCAGCAGATTTTTTAATAATAATTTTCAATGATGCCTAATGAAAATTCCACTCATTTCCACTCCATTGGTTTAAAAACTACACAAACAAAACCCAATAGTATCTTTAAGGTTCGATCATTTAGAGACAAATCTTTATAATCTAGAAAATGGACTGATTGCTGGTTGTTTCTAATAGAATTAAAAAATCATTTGTAATCCAAATGCAAAGAACCCATAGTGTAATGTCACATATTCAATCACAGCAGCACTAATCCATTCAAACCCCCCGTTAGTCCCTGGGATGACAGCATGTCTTTAATACCTCATGAACACACCACTCCCAAGGCAGGACGTGGAGCAATGAGATATCCTGATAATTGTACTATTTAAGCCACATTACAGCCTGCTTCTCACACACTCACACACACACACACACACACACACACACACACACACACACACACACACACACACACACACACACACACACACACACACAGACCCTGTAATTAGTGTCTTGGTACAGCGAGGCGACTTGATCTGGTTACTGGTCTGTTTGGGGACATTCATGAGAAAACAGTGGTTTTCAAGTGCTGCTCCCAGTCAACTTGACAAAACTTGACACACACATGCCCCCCACCCCCGACAGCCTTTGGGGAGAAGTGCCAGATCCCCAGTGTTGACTGATGGTGACAGAGATGAGTGACAAAGAGAGTGGAGGCTCCAGTGTCACCTTACTGGTCAAACAGTCTGAAGAGCAGAGCCGACACATGACTCCACATGAAGGGCTCCTCCACACATCACAAGAGAGCCTGATCCTCAAGTTCCTCTTATGAAGCTCATTTTATCCAGAACTTTATCAGTCTGGTGCAGATCTGAAGCTCCCTGTAATCCAAGTGTGTCTGGACACCTGTGTCTGAATGGGACACAAACACATTTTCAGATAGAGATTCTAACCAATAAAACATCTGCCGGCTAAAATCAGAACAGACACTTTATTAAAAGTCACTGTGTTTTGCTGAAGTGAGAGTGGGTAGCAGTAATCCAGCTTTGTCGTCCCAGAGGAGCATGTGGAGTCACTGGAGGAGCTCTGACAGACGCTGACTTCATATGCTGCGGGTTCATAGCCAATGTTTACAGCCTAGTAAAAGAGAGCCTCCACAGTAGGTCTGGGCCCAAAGACACCACGCTGTCACAAACTATAACATCACACTTGTGTCGGAAACATTCCTTTTGTATGTCACACTCTGGGGTGTCGCACACAGACAAAGATGTGAGGGGAAAGAGCCTCTATTCTACTGGTAGTGGCAGGAACACACCTCACTGGAGGAGGATCTGTGGAGCCACAATTATCTGAAGGGGTTTGTTCATCCCAGAGGTTGGACTCATGTCTTTATACTGGGTAGGAAATGATCAATACCCTTAAGTATTGCAATAATACGTTTTGCAATACTGTATGGATTCTGTACAACGTAGTAGTGATTTTAAATGTCTAATAATCTATAATTTACTCCTATTTGATCCATACGGAATTCTGTGAGAAATAGAAAACAATGACAATCACAGTGAACTGTCTCTCTCACAACACCACAAAATATTGAATATACTGGACTGGGATATCATGAACTACAGACTATACAGTGCACCCTCGTGCATTCGTGCATCAACGCTCACAACTTCACCTCATCGCTGATATGTGGTAGGCAGTCACGTGATACCATAGTCGCATTCTATTGGCTGACGGCATCCTGAAGTGCGCTACATTCTGTGAGTCTCGGACTTCCGTGAGACACAAAAGTGTTTTAAACAGTCTATCAGAGTGTGGGAAAAGGTAAGACGGATAGAAGTTGGTTTAATATCAGTATGGGGAGGGTCATAAACGTTTCAATTACTCTAAATAATAAGATAATTAGTTTGTCGCTCTATCCTGGAATTTGTTAATCACGTGTGGTTCCTGGAACGCATTAACCGTGAGGAATGAGGGATCACTGTACTTGCATCTCTTCCTGCTCTGTCCAAACAGTAGTCTCCACCAAACGTTCTAGGCTGTTCTAGTCCCAGGAACTACAATTAAAAGGAATTGACAGGTTTTGACGCTGTGGTCTTTTTCCATCATGGTTATTCATGGGGGAATCTACTCTGTTTACTTTGCAGAAACTGACGGCTGTTTGCGCACGAATACGGAGCAAACAGGCCTGGACGTTTCTTTCAGTCCATCTGTTGTCTGTTTTCTACTGAAACTCTGTGTTCAGGTGTAAAAAGAACAAAACACAAACTGGTTTGGCAGCAGATTTTTCAAACAGTCTTTGACATACGCAACTGAGTGGGTGAGGTCCCGACAATTCAGACATGTTCCAACCCCTGCTTAAACTTTTTTATACTTTTGGAGAGTGTTACCCCTCAAGCTGGAATGTTCTGTCTGCAGGACGGAACCAGGCAAAGTTGGACCCTATGGATAATGCCTGTCTTAAATTTCTGTACCACCTTCTGACTGGGAAGGATGTCCATGATATCAATAAAGAAATTAAGAAGCCATGTAAGGTGGAGTGGTTTAACAATTCTGTGTCACATCCAACAAAAACGTGTCAGACATTTCTGTTTTATGACTTCACTGAAGTAAGAGCTAACAAAATAGTGTTCTAAGAACTATTTTCCTGAAAATAAGAGAATGCTCTTAGCATTAAAACGAGGGTTCTCCGCTCTGAGAATGTTGTCATGTCCTTGGAAATAAGCTTCGACTCTAGTCCCTAGGGTGGAAATGAGTTCCTTTCTAGTTTCCTGCTATCAGGGGTAAGTTCTTTAGTGGAAGTGGAACCCCACAGCACAACACAAGAATGCAATCAAGATGACAAAGCAACAACAGTTTCCCTTTTAACATGGTGCATGTGGTGAATGCATTCAGCCAACTCACATTACAGTAAAAAAGTCGTCATACATTTTTCACCCCTACTGTCCACAGGAGGAAATCAAAACCCAACGGCCTGCTACGCTAGCATCAGTGAGAGGAAACCACCGGTACCACGCTGCTTCACAGTGTGCTGGGCTCGGGTTAAATGGCTTTAATAATAGAGATAAATGAGCCGTCTAGGGTCCGAGCAAAGGCAGATTTCTGGAGGGAGCAGATGCTGGCTGGAGTCCAAGGTCCCCAGGGCAGGACACACAACTAAGCTGCACAAAGACTGCCCTGAAGTCTAAGTGGCCTTCAAATGACATCATCCAGGGGGATTACTCACCTCTGCACATTACTGACATTTTTGAAGGTTTTCTGAATTTGATACAGGATCCATAAATTGATAAAGGGGAATGTGCATGTAACAGAGACATTGCTGGAGTTAAATTACAGGACAGATTATTTATGCCTGTTTTTTATTTCCTGGAACCTTCTTCAGAGCCCCTGGTGGTCAGTGGGATCCAGTCTGATATGAGGCATGCAGCTCCATCTGTGCAAACATCACCCACAACAAGCAGCCAATTTAAACTCACCATATGCCAACGCTCTACATGTAGTCAAAAGCAGCAAGGGAAATAAAGTGTGGTACTCCATGATCCGGTCAGAGGGTGATAGGGTCGGTCTGTTGGGGACTGGCTGTCCAGCAGCAGCTATAGATCCACAGTGATCGCCAATTATTTCCAGTCTATGGGGTGAAATCTCCACAAACAGCATCAAACTCCACCGCCAGCATCTCAGCCGAGGTAGAAAATTACATCATAAGTTCAGACATCCCATTCAGAAACTTTTTCACCCACTCCGAAAGTCCGTCTAACCCAGCGGACAGTCCGTAAGAACGAGCCGCAGGTGACGCGAGGGGAGCCGGCTACGAGAGGCAGGCAGCACCCGGTCGATCGGTCGCATTAATTTCACAAAGATGAAGTGATCGTAAGAGAGGAGCTCAGTCCCAAACTTCATAAAGTCATCATCTGGAGAGGAAAGACTTCACTCTGGAGTCAGAAGGATCCATTCTTCCAGGTTCTATCAGCGGTGTCTGCCTCCCTCTGCTCCCCAGCGAGGAATGACTTACGCGGCTCCAGCCTGATCGCACAACAACACGGACCCGTTTGAAAACACAGCGCTGCAGAAAACACGAGCCCGTGAGATGCATGGCTTCCGGTTTCACCTTCAAAATAAAACTGCGATTTGTTTTGTTTATAACGTTGTAACGCCGTTAAAAAACTGCGAATCAAATATGGAAACAACGCAAAAAAAAAGTACTTGGAAGCCAATTCTGAGCTTCGCATTTTTTTTTACACAATAACAACATGACATTGACTTTCCACTGCAATTTGTTGCTCAGCAGCTAAAAAACTAAATTCATGGATTAGATTATGTGCTCAAACCAAATACACTAAATAAACATCTCTCATCCTTCAAAGATGGTTTACAGCTCTTTATTTGCTTTCTCAAATATCCTGGATGCGTTTTAAAATTATTTTGTGATGTCTTTTACACATTAACGGACCCTCAGATGTGAGGTGATACTTCAGACATGCTGTAATACTGTATATGTAGTACATTGATAAGAAATGTGTGCACTGTATGGGGGTGATGGGGTATGACTGTCGTTTTACAGAATGTCTGATCAATTCTCCGAATTGTTCTTATTATGGAGGACCACTAATGAAACTTCCTGTATACGCTTAGCTAATTGTGTATGACTTCACTATCCCAGCGATACTCCCTTAAAGGGCCAGTACACATCGTAAGCGACTTACAGACATTAAAATTGATTAACGCTTAACGACCATGATTTGCTTTCTAACATAAATAAACGATTATCACGAAGACAAAAATTCAGGTGAGCTCAAATAAAGGTGATGGGGTCAATCAGATGTCAGTTAAATGCTGTTTCCTAGGGTTTAATATCATGTTTGGGTTTATACACAGTTACATACTGTTTACTCACAAAAAGCTCATTTTATTATGCAATGCAAAACTATTCAACAATATTAACAACAACAACGACAACTATTATTATTATTATTATTATTTATTATATTATTATTATTGTTATTTAAAACAATTGTGGATAACTTGGGTCATGTTTATGCTGGAGCAACGTTCAGTGAAATGTCATTAAAATCTTTTTTTCGAGTTTCATCTGGTAGAGATATGGACAATAATATTTTTTGAAAAATCCTTTTATCAAAGACCATTCTAGATTTGTCAGTCAGTCAGTCAGTCATTATCTTAACCCACTTAGTCTGCTGACGCGGGTCGCGGGGGAGCCGGTGCCTATCCCGGCAGTCTCAGGGCGTGAGGCGGGGGACACTCCGGGCACAACGCCAGCGTACCGCGGAGCCACACAGAGACAAACAACCACTCACAGACACATTCACTCCTATGGTCAATTTGGGACCGGCCAATCAACCTAAAGAGCATGCTTTTGGAGGTGGGAGGAAGCCGGAGAACCCGGAGAGAACCCACGCAGACACGGGGAGAGCATGCAAACTCTGCACAGAGCGGGACTCGAACCCGGGTCCGCTGTGTTGTGAGGCGACAGCGCTACCCACTGCGCCACCGTGCTGCCCCATTCTACATTTGTGTATTTTTATAATTTTGTAACATTGTGTAGACCTCTTTCTTTTACTAAAAATAAAATCTGTGAGGGGTGTTAAAGATGTCTAAGGCTATCTGAGGCTTTCTATGATCCTACAAAATCTACTCAGATTAAATCCATTTAAAATCAACCTTTAATTCATTAATGTCACACTCTTCAATGTGGTGCAAATGCCAACATTTATCTGAAAGCTGTTATCCAACTGCACAGGCATAAATTACGTTGGCAGTAGTATGAATCCACATGCAAATTTGTCTTACATGTGAAAGACCTTTGATCGCCCTGACTGTGGTGCTATGTATACAAATCAGGCAGTGGAAGTGACTCAGGCGCTGAGATACAAACACACCCTACACACCAATGCAAAATGTCACTGTTTATCTGAGCGCAGGCTTTGCCCACACTTGATGGAAAGCGAAAACCAATATTACTCATGCCAGGAGATATGGTAAACTGCAGCCAATGAGACTTGACAGACCAACAACCACAATTCTGCAATAAGGAGTGATTGGGTAGAGCGCTGTTGAGCTGAATAAATGTTAGGGGTCAGGCAGACGCAAACACACAGCTCTTGACATTTATAGAAATGCATGGGATGGTGGTATGCATCACGTATAGCATACTAATATAAGGTTTTACACATTCTGTCACACACGGTTCTGGGCTCAGTCTACATCTCTGAAGTCACAGAGCTTGTTGTAGAGAATACTCTATTTTTGTGCTGATGGAAAAGGGAGCACCGAGAACCGCCGAGTGCTTAAACACCCCCGATATTTCTTTCATGTTTTATGCATGTACATGTTTAATTTAATTGCAAAAACTGATTAATTGAGCATCGCTCTGTGATTGAATAAAACATGATGAGGCCCTCCACTAAATGCATTTCCGTTCGCCTGTGACTGATGCTGCTACTTTGGCGCCTTCGTCAAACATTTGGCGTAGCTGTCAGAGGAATCAAGCACTCCATGAATTTAGACTAATTATCCACATTATGTACTGAATTACAATGACAGCCCATCAGCGTTGCTTTGCTTCTCCGCACACCAGCAGCTGAGCCATAGATCATGGAATTATGTGCTCCCCACACACAAGGGCTCCATGTTATGACATGACTTTTGCCTTTCATTTGAATGTATTGTAAAGGTCATCAGAGCTGGCTTTGGGAAAAGCAGCAGTAAAACATTTATCTGTGGTACTATGAACAGATGATGATCGATAAAGTGAGTTTTCATCCTCTTGGCTCAGGATTTATCTTATACACCGATGTTTGACGCAGACGATGGAATTTGAATCAAACTCGGCTTTTTTGGAGTTAAATCCAGTTTTGTTGAAACACTGACGTGCCTCACCTGCAGCATTTCTTCCTTCTTTTAGACTACCTGTAAGGAAACTCAATTCATATTAATTATTGATGGGGTCGTCCTCCTGTAGGAACTAAATGATGTAGGAAACATTGTTTGCCAAGTTAAGTTCCTGCCTGGAAGCATTATCTGACGCTAACGCTGAACTCTGAATATTTTGCCATTTGATGTTAACCATTGGTGGATTTACTGAGAAACTTAATGAAATAAAATAGAGTTATCAAACATAAAGGGGCGTGTCTGACTTTTGATGAGCAGGAAGTGACATCAGCGCGTCATTCACGTCAGTGTGGTGGAACACCTCAGTGGATTAAAGCTGGGCTTAACCAGCTTTAATGTCCTGTAACTGTTTCTGGTCAGTCTGAGGGAAGAGAACTTTAGTATTTAGAGTAGTAATGACATTTAAAAGATCACAAATAGTGATTATAGATTGAAATTTAATAAATAACGACTTACAAACAATTCAGCCTCTCAGGAACAGTTGTGTTCAGAAGTTGAGGACTAGCTGTAATGTGTTTGAGCCAAGTGGACTAGTCAATTCTTACTATGCAGAACCCATTCACACACATTCACACACATTCACACACATTCACACACATTCAGCGGCAGCAGAAGCTACTATGCGAGGATCCACGTCCTCATCAGGGGCAATAACCATTCAGGGGAACACTAATGCACCGATGGAACTGCCACCGGGAGCAGTTTGAGCTTCAGCGTCTCGTCTGTGTGACGATCAGCGGTGTGTGTTCTCTCCCCCAGAGGAAGACTTCTGACAGGAGCTCAAGCATAAAGACTCCACTGACGGGGGCGTCACTGGACAAATGTCAGCTGTGAACGTCTGAACGTCACACTCCTCCACACGATAAAGCACAAGAGGAAACGTACACTGTTAGTCTACAGTCATTAAGTGGCAGCAGCTTTGTGCTCTTTAATTACTGGTAATATACAATATAAATGTACATGTTTTGTGTCACAGTCACACACACCAACGGAGGTCATCGTCTCAGACAAACACACTTCAACCTGTAGACCGCACAAGAGTAAAAATGTTCATTTTAGTTACTCAGTTATTTAAAGGGTAGTTTCTTTACATATGTTTAAGATAAACATATGTAAAGAAGCCTTGTTTTTTGGAAGGAGAATCAAAAGTGTGGACGTTCATTCAGTGATGGAATCCTCGTGTGGGAAACAGCAGCTCCCATGATGCTCTGCTGTTTGCACTTAGGTCATAGGACACGCTGTAAATAATTGCACTCTCTTAAAGTGGTGTAATCATATTTTCTTTGTCGGATTGTGTTTCAGCATGTCGCTGTGCAGCATGGCAGCGATACAGTGGAGTTGACCATAAATCAACATTAATGTTTCATCGTGTGTATAAAGTCGTGTTCTTCTCTAGTCCCTCGTCCTGCGTGATGTTTGAGTTTGAGAAACCAATCTTTAAAGTTCACCAAGAGGAAGATGAAGTAAATATTTATTTTCATTTATTTATATCACCTCTCAACTTCTCTGCGGATGACACACACACACACACACACACACACACACACACACACACACAGAGAGAGAGTTTAAATATAGCACCAGGAACCTTCCTGCGTCTCCTACACGTTTGTGTTCGGCGTGTTCATTCATCATTCCGATAAGTCTTTTTCCAGTTTGTTCAAACCAATGAACATAAATACTGATAAAAGCACAGGTTCATTTATATGTGTTAGAAATAAACACAATCTATTACACCCATGTCAATATGATTCATTGTGTTTATACAAGAAACTTACTTTCTCACAAAAAACAAGCACTTTAATTGATAAACATTGGGTGTATATACATCTAATTTGATATAAAATCATCTGTTAAGCAGGTTTACAGAAAATACCATCCTCACAAAGTTGATGGTCCACCAGACCTGTGAAAACTGAGTCATGAAAAGATGAACACCATGTGAGGACTAATAGAATGTGATGTGACAGGACACTAAGGAACCCTAAACCACGCAGCAGAGCATCCATAAAGTTAATTTATGGAGTGAGAACGTGGATGAAAGCTGGACAACAAGCAGCCTTAAACCCTTAGAAAGCAACGGTGGAGCGGATTCCCTGGAGGAAACGAACAAGATGCCTTTCTGGTAACAGATCATATTAAATTCTAAACCGTTCTGGCCTTTAATAACTTTGCAGAAACGCCTCCTTCCCGAGAATAAATCCCACGTTACCCGAAGCGATGGCAGCTCTGATACGGCTGGGAGGTATTCACAAGGTAATGGTGTAAATTCACAGACTTTCCCCTCCCACAGCTGATGATGTCACAGATTAACTTTCAGTGAATCCAACCTGATTTATCTCTCCAACGCTACCGACGTGCTGCTGATCTTTAAAGTATGGTTACCCATGATGCTCGGGTGGTCCTGATGGAGCGTTACTGTGTAGTTATGGCTGCTGCACAGCCTGAAGCAGAAAATAAGTGTTTTCTGAGATATTATCAGCACGACACAGTACAGTCTGAGCATCGCATGCAGCCCAGTGCATGCATGTATCTGATGCTGCAGCAGAGCGTGGATAATAACTGGATAATAACTGGATAATAACTGGATAATAACTGGATAATAACTGGATAATAACTGCCTTATCCCTCATGCAAACACACGGACCGCTTCTAGAAATTCCATTAAATACGTATCACAGGCATCTATAGCCAACGCATTTCAACCTATCGCAGTTTCCCCTCCCGTCATTAGTAATGAGACTCCTATACGTCTGACCCAGAGCTGGTAATGGGAGGACTGGTCCTTTAAAGGGGGGCTCCATTGAACGCATTCTGTCTGTCTATTATAGATTAATTGATTAAGAGGGTGGTGCACCAAGTTGACAATATATCTCTTTATTGATCTGCCTTTTCGATGAGATTGGCTCCTCTTACCCCAGCTCCCCCCTGAGGAACGAAGCGAGAAAATGAAAAGGGAGGGGGGGGGGGTAAATCTGGGCTGCTATTAAGGGGGCAACTAATTTCCTGTTTCTCTTTTAGGCTTCTTTTCAACTTGGATTCAGTCCCACAGAATGAGAAACAAGGAGATGTGAGCGATCCGGGGGGGTAGGGGTGGGTGTTCAGGCTTTTTCTTTCACAAATATCTCATTTTTCCACCACCCCCTACTCACTCTGTCCTCTGGTCTCATTATAAAAAGTCTTCCTCTCCTGTCTCCGTCCTTCACCACCTCTTTGTCTCACCCTTTTCTCCGTAATGAGGGACCCCCCCCCCCCCTATTAATTTTGGGGCTGTGAAGCGAGACGTATCCAACGTTGCACCCCTCCCATCCTCTGCAAATCTACAAATGGATATGAAGACAGAGTGGGCTGGGGGCTTCCTGTCTGTTTGCCACCACATGTCATGACGAGTGGGGCAGATCGGGGCGTGGAGGGCAACATTAATAACCTCTTGTCTATCTGCTGGGGTTCAGCCATTCAACTGCTTTCACAAACTGATGGTATAGTGTAATGAGGGGGGGTCTGTAAAGCCTGTAGAGCCCCCTCTGAAGACGGCTGCTGAGACGATGGCCAGTGCAGTATTTTCTGCACTATAAGGCACACTGGATTATAAAACGCACTGGATTATAAAACGCACTGGATTATAAAACGCACTGGATTATAAAACGCACTGGATTATAAAACGCACTGGATTATAAAACGCACTGGATTATAAAACGCACTGGATTATAATACACACTGGATTAGCCATTGGCTATTACCTAGCATCCTAGCATCCCATTGTCTAAGAGGGACCTCTGTGTGGAGCTAGATAGGTGTTTATGCAGCGTCCTCGTCATTCGGCCCTCGACCCGTGAGGTGTTCTGATAGTTTTACGTAAATATATTAACTTTTAGAGTATTCACTATGGACCCCAAGAAAGTGACGGAGAAAAGAGGAAAAGACGAAGAAAAGAGTTTTTTTGTCCGTACAAACAA
Organism: Antennarius maculatus; assembly: GCA_013358685.1. Lineage (NCBI taxonomy): Eukaryota > Metazoa > Chordata > Actinopteri > Lophiiformes > Antennariidae > Antennarius > Antennarius maculatus. The sequence goes on along the minus strand of CM023617.1, from coordinate 20,765,169 downwards.
AACAAGAGATGATAGAAAAGCATGAAAAAGGGATGCGTTTGGTTGATCTCTCCAAAGAATATGGCCGTAATGCATCTACAATCACCACGTTATTAAAACTAAAGGAAGTTTAAGGAGTTTAAGGCATGGCGTGGGTGGTTGGAGAAGTTCAGAAGGAGGACTGGAATTCACTCTGTTGTTCATGGTGAGGCAGGAGCGCATGAACCAAAGAGGGCAAAAAACAATGAGGACAGCAGTTAAAAGGTAAATGACCATCATTTTTATTCTTTATTCTTTGTTTTTTTACATTATGCACAACTGTCATTTCTTGTGTAATAATCTAATTGTAACATGTATTTGTTACATGTTTTGATGCATTCTTATGCTTCATAAAACATTTGTGTGTGAATTTTGGGGGGCTTGGAACGGATTAGGGCATTTGCATGGAAAACGCGTCTCTACTTACGAAATTTTCTAATTACGAAATTTCTTCCAGAACCAATTAATTTTGTAAGCAGAGGTACCGCTGTACTGTAATTGAAATTATTTATGAAGGAATCGATGAAAACTTATTTTGCAGGCGATGCAATTTCATACTTAACGTCTTGGCGTTCATTCGTTTGCCTGATGAAAATTGAAATCCGGATGTGTTTCTATTGTCACGGAGCCAGAGGAGAGCACCTTGGAATATCCTGCAGCAATGCTCACTCTACAGTTTCCTTTTAAAGTGTGTGTGCGTGTGTGTGTGTGTGTGTGTGTGTGTGTGTGTGTGTGTGTGTGTGTGTGTGTGTGTGTGTGAGAGTGGAAGGGCATCATGGAGTTGACTAATTTTGACACAGATGGCCCGAGCGTGACATGCTTTTCTTTGCGACCCCTAATTTGGCGACTGGCGGCGCTCTGAGGGTTGACACGCTGCCATCACAGATGCAGCTCCTCTCATCAGAGGAGGAACCCCCCCCCCGCTTAGAGTCGGTAAATACACTCAATACCGTGTTTACTGGAACCCAAAGAAGAAAAACACTCTCTGCCATTCACTAAATGATTTATAAATCATCTCGCATCACTCCAGAAACATCGCCTGTGACAGGCCGACACGTCCTCATCCCAGCGTGTCACTTCCTGCTCTGACTGCCAAAGGTTTCATAACCACTAACTGGATCACCTGCTCCTCGTCATTCAATTATTTATGCAGGTTTCTAATCTCATGCTTCTTTCCTTCTACCTCACAGGTAAAAGGAACCAACCAGTTGCTCTCTTCTACCTGCTGATTCAGTTTCTTCCTCTAAGCAAATATATGTTAAACCCAATACTTCAGTCAAAGTGATTCCATCCCATTTCATCCAACTCCTCCAGTCCGTATCACCCCATCAACTCAGCATCCTGCCTGTATCTGGGAATGGTCTTTGTTAGCGAACACAGGATTAAGATTAAATAGCATTTTCTGGCTGGAGGATCATGATAAATACCTGGGGGGGGTCAAAGTCAGACTTTTAAAGAGAACTGTTCATTTCCTATTTTCTGTTAAACTGTTTGTTTCTCATTTTCTAGTCAGCGTTTGTTTCGTCTAATGAGCATCACCCAACTTTAATGAAGCCATTAAACTATCTTCACGACATTTACTCAAACCTTAGTGATTCTATTTTTGCAGGTATGATTTGAAAAGGCTTTTATAGTTATTTATGTACTTACTGTCAGAGTGTATGGAGACAGGGGAAGAGGTCGTTTTTGGGATCATGACTTTTGCTGATGTGAAGTGAATTAAATGTAGAATATTATTAATAAAATTTAATTAAGTTTAATAATTTTTTTGGTTGGATTTCCTTCTATGAATCCAGAGGCTAATAATCTGATAAATAATACCTTTAATATTTTATTGGTTCTGATCATTTATCAGCGAGTGAGTTAAGAAAAAAACTGCATTCATTGCAAAATAATTGCATACGAGTATTGTCCTGAATTACTGTGGAGGACACGTGTTTCCTCTGTTCACCCCTGAGGTTTCTGAAGCAGCAGTCATCTGGGCTGAGGGTCAGAGGTCACGGGCAGCTGCTTTGTAATTTGACTTGCTCTGCTTCAGCACCCCACAGAGCTCCCATCCGTTTGTTTCCTTTGAGAGGACATGACTCTTCCAATTCAACCAGACTTCACTGGGGAGGAGAGGCAGCAATTAAACCCCCCCCCCCCCAACCTGTTACACACAAAACAGCTGGAGAGCCTGAACAGAATTGCCCCCGCTCTCCAGAACTGCTCCATTCCTTCTCTCACCTGGCAGCTCATGTCTCTCTATAAATTAAATCAGGGCTAAAAACATTTTTATTTTCCTGAAACTTTTTTAATTATCTGCACTATTTTAATCATTAGCTTCAGTTTAAATTTTTTATTCTCCTGTTTTATATTCTTTTATTGATATTTTAGATATTTTATTGTCTTGTTTTAATCCCCTTTAGTCTTTTAAACGTTCTTGTATTTCATTGACTTTGTAAAGCGATTTGAATTGCCTGTTATATTTGTGCTATACAAATAAACTCGCCTGTAAGCTATTGTGGACTCGTTTTTGGAAACAAAAAAACTTACTACAGTTGTTTTCTATATGTAACATGCAATAAGTCAACTAATCTATTGTTTATCTGTACAGAACTTTTTATTTTAAAAAAACAGCAGTGTTGCTATTAAAAGATTTGCAGCAGGCTTACTGGCTGAGAAGCTGTGAAATCAGAAAATGAAGATAGCATCTGCGGGATTGAAATTGGAAAGGAGATTGCAGCCTGATACAATTTGCCATTTCAGACCATCATATCCACTTCCAGGATGCAATTATCTCACACACACACACACACACACACACACACACACACACACACACACACACACACACACACACACACACACACACACACACACACACACACACACACACACACACACACACACAGGTGAGGCTGTGTTTTCCACACTGACTGCAAACGGAAAAAATGCCTAAAGCTTTTGTTTCCAGCACTGAATTTGCTGAGAGGTAAGATAACATCCTGTTATTACTTCAGCTGTGATTGATGCAAAACAGTCCATTATATTTCCTAGACAGGGGCTGTTATGTCCTGCAAATTGGAAAGTGGAATTAATTACACTATGAATATTTGTACACAGCCATCTCATTTGCGGAGCCGCAAATGGATCTAATAAAGCAAAAATAACATCCAGTAAAGGTCTCCTCCTTCTAACAAGAGCGGGCAGTAAATGATGAGATAGTGACCGCACCACTCACCTCGTTGGTGACAGTGGCCACTGTGGAATAAAGCAGAGTGGAAATCATGAAGGAATATCTGTGATCAGGACGGGTGGACACAGTCCGGCCACTTTGGGTTCACCCTGCAGTCTTCACACTGGTCCCAGTGTTCACACTGGTCCCAGTCTTCACACTGGTGACAGTGTTCACACTGGTTCACACTGGTGCCAGTGTTCACACTGGTGCCAGTGTTCACACTGGTCCCAGTCTTCACACTGGTGACAGTGTTCACACTGGTTCACACTGGTGCCAGTGTTCACACTGGTGCCAGTGTTCACACTGGTTCACACTGGTGACAGTGTGAACCAGTGTGAACACTGTCACCAGTGTGAACACTGGTCCCAGTCTTCACACTGGTCCCAGTGTTCACACTGGTGACAGTGTTCACACTGGTTCACACTGGTGCCAGTGTTCACACTGGTTCACACTGGTGACAGTGTTCACACTGGTTCACACTGGTGACAGTGTTCACACTGGTGACAGTGTTCACACTGGTTCACACTGGTGACAGTGTTCACACTGGTCCCAGTGTTCACACTGGTGACAGTGTTCACACTGGTCCCAGTGTTCACACTGGTCCCAGTGTTCACACTGGTGCCAGTGTTCACACTGGTGCCAGTGTTCACACTGGTGACAGTGTTCACACTGGTCCCAGTGTTCACACTGGTGCCAGTGTTCACACTGGTGACAGTGTTCACACTGGTCCCAGTGTTCACACTGGTCCCAGTGTTCACACTGGTCCCAGTGTTCACACTGGTGCCAGTGTTCACACTGGTTCACACTGGTGACAGTGTTCACACTGGTCCCAGTGTTCACACTGGTCCCAGTGTTCACACTGGTCCCAGTCTTCACACTGGTCCCAGTGTTCACACTGGTTCACACTGGTGACAGTGTTCACACTGGTCCCAGTGTTCACACTGGTCCCAGTCTTCACACTGGTGACAGTGTTCACACTGGTCCCAGTGTTCACACTGGTGCCAGTGTTCACACTGGTGCCAGTGTTCACACTGGTGCCAGTGTTCACACTGGTTCACACTGGTGCCAGTGTTCACACTGGTTCACACTGGTCCCAGTGTTCACACTGGTCCCAGTGTTCACACTGGTGCCAGTGTTCACACTGGTTCACACTGGTGCCAGTGTTCACACTGGTTCACACTGGTGCCAGTGTTCACACTGGTCCCAGTGTTCACACTGGTTCACACTGGTGCCAGTGTTCACACTGGTCCCAGTGTTCACACTGGTTCACACTGGTGACAGTGTTCACACTGGTGACAGTGTTCACACTGGTTCACACTGGTGCCAGTGTTCACACTGGTTCACACTGGTGACAGTGTTCACACTGGTCCCAGCGCTGAGTTCACTAAATGTCCTCATGCCAAAGACTTATAGTTCCATTTGATCCACAGTATTTTCAGCACTATAAGGCACACATAAAACCCTTTAACTTTATCAATAACCGACAGTGCGCCTTATAATCCAGTGTGCATTCTATATGAATTATTTTTATTACTTTATTTATTTATTGATTTTTTAAGAAAATAGGCCCTTCATTGAAGGTTTGCCTTATAATCCATTGCACCTTATAGTGTGGAAAATAATGTACAAGTAAAACCTCGGTTTCCGACCACAATTCGTTCCTGAAGGCTGTTCAAAAAGTGATTTAAATGGTCTTAATCCGTTCCAAGACGCTAGAAAACTTTTCTTCAACATATGTTACTTCATAATGTCATTTATATATCAAATTGTATAGTCATGAAACATATCAAAATGTAAAAGAAAGAAACAAAAACGAGAAAGAAAAAAACATGGATGTAATCAGGTTAACCTAAGGTACGAGTTACCGTCGTCTTTTGGACAGAAGTTTACGGTACCGTAACTCGTACCATAGGCGATGGAACGCAAATTAAGTGAAAAATGATTGAATACTGTAAACTAAAATAAAAAGCACATTACAGTTAAAGCATAAGACAATAAAGACAAGAATTTTTACCTTTGTGGTCGTTCGAGTTGGCGTTCGACTTCCAAATTTTGTTCGACTTCTAAGACAAAAAAATTCTGAATTTTTTGGTTGAATTCTGATTTGTTCGATGTCTAAAGCGTCCGAAAACCAAGGTTTGCTTGTAAACTTTAAAGGTACTCTCCATTACCAATGTAAAAACACCACTTTTGATTTGTCTTCTGAACTTTCTTGTCTAATTGTCTCCTGCAGTATTTAAAGGTTAACTGTAAGATGAGAAATATCACAACACGCCATCTGTTTTACCTCATATCCGAATTACATCAGCAAGCGTGAGGTTTTCTTGTCAGACTGGAGAAAGTTTTGAAGACATCTTCTCCAACTTTAAATTGTCTTGCTTCTAGATCCAAACGATCGTGATGAAACAATAAAAAAAGTCTTAAATCATTTTTTGGAACTTGAACTCCTTTGGTGTTTTGCAGCCGTTACACTTCCTCTGGTTTCCTGCTCCTTGTGTTCTCCTGCCATTGTCTCCCTGCCCTGATTGTTACCACCTGTGTGTCCTTTACCTTCAGCTGCATTTAGACCCGTTGGCATAGCAACGGCTTTGCTGAAAATGGAAATGTTTTTCATTTACTAAAAAAAAAATAGTTGTCCATTAATGCAGCAATATTTTTGAATCTACTGATCTTTGAATTAACTGAAAACAATATTGTTTTTTTTGTTTTTTTGCTGTTGGCCTGTGTGCACGTCAGTAAGTCTGGACATGAAGTAGATGAGAATTACCTGTTTCCATGGCAACTGAATGGCGTCATTTCAAATGGGCTACAATCGGGAGATTCAGATTGTTTTTTCAGGTCACAAAAAATGCTTCTGTTGTTTTACCAAAAGGCCAAAATGTGACAAAAGTTTGCTTTTTTAGAGTTTGTTGTGTTGGTGGTTAATCAGTATGAGCTTCATCCATCCATCACTTCAGCTCCAGACTGAAATGATGTGATCTAGAAAAGGAAATGAAATGAAAGCCACTAAACAGTTAAAATCTATCGTCTTAAAACTTTCTATAATGATAATAATAATTAGAATTAATGGGACACTATATGCAGAGGTGAAAAGGCCACTGTCACCTACTGTAGTGGGTGGTGATTACTTTTTTCTAGTACGACGATGAAAAAGCAAATCGTTTCACCTTGCGTGTTCTCCAGGGTCACATGACCCCCCATTCCCAGCATGACACGGGTCTAAAAACATGTGTCCCTACCTTTATCACAGCTCCTCTGTGTTTCTCTCTAGTTTGTGTTCCTGGTACCTTTAGTTCCTGTTTGTATTATAGGACTGTGGGAAATAACATGCTTTGTTTTGTGTGCAGTTCAAAGCCATGAAGCAGAGACGCACGGCTTTACGGAGGTGGGAGGAAAGGCTATTTCCAGCTTGTTATCTGGCTCCAGTTGACATTCTGAAGACGGCTGCGCTGCACGACTGTCCTGCTTCAAAAGGGCTGAAAAAGCAGCGACTATAGAAGTAAACAACATGAAACAGATGTAGGAGGAGACTGCAGGGGAATGACAATTTATTATAACCTTCTCATACAAAAGCACACGGAGTCAGCGGTGAAGCTGCAGACGCCACACAGCGCCTCAGGTACCAGCAGGTTCATCTAACACCGTTCTCTTACTGGAACTCTCAATATTTCACCACAAAAATCAGCTATCTGTCCGTGTGTGTGGATTTTTTTCTTCTAAACTGAAAAAATAAACTCAATTAAAATATTTTTTAGAAAAATACAATACAATGAAATAAAAAATAAAATAAATAAATATAAAATAAACTTGAATTAAATAAATTACATTAAATTAAATTAAAAATAAAAAATAAAACTCCTAACAATGATTATTAAATGTGCAGCTAGTTCAGCTTATATAAATTTATCTATCTGTCAATCTATACTATATATACTGTACACACACACACACACACACACACACACACACACACACACACACACACACACACACACACAGGAGCTCCTCCACAGCTCAAGTTTAAACACACCCTGAAGGCCCCTCATGGTGCTTTGTCTTCTACCATTCCAAGCCTCCCAGCATTCTCCTCCTTAACCCCCCCCCCCCACACACACACACACACACACACACACTCTGGTGGGTGGATGTGAGTCCAGTTAAAGGTGGCGCTGCCTTTCCTAACTGACCCTCTTCATCGGCTGTCAGGGTTAAGCTTCTCTACCTCCAGGGGAAAATGTGAGATGATGGGTGAGAGAAGAAACTTGCAGAAGTTGGGGCCATTTTGGGGTGGGGGGGTCATGAAGCATTCCAAAAGGTTCACTTGCCTCTGAGAGAGAGCATGATACCTGGGGCCATGGGGAGAGGGAGGGGGGACTGAGGAAACCCCCCCAGACAGCCTCAGTAGAGAACAGACGGAACACACCGGCCATGAGAGAGGCCAAACATGTACATGTGGCAGTCACGTGACACCGTACTCGCATTCTATTGGCTGACGGCATCAGGAAGTGCGCTCTGTTCTGTGAGTCTCAGACTTGTGTGAGACACAAATGTGCTTAATGGTTTAATATCAGTAAGGGGGGGTTCATAAACGTTTAAATTACTGTAGATAATAAGATAAACAGTTTGTTGCTCTATCACGGAATCCGTTAATTGCGTGTGGTTCCTGGAACGCATTGACCACGAGGAACGAGGGATCACTGTATTATTATACGGATTTTGCTGATGAAACCTTATTATTATTATTTATTCACACGTAGCAATAATTAGAGAATTCAAATAAAAATAAACCACTGCTTCTGCCTTTTATTTTAATCTTAATCTTACTAAAGTATACTAAATTAAATGAGAAATTAAAAAAAAAATTTTTTTCAATTTTTTGTATTATTGGTAGAATTTTACAAACACAGCCTTGTCTTACTGGTGTGCATTCATAGGTCAAATAAATGTACTGAGGTAATTAAATCTACAGGATGCCTTTACTCCCCAATATTTTTATTTTTTGTCATCTGTAATTGTGCTCAGTGACGAAATACAATGAGGGACAAAATGACACAAAGCACACACACACACACACACACACACACACACACACACACACACACACACACACACACACACACACACACACACTGTCTTATCCTTTTCATCGCTACCTCCCTCCCCATCAGCGGTTCTTTCTCTCCTCCATTGTCAGAGATGCTTTATCCCCCTGAATTCAAGGACGTTGCTCGGCTGATGATTTTGGCCCTCTTGCCTCCTGATGGGGGGGGGTGGGGGTGGGGGGTGGGGGGAATCAAATTCTCTTGTTCCTGGAAAATGATTGCTGGATTACCTTTGTCTCCCAGCAGCAGTGCTGTCAGAAGTGAACCCAGCCGCTCTGGATTTACGAACAGTCACGCTGGGGGGGGGGGCGAGTGAAACAGGAAGCACAACAGGGACGACGTGTGTGTTTACTATTTTCATTATATGTGTAGCCCCGCCCAATCGCATCCCTCATCATCATCATCACCTCGATGCTCTTTAATGATGGCGGGGGGGGGGGCACGCTCTTGAAGAGCCGGGTTCCCACTTTTATGTCTCCTTGCCTTACTCCCTCTCCCCCAGCTCAGGTTTCCCCTTCCACCCCTAAAAACCTCTGATTTACCACATCCCCAGTGGCTGCTGGGGGGAGAGGACGGAGCTGGAGGCAGGAGAGTGGTGGGGGGGGGGGGTGGTGGTGATGGGGGGGTTCATTGTTCTCTTTCTCTCCCTACTGTCTGTCTTTATTTATGACAGGGACGTGTCTAACTCCTGGGAGAACACTCATCCAGCAGTGTGCTGGTGATGGTGACCTGGCTGAGTGCTGATGATTACGATACAACCCCCCCCCCCCACCGACCCCCTGCCTATCAGGGAGTCTGCTGGGGGGGTTAAGGGTTAAAGTTGGTCTGAATGAGGCTATCTCAGGATCGCACGCCAGGCTGGACCGCAAGGAGTGAATAATTGCCATATTGGGGGGGTGTAGGGGGGGGGCAGTGGGAGGTTAAACGTATTAAGTGGAACAATGAGTGTTTGCCACAGTCATCTGACATCATTCCTCAGGGAGGGGCCACATGTTTCGTATTGTTGTCTCATGTTGTTGAGGAAAAACGGTGACCGTGACACTTTAATACAAACTGGGGGGATGGGGGGAGGGGGGGATCACTATCAGACACACTCTTGTGACCTGATGCTGGGGATCTCAGGATCTGAGTTTATGATCCCTTTAAACGACACATTTATCAATTAAATCAATCAAAACCATCAGCTTAAACTTACCTGGACTTCATTCCACACTGATGAAACCAAACCTGACCTCTGGATGATCTCTTCCAGCTCGTGGTCAACAGTTTCAGACCGTTTTTAACATTTCATCGACAAATATCAATGATAGCTGTATTGACAATGCATTTTAGTACAAGGAAACTCATCAGTGCAGTATTCACTAACTGACAAGAGGATATGATAGAAGAACTATCAAAACACACACAGACGGTGATCAATCATAGTCTTTGGAGAGTTGGTACCAGATAGAATTATGATGGACCTTTAGTTACTCACAGTAACTGAAGACATTGTTCCAATCTCAGATTAAATTATATAGACGACCACCTGATGACCAGAGGGACCTGATCCAGTACTGCATTCTACCTGGAGTCCCTCATCCCTGAGGTAAGATGTTCAGCATTTTGAGTCCATGTCATCAGAGTCTCTGAAGAAACTGGATCCATCCTACAACTGTTGGAGTGATGCAGTGGTTTCATCTGCCAGAGATTATTGGACACTGAGAGTTATTTGGAGCATTAAGTTATGAAATACTGTACTTTTCAAGGGACAAAATGCTGTCCAATATTCAAAAATAAATATTAATTGCAATAGAACTAGCCAGGTGTAAAGAACTGTCTGGTCTCGACTTTTAGGACTCGGTTGTGTCTTTATAAAGACACAATCATGGTCTCATTACAGAAATCTAGCATTAATATTGTCAGAAGGTCTGAGAACACAAGTGGAAATAGATATGTTCAACAGTATGTCCTCGTAATATGGATGGTAGAATATATTGTGTTTTTAGACAAAGCAAGTAGAATCCTGTATTTTTCTTTTGGACTTTTTAACTAAATTCTAGTTAATTTTTTTTGTTATACAAGAAACCAATGTTAACAAGAACATACAGCTATTAAAGGGTTTAGTGGTGTAAAGTTACACAGAAGTGAGACAATTCTCTCACTACTAAACCGGCTGACAATGGGTGGTCAGAAATGTTAAACTGGACTCCATTCTAATTGCTAAATCCCTAAATACATCTAACCGTTGCGTCAACTTTTGATCAACTTTTTTCTACACTAAATATATATTTGGACTCATTTTAAATAATGTGGTGTTGTGGGGGATTATGGAGGATTTACCCCAATATGATCATGTTTTGACAACAATGGATCAAAAAGGAAGATCTTCAAGTTACTAGTTTATCCTGAGGACATGAAGGTCAGTCCAAACCTAATGACATCATGTCAACGACTCAAACGTTTGATGAGTTCTTGAGGTATTTCAGTCTAGTTTTCACCACAAATCTTCTCAAGAACACCTGACTTCGGATAGGTAGCAGTAGCGCCGACTCAGCAACTCCTGTTCAGACATGAACCTGCAGGTAATGAGATTGTAGACAGACTGTTGGAGGCTATCTGAGCTCCAAGCAGGACCAACACCTGTTTAGAGCAGGTGGGGAGGCCAAAGAGCAAAGACCTCTGTCTGTCAAAAGGTGGTTCATAGAGGTGAACCATCACTATCTGCACCATCTCACCATCATGTGTTCAACCAGCCTCATCAATAAACACAACTGATATGAACCTTACAGCTGTCCAAGCAACTTCACGTTATTTACACCCCATTACCTCCTCCTGAGTCCTGCGGCTACCACAGATTAAACAAGACCAGTCCAGGTCCATAGGAATAATAGAAGCATATGTGCCACAGTTCTCCTCATGCATAGTCAACACTTCAGTTGAAGTTTTTTAAATGTGCTTTAGCTGCACTCAAAATATAATTTGATCAACGTTCATTTTATTGTCTGAAAGGGAGGAAGCTCCAAAACTAAGGGCGTGCTTTGTCCATACATTCATTCCTTAATGAGTCTGGTTAACATTAATGAGGAACAACTCCTGATGACTTGGAAAATATTTTGCATCAGTTTCCATAAATTGGACTTCCGAAGGAGAGGAAATATATAACACGGATCATGTTGGAGACTAAATCAATGCAGATCAGAATGGATGTACACTGACATCCAATTAAATCATGCCTCATTCTGATGCAAACCTTCAAACCAGTTCTTAATGGGGAAGTTTTTCATGTGAGGAGTTTCAAGATGAGCTGCAGAATGAAATGTATTCTCTAAAAGCCAAAGCTGGCATGTCTGGCTGGTAGCCATCATATCTTGTCTTAACCATTAAAATAAAATGGTTTAATATAATTTGATTTTACTGGATCAAACTTTAATGAACAATTTCAACTAAAAAATGAAAATACAGACACGACACATCCAGAACCACGCTTTGGAAAATCAGCTTCCTTCGTCAATTCAAATAATGTGTAGAGATGCAGTTCTCAATCATCTGGTCTATGATTAGAGTTTCATGTGCATTCATGTGTTCAGGGTGTAGTTTATGAACCACCTTAGACTGTGTGTCTTTACACCCTGGTTTTGATATTTAATTGAAAATGGATGTGATTTCTTTATATTTTAAAAATGGTTTGGTTTCACATGGCATCATTTTCCTAACCTGTACACACAGATATGCAAAAAAAATGTAAAAATTATGTGTATGAAAGACACATCCAACACATAACAAGGCATTAATGCGATGCAGCATTGGACAGGGGGTCAATAAACGTCTTGAAGCTTCACAAGCTGAGTAGATACTGGACTACTTCTCTGAGGGCTTTGTGGGCCTGACAGAAATGGAAGGAATAGAGGCTTTCATTGAACATCACTCTCGAGGTAAGGTCAGTGTCAACGGTAACATTCACATCTAAAGAAAAGTGGATGTATTAAAGGTAAAGAAAGAGATACACTTAAATCCAAAGTAAGCAGACGCTCTGAATGCCAGCATGAGACAAATGCATTTCCTGTTCTCACATTTCCAATTCAGAAGGTAACCAGATGCGGCAGAATAAAATGGGTGAACTCTGAACAAGTCATAAGAGCATTAGTTGCGTGGGTGAAGAAGTGCAAATGAAGCTTCAGCGTCTGTTTGCTTCACTGGATGTTCTCCGCTGAGAGCAGCTGAGCTTTTCTACACTAGCATCGTAAAACAACAGAGCAGGGGGAGTTTAAAACGCTGACCCAGTGTGGATGAAGCAAGGATTCATGGGAAATTATTCCACAGCCTTCACATTGTGTGGTTTTTATTATTCAAAGTCACACAAATTCTACTGTATTTGCATTCTAGATCATGCTTCCTGAATATTGGTTGGATCCTGTAGGAGTCCAGACTTTTTGGGGACTCACATCCAGGGAATGTGTAATTGGTAGACTACAGGTCAGTTGACTCAGCAGGGGGCGGAGACACCTGTTGAATGGAATTTAAAGGAGCGTAAAGAGAAGAGTTCCACTGGTTTTGCAAGAAAACTGTGACACTCAGTCGGCTGATCTCTTCAACTTTCTTTTGCTGACTTCACTCAGTAACAGCTGCCCATCACAACCCGAGTCGTAATCAATCAATCAATCAATCAATCAATCAATCAATCAATCAATCAATCAATCAATCAATCAATCAATCAATCAATCAAACAATCAAGTTTTATTTATATAGCACTTAATCATGGTAACAGACATTTCAAAGCGCTTTAACAGACAGAAAAACCCAACTGAACCCTCCAGAACATGAGAGACAGTGGCGGGGAAAAACTACCTCATTGAGGAAGAAACTCCGGGCAGGACCCAGACTCTTTTGGGCGGCCACCCGCCTTGACCGGTTGGGTGGAAAAGAAATCAAAGGAAGATAAGAACAGGGTCAGAGAAAGAGAGACAGAGAGTGTCAGATAGGCCAGATAGAGTCAGTGTCTTTATGGTTATAGTTAGATTTGATGCAGGCACTGAATTGGGGACGAGAAAGTCAGGCTGTGTTCACCGACTCCTGGGGTGTTGTCTGCGATACATGAACTCGTAGTCACTAAAAGTCAGACCGTACCATACAGACACAGGTCCGTTTGGAATTGACAAAGAGCCTATTTGTTTGTGAATAATCCCAGTTCAACTGGTATTGAGTAGTCCACCCTGAGTGGTTTACAGCTCTAAACAGAGGTGAGACGAGACACTACTGAGAACACATTGAGATGTCAGTTGTAGATTTTTTTAGGAAACAGTACGTGAAACATTGTCAGACAAATTGTTATTATTATTTTTGTAAATTTGACAAATGTCATTCATGAACTTTTTACTCACTCTGTGTTCTTTGTGATGGAAACGATCTCTGATCATTGATCTGATCACTCAGGATGGAGAGTATGAACGGACTCTCTCAGTAAACTCTTGTGTGTTGTCTATAGATTAAACCGTATCTTTCTTTACAGCTAATGATTGAGTTCTAATTGACCCAACACTGGTTGGAAACGCTTCCCGTCAGTCGTCAGCTCCTCACTGAAGCAAAGCCAATGTATTTGGCAGATCGTCCTGTATCACCAATGAGCATCCCTCTTGTGACACCAGACTCTGAGCCGTTCATTCTGGTCATGTAGAGCCGATGGAGCACACACTCACACACTGCTCATGTAATGTGTGTTTACAGAGCAGGCTGTCACTCTTCCAGCCGGCTTATGATGCATTCAAACACCCAATGCAACCCCTGCCGGACGCCGTCAGCCACGACTGCAGCGCTGCACGGCTAACACTGCTAATGAGCCACATTATTAACTTTGTGAAGCATCATCACTTTCTGTCTGTTTTTTGTTTTTTTGTTTTTTTTGGAGCTTCTCTGTGTTTTTGTGACGCTCAACTCGTTAATTCAACATTTCAAGCCATCCCAGCTGAGAAACTGTCCAATTATCTGCCAGCATCCTGGATAGATGAAGAAGGGTCGGCCTGCCAACAACTCATTAGGATTTGATGGCTGTGTCTCCAGAGCTGGACTCCATTTCAATACCCCAAAACAAGGCTGAATGAGAAAACTCCACGCGTCATGTTCAGCAAAAATAATAATGACTCAGCGCTTGAATGAATGATAAAACCAGTGAAAGACACACAAACCCCTCAGAATGAACCCAGTCCTGGTTCAGAAGCACTGGTGTTGGTGTCTGTTTACCCCCACTTTATTTACTGGTTGATTAGGAATATCTGGTTTATGTAAATGCAAATGGATATAAAATTGGACCATTGCATCACACACTATTTATGTTTTATCTTCTGTTCTCATAAATATATTTTTAAATGTAGCTTGTGTTCATTTCACCTGTTCTTTTGTTCTGTCCTGTAAATGAGGTCAGCTTTGATGATGGCAGCAGCAACAGACTTGTAGAGAAATAAAATACGGTATTTTCCACACTATAAGACGCACTGGACTACAAGGTGCACCTTCAATGAATGGCTTATTTTAAAACTTTTTTTCATATATAGTGTACTGGATTATAAAGCATACTGGATTATAAGGCACACTGTCGATTTTTGAGAAATTTAAAGGCTTTTAGGTGTGGAAAATACTGTACTTTTACTGTTTTCAAGGGATGCCTGAAAAAACCAGGCTTCTTATCCCATATCCACCAGAGAAAAAATCTGCTGCCAAAGTGCTGTGGGACAGATGGACCTGACGGTTGAACTTGTTTGCCAACGCAGACACGTCTGTGTTCACTATCTGAACCAGAGCAGAACTGAAGTGACAACTGGAATTCAGTTTTCTAGGGAAAGATTCCAACCGTAGCTCTGATTCAGGGTCAGGTGGTTGTGCAGGTGGTGATGTCCAATTATCTGCCAGTATCCTGGATAAAAAGGTTCGGGGTTCGAGTCCTTGCTGTGTGTTTGTGTGTTCTCCCTGTGTGTGAGTCCTCACACCTCCAAAAAATTACAGCTTAGGTGGATCAATTGGTTCCAAATTGCCCGTAGGTGTGCATGATTGGTCGTTTGTCTTTTGTGTGGCTCTGCGATGAACTGGCAATGCATTAAGAGTGTCTCACTTCCTGGTACAAAATGAATGAATGAATGAATGAATGGATGAATGAATGAATGAATGAATGAATGAATGAATGAATGAATGAATTATGGGTAAATCAACAAGGAAGGGGCTGAGGCTGGGCTCTAACATTGGTGCAGACGCAGACTTTCCTGCACATTAGCAGATAAAAATTGATGCTGTTTTTCTAACTTTTCCAAGTGTTTTGTTTTGCAAACTGTTCAAAGTGAGATAAAATAGTGATTTAAGCTTTATAATGTTAATTTCCCTTGTGCTCCACAATGCAGCAAAAACAAGCCGTGAGACCAGGACTGGGGTAAAACCAACAGAAGCGCTCGTATTTATTTAATGCGTTGGTATTGATTCGGGGTGAGTGTGTTTTCTGTGTGTGCAGAGACACACACACACACACACACACACACACACACACACACACACACACACACACACACACACACACACACACACACACACACACACACACGAAGCCACATTTAGATTTACTCCACAAAATCCAAGGTGAAATCATTCTGCCATGATGGATTTATTCCTCAGAACTAAATTCTATTAATTACACCCCCTCCTTCAACACAGCCCCCCCAGTAGTGACAGAGCACAACAGCAGAACGCTGCACACTGTGCACCGCTACCCTCAGCCCAATTAAAGGAAGCTCATAAATAACATCAACAATGGTGTCCTCCCTTCAGGCTTGGTAGTAATCAGCCTAAAGAAGCCAAAGGCGCACAAACACACACACACACACACGCACACACACACACACACACACACACACACACACACACACACACACACACACGCACACACAGGTAATGCAGAATGCACAAGTAATCCCTGTGATGGAGATTAAATATGATAAAGATTTCACATTTCTGCACACCTACAAACCTGTTTGAGTGAGCCGTTGTTCTATTTAACTCGTACGACTCCCATCATTACCAGTTTATTCTACTCCCACAACCAGTTAAGAGCAGTCTGGGATTGCATCTCTGTGGAGTGTGTATGTGTGTGTGTGTGTGTGTGTGTGTGTGTGTGTGTGTGTGTGTGTGTGTGTGTGTGTACACTGGCCAGTGTTTCTAGCTTTGTTTGACTGTCTCCCCCCACACTGTGCATCGCTAATACTCACCAAACACACTGCATATTTAAACCGTGTGCTTTCACAGGACTTAAATTGGCTGTGGCTTCTGCATACAGAGTGCACTTATTTTAATTGGCTGTTATTTCTCAACAATATAATAAAGGATATGCGGAAAGCAGAGAAACCCCACGTACGCATGTAACATCAAAACGGAGACACAAACGTTATTTACGACACAATCTTTGTGTAATTATGAGATTCTGGGACCCAGATGGACCTCGGCGGCCCCTCGGCGGCCCCGGGCCCCTCCGCTTTCACAACAGTGGCATGAAAAACACTTTCGCATCATTCACTCCTGACTCATTAGACTCAGCCTCCCTTTTTATGAGTTTCCTAGGCTGCTTAATTCCCGACGCTGCTCACTTAAAGTCTGTGTATGACTGCGATTAAATTTTAATATACTGCCACTGCTGTGACCTTGAGGCAGAGGCAGTCCCTCATCAGCTCTAAAGGGGGAAATTAGCAAAAATGTACCATTAATTATGGATATAGTGGGAGTGGCAGGCTTTGTTTGGGTGAGACTGTTGGATAGAAGGATATATTTGAAGCTGTGTAATTGCAAACCATGACTACCTACATAAATACATAAAATATATACTTGTAGATTTGAGGGAAAACTGCCAAACGTGACTCTCTAATCCAGCATAAGACAGGTTCAGGAGAGAACTGCTGCAGGAGCTGATGGATTCTGTTGCCAGATCTCGCATTTCAGCTTTGCAGCTTCATCATTATCATGCAGTTGTTTCTCAGTTCAATGCACTGTGAAGTTCAATAAGCGTGATTTCCAATAAACAATACTGGATGACACAGATGCTGCCAGATGATAATCTGTGGGGGGATTAAAGTTGCTTTGCTGGAGCAAATACGATATTTACCAGAAACAAAGATGTGTGTGCATTTGAACTGGTTGTGCATGCGCACACACACTTTTGATGCACTGCTCTGCATGCACACACACACACACACACACACACACACACACACACACACACACACACACACACACACACACACACACACACACACACACACACACACAGTCACACACTGCAGATAGACGTGCTGTCATTTTCAGCTGTTACCACTTGTGCTTCCAAGACGAGGGTTTATTGATCACAGACACATCTCCCTAATGAGGCGCTCGCCGAGTGAGATGGAGAAAGAGTGAAGTGTGTATGTGTGTGTGTGTGTGTGTGTGTGTGTGTGTGTGTGTGTGTGTGTGTGTGTGTGTGTAGGGGTAGGGGGGGATGGGAGGGAAGGAAAAGAAGGGATAATCTGAAGAAGCAGTTGGACTTGTTGATCTGTGATGGATTGGAACACGACGGACGACTAAACAAACGTTGAAGGATACGAGGAGGGAGGAGGAAGACGAGCCGAGGAAGAACATAACAGAGGTAGACAGGCAGAAATGAGATGAAAGTATGGATTGAAGTTCAACACATGATCTTGGGATGATCAGTATTCATTGCGGTGCAGGAGGAAAAAGGAGAAACAAGACTGAGGGTTTTGGGTTCCAATCACCCTTCAAGCGTTTCAACGCTCCAGGGATTCAATTAAAAGATGCAATTATCTGTTTCACAACACCCCCCCACCCCACCTCCCCTTTGTTTCCTTCCTCCAACTCTACCTCCAACCAGTTACCGCTCCACCAGTGGGAGGTGGGATGTGTGTGTCGTCTGAGCCGGTTTGAACATAATGTATGCTGTTTTTATCAAAAGCACAACACATCACTGTGAGTGCTTTGTCAGGATTGCTTAGTTACACCTGTGGTTCATGGAGGGGGTCGCAACTCGTTTTTCATGCTTTGGAGCACAGCAGTCATTAGACTGCAGCAGGGAGGCATCCCATCGTCTCTGCTGCGTTTGATCCAACCAACATCCACCTATTTCACAGTGAAATGAATCATTTTGTGTGATTACACTGAAACCGCTGCGAGCTTTGCTGGTGTGTTTCAGAGTCGGCTTCGCCAAACTCTAATTGCTCGTTTGAGCTTGATGAATTTGTGTTTCTCTGATTTCAGCATTAATGTTATCAACGTCCCCGAATTGCTATAAATGGAGAACCTGCTCCGCTCCAAAATACACTGATAATTATCTTTAAAAAAAAATGAAAGAAAGAGGAGAAAGGAGCTCTTTGTGCTCTGCTTAATTTTCCTATGTGATTGTGGCCAAATACATAAGAAGTATGTAATTGTGAATGGAGATCTGATCCCATTTAAAAAAATAATAAAGTTTCCTTCTGGCAATGAAAATTTAACTAAATATGACTTCAGAGTCTTACAAACAGAGAAACCAGTCCGGTTACCGGTTATTGCAAAGCAGGATCAACAGTTACAGGAAAACTTTCTATTAAATGTTATCTAGAAAATGATCACTGCAGATCTTCCAGTGTCTGATCAGTATGATCAATCACAACGGGCAGCTTATTTTTATTCTTATTTTTATTCTTATTTTGATTTATTTTTTATTTTATTTATTTTATTTTTATTCTTATTTTTTTCTTCTTTTTATTTATTTATTTTATTTTTATTCTTATTCTTATTTTTATTTATTTATTCTTATTTTATTAAACTAGGGTTTTTACTTACTTTATGTGAAAGTATAACTGAAAATCAAACTCAAGCATAGGCCCCCATCCAATATTTAGCTCCTCCACCCAGTTTTACTGTAATCAGTCATTTAGTTTGTGTGAATCTGACAAAAATATTGAAATGAAAAAAAGCCCTATCTCACAATGTTCAAGGAAGCGGGAGAAATTCATGAATTTTTATGTGTATTCAAGTCCATTTGATGATTTCTTTCACCCAGTTTCATGCTAATCCACCAAGTAGTTATTATGTGATGGACAAAACAGCCCAAAAAGCCCATCTAATATTTCTGTATCTGGATCCACTCCAGGTTTTAATGGGCTCTCTTTGACTGTTTTTAACTCTTCTACTCAGGTGATTTCCACATAATAGAAGGAGATGGTGAAAATCATTTATTTAAATTTAATCATCCTTAAAACTATTTTCTGATCGCTCAGGCTGTCGAGTCGACATCATCACTAAACTTCTGTTTGGATGCGATCTATTAGCTTCGACGTGCTGCGTGATTTACAACAATGAAAACCCAACAGTTAACCTTGAAGTCACCTCCTTTACCACATATCCCACTTTGTAACGCCAAGGCGCCGCCGTGCTGGGGATAAATCATTATTTGAGGGTTTTGAAAAGAATTATTTTACAACCTGATAACCGACTGGTGCGTCAGCAACAATCCACCTGCTGGAGTGACGGTGAGAGCATCTTATCTGCAGAAGGACGAACCGGTGTATAACACACACAACATGTGTGTATTATTCATGCTGTATTATTTCTTATCTTTAAGACCAGACAGCAGAGTTTGTGATTAAATATGTCAGCTGGATGAATGTGAAATAAATCAACTAATAAGAAGCTACAACATGCTAAGCTTGTGCACAAAACAAGTGTTATGTTCATCGTCTCTCGTCAAACTCAGATCCTGCTGTCATGTGGAACAGTAAGGGATTATTACCTCATTTGAGTTTCAGTCACAAAGGAAATTCACACTTTTTCAGCTAATTGCTCAAAACAAAAGAGGGAAAAGAGGCAGATAATTAACTCACAAAATAAACATCTGACAAAACATGAGCCTTCACGTGATCGTGTGGACGTCATGCGTGTGGAGGGAGCATCGCTGGCTTTGTGTTCACCAGTTGTGCCGTTTTCACACCGTCTGCACAACTAAATGAAATCAAGCTTCCTGCACTCTGCATCAACATCTGAGAGCTGTCCCACAATGCCCCCCTCCCTCACCGCCTCCGCTCCTGTCAGCCTAAAAATTGCAACGGGCACATTGCCTGAAGTGGTTAGGCATGTTGGAGGCTGGTGGGGTAAAAAAAACGTGTTAATTATGTGGGGGTGGCAGCGAGCTTTCAAGCGTCATTTGTCTGGAAACGTGAAAAATGAAGAGCTCAGTGGCTGAATGGTCGCTGACGCGCTGGTGAATTATGAAAATAATCAGAGCTGTTGGTTCAGTCCAGAGTTTGTCTCCAAATGACTCACTTTGAGGGAATTAAGTCCAGTTAATAAACGCAAACACATGTTGAAGCCGTTAGTGTTGAGCAAACGCGTGAAGAAACGGATCCAAGCAGGATGGAACCAGAAGAAGAAGAAGACACAAGTAACCAGTACTGAGTACAGATAATGTAAGTTTTGGATCCCTAAAATATGAATAAAAGGTAATAACAGGATCAATTTTTGTTATCTATGGAACATCCTCATTGTTTTCCTTGTGATCAAAAATATTGATCTGAATTCTGATGCTGGTCTTTCCATAGATAATGAATAAGGGGTGATGAAGGGTCCCACCTACCCCCATAGGATGCTCCTTTATGATGTTTTTACATTTGTAGAAACAGACTTAAGATCAAGGAAGATGCTGATGCTAAGGTCAAACTTCGGCGTCTAGAATTCACTAATGGAGATCTCCAGCATCCAGATCAGGAAAATTTGACTCCTGACTGAATCATTTCCAATTGGATCTCTGGTCATTTGTATCATCAGTTACTATCAGTAGCAAATCTTCTATAAGCCCTATAAATAACTAAAAAGTAGTATTTTATGTGTTCTGCTAATAGACGCACATGAAAGCCCAAAAATAAATATGTAAACCTTGGTGTGTGTGTGGATTGGACTGAGTGTGTGTGACGGTTTTAAATGTGTTGTGTGTGTTGCTACGATCATCTCTCATTATCAGGGATGTGGACGTGAATTAAAGTTGGTGTTGCTCATCCTGGACCGGATGAGACACCAGAGGGAAGCGTCGGTGTGTGAAGCTCCAGATGTGAGACCTGATCAACCCCAATCAACTTCAGGGATCAATTAATAACGTCTGGCTGGTCCCGCCCACTGATGCTTCAAACCTCACCCGATTGGCTCATGCAGGCAGGCGCAAACGATTTATTTGATCAAACTGCTGTATTAAGCTAAAATTATTTTTTAAAATTACAATTCCAGCGGTATTTTTACTGAAAATACTTTTTAATTTAAATTTTTTTTTTAAATTAAAATAAAAAAAATTAAAAAGTATTTTCATTGTTGATTTTTCTGTTTGTTTCCTCTATTTTGAGATGCAGCACAGGAAATCTATGACATTAAAGTTATGATGTCACTTCCTGTCAAATGTAATCCAACAGCCTGATGCCTTTTCTAGAAGGGAGATCGCTCTTTCATCTTTTGATGTGAATTAATGTGTTCAATAACACTCTTCAAAGTCTGGGCTTGTGAATAATTCAGGCTGATGAGGAGAGGAGTCCCGTCACGTCTCATATTCTCTTTTTTTAACGGTTGTTTTTTTTTCTCCACGCCGTCAGTGGGTGAACATTTAGAGCAATATGTCCTCATGTGTTTCTCCTCTAGCATGATGGGATGTCTCCCTGCATCAGCTCTGCTTTTATTTCTATGGTGCAGCCTTAGAAATAAAAGTCTGTTTCTATGCTGATGACTCCTGTTTGTGTTTACAGCTTAGACCTACGCAGCCGTTTAGATTAGCAGTCAAATAAAACGGTTTCAGAATATCAAATGCATGAAAACATTGTTTGTTTTCTGCCGAATGAAGAGGTTCACAGTATATATTATAACACCCAGCATGAATGGTATTTTAGGTAACAGTGATGATGTTCCAAAATAGAGATTTGTGTATTTGTTGGTCTTCATAATATTTGAAAAATCTGTGAACACATTTTATTAAAACAAGGTGGAAGTTTAATCTGTGATAGGTTTTCAGAATAGTTTGCAGTTGTTCACAAATAAATGTCTGCTGCACAATACGGTAGAACCTCGAGATATGAGCTGCTTGACATACGAGTTACTTGAGATACGAGTCTTCATTCTGTCATTATTTTTATTAATTATTAATTATGCAACTTATATATATATGTATGTGTGTGTGTGTGTGTGTGTGTGTGTGTGTGTGTGTATATATATATATATATATAATGTATATAATTATACAATGGTAAAATCTGCATCTATTGGTTGATAAAAATATGTGGGTTTTTTTTTTTTTTCAAACTTTAGGGTGTTTGGGTTTTTTTCTTGAATGATTTTCATTATT
>CM023617.1:20629976-20737476 GCA_013358685.1 Antennarius maculatus | reverse complement strand
AATGCAAAGAAGAATATATTACGCTACTTTTTCTTTTGCAAATAGAAAACGCACAACAAAATTACTAACTGGTGATTATTTTCAAATCCTCGCCCCTTCATCATGGAAGCCACACGGAGGGCCTTACCTCCGTGTGGCTTGAGATCATCTCCAGTCTTAGACATTAAAAAACAGCAGTGACTAACTGAAAAGCTAGAAGATAAAAATAATTAAGGGACGATTTAGCATTCATCAATTATGCATTGATCTTCTGTTATTGATAAGTGTGTAAGACAGACCAGAGCATCACTGTGAGAGAGACAGCCGCTGTGTGAGACAGAAAGAACCTGACTGTGTGTGTGTGTGTGTGTGTGTGTGTGTGTGTGTGTGTGTGTGTGTGTGTGTGTGTGTGTGTGTGTGATGAGCTGCCAACAGATGGAGTTGACCTTTTACACACCTCTCCTTTGACCATCATATGTGAAAGGCATTAACCCTTCAGGCGCCTCATCACAGCCTCTCTGCCTGTTGTTACGGCTCTGTGGTTCATTTCGATTCAATGCAGCTCTGATAAGCAGCAGTAATGCCCCGCTGTTATTCTCCAAGACCATCAGGTGGACAAATAGCAGAAATACGAGGAACTTCTAACCGCCTAGACTCACAGTAGAATCTGATGTGTGGTGTCGTCTTATTTCTTTCTTCATTATGAGTTGAATCGATGGAAAACCGTAACAAACACACCCTGTCCTTTGGTTTGTGTTTTATTCTAACTCAAGTATGTTTGTCTCCACTCCACTTTAACTGTAACCGAGCCCCCCCCCCCAACCCGCCGGTTGTGACCTCTCATACGAGCGTTTACTCAGTCAGAAGTAACGTATTAACGCCAGAATCGATTGTCTCAGCTGGTTTGAACCCCAGAGAAGGAAAGTCAATGACAAACAGTAGATTATTTCATTCATACAGTGGAATACAAAACCCCAGACATGACTGCAATAATCTGATCTCCATTTCCCTTCTGCTGCCCCCCCCCACATAAATCAGATGTTTGTTTTCCATCTCATCCTGCGCTCCAGGAACCACACGCAAAAACGAAATTCCCTGATATAGCGAGAAACTATTAATTTTATTATTTACAGTATAGTAATTTAATTTAATTTACAGTAATCTATCTATTTACAGTATTTTCTACACTATAAGGCGCACTGGATTATAAGGCGCACCTTAAATGAATGGCCTACTTCAAAACATTTTCATACAGTATATAAGGTGCACTGGATTATAATATACACTGTCTGTTTTTGAGAAAATGTAAGGCTTCTAGGCGCCTTATAGTGAGGAAAATACTGTAAATACTTAGAAAATATAAAACAAACAAACAAAAACGGTCTAATAGTGGAATTGTAATTTATTTCCTGACATGAATACAGATGAAACTGAAGTCCCCCCCAGCCCTAAAGGGGAGCCAGCCGTGGACACAAGGGACGTCTGTAAGAACAGCGTTTCAGATGGGGGCGGGGGGGGACAGAGGGTGACCCCTGTTTGCTCTCTAATGTTCTCCATACGCAGTGGATCATTAAAAAGTCAGAAAGTGGTGTGTCTGTGTGTGTGTGTGGGGGGGGGGGGGGCAGATGGAGCAACACATGGCCCCAGCATTGTCATTCAGATGCAGCGTGTGCTGCGTCACCCTAAATGGGACAAATGCATAGATTGAAAAGCTTTATGGGTAATATGGAAATGGGTGTCATCTGCTGTGTGGGCGTGAACGTGTGTTTGCACAACCTCGTGAAAGATGAGGGTGTGCTGGGCGTCCTTATCGTGAAAATGTTTAAATGAAGTTGTTGTGTGTATGATCCTTTACGTCACTGTGACTCGCTGGTGAGTCGTGTTCACCTTTATTTGACACAAACAGTCGTGGAAGCAGATCGACCGGACGCTGCTCACGAGTTGTAAACTTGCTGCTCCGTCAACGTGAAGTGAAAATCACTTCCTGACTCATGGAACAAAAAACTGATGAAGGGGCTTTTTTTTTTTTTTTTGCCGTGTTGGAACCGTTCCCCCAGAACGGGGGGGGGACACAGGATCTGAGACCAGCGTGTGTGCTGCTCTGATCCTGGTGAGGCAGGAAACACACTGGTGCAGTAGTTTGGGGAATATTATGTCTCAGGTGAAAGTTCCATCAAGGCCATAATTTCCAAAAATTAGATTTTCTTCTTCTTCTTCTTTTCCTTTTTGGCTTTTCCCTTCAGGGGTCGCCACAGCGAATCAACCGCCTCCATCTAACCCTGTCTTCTGCATCCTCTTCTCTCACACCAACTACCTTCATGTCCTCTTTCACTACATCCATAAACCTCCTCTTTGGTCTTCCTCTAGGCCTCCTGCCTGGCAGTTCAAAACTCAGCATCCTTCTACCAATATATTCACTATCTCTCCTCTGGACATGTCCAAACCATCTCAGTCTGGCCTCTCTGACTTTATCTCCAAAACCTCTAACATGTGCTGTCCCTCTGATGTACTCATTCCTGATCCTATCCTTCCTGGTCACTCCCAGAGAGAACCTCAGCATCTTCATCTCTGCTACCTCCAGCTCTGCCTCCTGTCTTTTCCTCAGTGACACTGTCTCTAGACCAAACAACATCGCTGGTCTCACCACAGTTTTGTACACCTTTCCTTTCATTTTAGCTGAAACTCTTCGATCACACATCACACCTGACACTTTCCTCCACCCGTTCCATCCTGCCTGGACACGCTTCTTCACCTCTTTTCCCCACTCTCCATTGCTCTGGACTGTTGACCCCAAGTACTTCAAATCCTCCACCTTCTTGATCTCTTCTCCCTGTAACCTCACTCTTCCACTTGGGTCCCTCTCATTCACACACATGTACTCTGTCTTACTGCGGCTAACCTTCATCCCTCTCCTTTCCAGGACAAACCTCCACCTCTCTAGCTTCTCCTCCACCTCGTCCCTACTCTCACTGCAGATCACAATGTCATCTGCAAACATCATAGTCCATGGAGATTCCTGTCTAACCTCGTCTGTCAGCCTGTCCATCACCATAGCGAACAAGAAGGGGCTCAGAGCTGATCCCTGATGCAGTCCCACCTCCACCTTGAACTCCTCTGTCACACCTACAGCACACCTCACCACTGTCTTACAGTCCTCATACATGTCCTGCACCGCTCTAACATACTTCTCTGCCACTCCAGACTTCCTCATACAATACCACAGTTCCTCTCTGGGCACCCTGTCATAAGCTTTCTCCAGATCTACAAAAACACAATGCAGCTCCCTCTGGCCTTCTCTGTACTTCTCTATCAACATCCTCAAAGCAAATACTGCATCTGTAGTACTCTTTTTTGGCATGAAACCATACTGCTGCTCACAAATGCTCACTTCTGCCCTTAGTCTAGCTTCCACTACTCTTTCCCATAACTTCATTGTATGGCTCATCAGCTTTATTCCTCTGTAGTTGCCACAACTCTGCACATCTCCCTTGTTCTTAAAAATGGGCACCAGCACACTTCTCCTCCACTCCTCAGGCATCTTCTCACTATCTAAGATCCTGTTGAACAACCCAGTCAGAAACTCTACTGCCACCTCTCCTAGACACTTCCAAACCTCTACAGGTATATCATCAGGACAGACTGCCTTTCCACTCTTCTTCCTCTTCAGTGCTCTCCTCACTTCATCCTGGCTAATCTTTGCTACATCCTGGTCCACAACAGTCACCTCTTCTAGTCTTTGTTCTCTCTCATTTTCCACGTTCATCAACTCCTCAAAGTACTCTTTCCATCTTCCCATCACACTACTGGCACCTGTCAATAGACTTCCATCCCTATCCTTAATCACCCTAACCTGCTGCACGTCCTTCCCATCTCTATCTCTCTGTCTTGCCAGCCTGTATAGATCAGTCTCTCCCTCCTTACTGTCCAACCGAGCATACAAGTCATCATAAGCTTCTTGTTTGGCCTTTGCTACCTCTACCTTCACCTTACGCTGCATCTCCCTGTACTCCTGTCTACTCTCCTCAGTCCTCTCAGTGTCCCACTTCTTCTTAGCTAACCTCTTTCTTTGTATACACTCCTGTACCTCCTCATTCCACCACCAAGTCTCCTTATCTACTTTCCTTCCAGATGACACACCAAATACTCTCCTACCTGTCTCCCTGATCACATTAGCTGTAGTTGTCCAGTCATCTGGAAGCACCTCCTGACCACCCAGAGCCTGTCTTAACTCCTTCCTAAAGGTCATGCAATACCCTTCCTTTTTTATCTTCCACCATTTCGTCCTCTGCTCTGCCTTTGCCCTCTTCATCTTCCTCACCACCAGAGTCATCCTACACACCACCATCCTATGCTGTTTGGCTACACTCTCGCCTACCACTACTTTACAGTCACTGATCTCCTTCAGGTTACATCGTCTACACAAGATGTAGTCTACCTGTGTGCTCCTACCTCCACTCTTATAGGTCACCCTATGTTCCTGCCTCTTCTGGAAGAAAGTATTCACTACAGCCATTTCCATCCTTTTTGCAAAGTCAACTACCATCTGTCCTTCTGCGTTCCTCTCCTGGATACCAAACCTGCCCATCACTTCCTCATCACCTCTGTTACCTGCACCAACATGTCCATTGAAGTCTGCACCAATCACAACTCTCTCACTTCTAGGTATGCTCTGCATCACTTCATCAAAGTCCAACCAGAATTTCTCCTTCTCCTCCAGCTCACATCCTACCTGTGGGGCATACCCACTAACAACATTGACCCATCACACCTTCTATTTCTAGCTTCAGACTCATCACTCTATCTGACACTCTTTTTACCTCCAGGACATTCCTAACAAACTCCTCCTTCAAGATAACTCCTACTCCATTTCTCTTCCTATCTACACCATGATAGAACAACTTGAACCCTGCTCCTAAACTTCTAGCCTTGCTACCTTTCCACCTGGTCTCCTCGACACACAGTATGTCTACCTTCCTCCTCTGCATCATGTCGACCAACTCTCTACCTTTTCCTGTCATAGTTCCAACATTCAACGTCCCTACTCTTAGTCCTATACTCTTGGCGCTCCTCTTCTGTTTCTTCGTGCGAACGCACTTTCCTCCTCTCCTTCTTCGACCAACAGTAATCCAATTTCCACCGGCGCCCTGTAGGTCAACAGCGCCGATGGCGGTCGTTGTTAACCCGGGCCTCGACCGATCCGGTATGGAAGTCATAGGTTTGATTCGCATCTTTGATTTGGCAAAAGTTTTACGCCGGATGCCCTTCCTGATGCAACCCTCTGTATTTATCCGGGCTTGGGACCGGCACAATAAGACACTGGCTTGTGCCCTCTTGCGGCTACATTCCAAAAATTAGATTTTACATGGTATTATATCATGGTATCATGGTATTCATAATACTATGAATATTGAATTATTATATTATATTATATTATAATATATCATTATAATATATATTATTATATTTCTTATATTATATGTGATTAGAATTGTAAATAATAATAGTAATTAATTATTATTAATCATTATTATTAATAATAATAATAATAATATTGGATTATTGAATATGGTATTCATGGTATAATATTTCATGGTTTTAAATGGTTAGTGTCGTGAAAACAGGAATCAAGCTCGGCTGCTGTTCCTGCAGGACCAGAGGTGAACTGAGTCCATCAGTAATGAGACGTTTCTGGTCGTTCTTCTACTTCCTGTCGCCGCTCTGATGGACGTCTCTTTATTTCTGTCAGGGAGGATCTGATTGGCTGGATTCTGATCACGTCCTGAAGATGTGTTTGTCTGGACATCCTTCAGAAGAACCAGTGGCTGTTCGGAGGGGGTGGGAAGTGTGTGTGTGTGTGGGGGGGGGTCCTGTCTGTCTGTTTATCTATCTATCGTCCATATCTTCTTATATTTCAGTTAATTTTCTTTTTCTTTATGTCTGCTGCTAACCGCTATGAGCTGCTGTCAGTGTCATAGAGTAACAAGTGATGCTTTATGAAGTCATACTCTTGTTTTTACCAACAATCAAAAATACGGTAGTATTCTCAGAGGAACAGTGAAAACAGGTTTAGGAGAGTTGAAACTATAAATCGTTCTAATTTAAACTCAGATTCATGTCTGCACTCAGGTTTCCAGACACAGAAAGAGAAAATAGATTTCTGGAGTAGAGGAGCGTCGTTTGGCTGTAAATCCCTGACCTCAGCATTAGAACACCAGCACACAATCAGCCCCCCTCCCTCAATGAGGCTCCAGCAATCCCATCTGAAGGCTTTACTTCTCCTTCCATCTCTCCATGCAATCAAACTTTACAGCATTCAGGTTCTCTCAGGTGAGCCGTGTCGGCTCTACCTGTGACGGGGGATTCCCAGAGTCATTAACAAGGTGGGGCCGGGGGGGGCAGATATATATATATATATATATATATATATATATATATATATATATATATATATATATATATATATATATATATATATGATAGTGTATCAGGTTTATGGGGAGGAATATGAGCAGAAATAATAGAACAACTGGTAACATCAGTTATGCATTCAATGCCAAACACGTCTTCTAGCCTTCATTCCAGTAAACAGTGTGTGTAGCTTAGATTTCATGCTTGCGTGTCTCTTCCTTAGAGCATCCTTTCTGGTTTTAGATGAGTAACCATAGTAACCATTCCAAAGATGGATGACTTTAAAACTACCTAGTACTCAGAGTACACACTGTAGTTCTGTCTTAGTTGTTACAGTCAAGTTATTACATCAAGACGAGTTTGACTAAAAGATCTACAAATAAAACAAAAATGGAAAATTACCTTTAATGGAGGAATAACAGCACAAAGTTTCCCTCAATGATGCAGCAGCTCTACATTTACATTTAGATCGGCTTCCAGTCTAATGGGCTTCATGCATGCATTCATTTGTTCCTATTCTGATTCTTTTTTTCTGCATTCTTGGGTCACAGGAGGTTGCTGGAGCCAATCCCAGCAGACTTACGGGCAGGAGGTGGGAGATATTCTGAATACGGTGTCAAGGCATCGCAGATCCACACGAAACACGAACAAGCGCTCACTTTAAAACTTTAAAAACAATTTTTAAAGCTTGTTTTAACCACCTTGATGAAACTTGAGGTAAACCTGAGCAGGAGTGAGCGTGGAAGCAGGAAATGGAGAGCCAGTAACAAGTTGACCTGATGCATAATTTGAGCAGAATGTGAATAAAAGACATGTTAACAAAAAGTGTGTGAAGAAATACTTTCACCACCAGGGAAACGAAGAATAATAACAAAGTTGGTCTGGTGTGAAGTCGGTACTCTCCTCCCCGTACAACTGCTGATCGATACCAATGGCTTCTCAATTTTAACGTGCAATGAGTTCTCAATAAAGGTGGTGAATGGGCCTCCCACCCCCTCCCTCCTGGTACTGAATCCAATTCCACAGACAACCCCAGACTTTCCCATAATGGATTCTCCATTTCATAGGCTTTGGCTTGTGTTCCTAAGACACTTGGTTAATATTTCAGCCTGCTGTCTCTCCCTGCACAGCCCACTTTGTTCTATTGATTTATTTGTGCATCAGCCGATGTTGCACCTCCGTTGTGGGAAGACAATCTATTACAGAATTTAATACCTTTCAAAGAGCCAATTTTCTCCTTTTTCCTCCCTTTTTTTTGGGGGGAGAAAATGAGGGATGTGTTGCGTTCTAGGGTGAAAATAGTGCTCAGAAACTGATGTTGTTTGCATCCCATAAACAGGAAGTGTCTAGTTTGGCTGTTGATTGGAGAAAGCATCCTTCACACAAAGATAAGAGCTTCATTAGGAGCTGAATCAACAGAGATACGGAACAGAGACAGACAAAGGAGAGAAGGACAACTTCCGCTTCCTGTTTGTAGTTTGAAAGGAGGAAGTCACCATGAGGGAATGAGAGGATGTGCAGATGGCAGGAAGTTGGAAACAGCTGTTATCCATCCTGTGTCCTTCACCCTAAACCGGACACATGGTCATCCTTTAGTATTAATCAAGGTATCACTGTACAAATAGACATAAGGATGAACTTTGAATGCAGAATTCAAAGAAAACTTGTTACTGAACAACGAGATCACACGCTGTAAAACACTTGTAACCTCTGGTCTCCTGGGTGACCTTCCCCCCAAACCCTGACCTCCACCCGTTATCAGGACGACAGCGGTGCCTCACTATATCACTGTTCACCGTTTGTGGCCTCACTGTTCTGGATTTCTTTATTGTTGTTTTTTTTACAGCGCATGTGTACTATGTCCTGATTGGCTGAAGACCAATGTCAATCATTGTCCTCCGTGCCGTGTCTCTTGTACGGTACAGAATGCGTTCAGCTTGCCAAATTTACCCGGCTGTTGGGTGCCATTGTGGAATAAATGAACCTTCGGTTTGCTACATAAAGAAAGAGGAAAATAAAAGAGACCAACAGCAGAAATAAGCTTCAGATAGAAAGCAGAAGGAACTGTAACTGTCTGCAATAAGACCATCATAAGGATGGAGTCTGCTTTAGGTCTGTGGATCAGTGACTGATAGAATAAAGAACGTTACGCTGGATCATCATCACACTGGACTTATTTTTCTACTAAAGTTGGAACTTAGACAAGGATGAAAGTGTGAAAATGTTATAACCTGTCTGAGAACATTGTATAACGAGTGTAGTGAGGGGTTTTACAGCCTTATAACCCGGGAACCCAGCCGACATTGGTTCCTACATCATTTAGTTCCTACAGGAGGACGACATTGGTTCCTCCATTATTTAGTTCCTACAGGAGGACAACATTGGTTCCTACATCATTTAGTTCCTACAGGAGGACAACATTGGTTCCTACATCATTTAGTTCCTACAGGAGGACGACATTGGTTCCTACATCATTTAGTTCCTACAGGAGGACAACATTGGTTCCTACATCATTTAGTTCCTACAGGAGGACGACATTGGTTCCTACATCATTTAGTTCCTACAGGAGGACAACATTGGTTCCTACATCATTTAGTTCCTACAGGAGGACAACATTGGTTCCTACATCATTTAGTTCCTACAGGAGGACGACCCCGTCATTAATGAATAAATGTGAACTAACAGGTGGTGGTGACAGAGTTTCCTGACAGGTAGTCTATCGTCTACTTTGCTGCTCTAACTTTCAATCTGACCTGAATTGTCTTCAGTCTCCATGTTGGTGAACGTCTCCATGAACAGAAATGCATTGTGGGTTTGTTTCCTGCTCTGACGTTCACAGAGATGTGGAGAAAAGAAGGAGAAACGCTGCAGATGATGCCAACAGGAGAGAAGGAGAGACACGGTGAGTGCTTATTTTTTCATGATAAAAAAATTAAACACCCCCTTATATGTGTTGTTGTTTTTTTGTTTTTTTTGACAATTCACACCCTGGGTGTTACTTTGGTGGTCCGAGGTAACACTACCCCCCCATGGCATCACTGAATGCCTCTATCACCACCTGTAAGGTGGGTGGTGACCTGCAGAGACACTGGAATGATCCTACTCCAACACTGACTCACAACTGTTTTCCTGTGTCAGGTGGTGTGTCCTGTTTCTTTGGGGATGGGGGGGTAGTGGTGATCTAGCCCCCTCAGATGGACCACAAAGTGTTGTCACATGCAGACTCCAAACAGAATACAAAAATCCCAGGAAAGAAAGAGACAGTTGAGAAGAAAGATGGCTTCCATTCCACGAAAAGAAGTACTGTACATAAATGCTACAGATCTTCACACATAGCAATAAAAATGTCTTTAAAATGCTAATTTTTAGGAATATCTGATTAATGTAGATGCGAATTAATATATAATTTGATTTGTGTACTTTAGAACAATAATTTGCTTGTTCTTGGTCTCACCATTCTTATGCAGTATTGTATAGTAAATGTGTGTATTTTTCTTATCACGTCCACCAGGAAAGAACTCTGCTGCCAAACTGGTGTGGGAGTGGGTGACCCGAGGAAATATCTGTGATAATTATCTGGACCAGAGATTAACGTATCTACTGCCAGCGTGGAGAAAAGCATCCTGTGTCCCAGAGGAAGATTTCAGGAACGCGTCTTTACTCTGTTTGGAGGCGTGGGTCAAGAAGGAAGGGGTTGGGGTTGAAAAAAGGAATAGGGATGAGCTGAAAAATCAATCAATCAACTGGGATAATTGTTTTTTTTAGCTTAATGATAAACCTTAGGAGCCTAAATTCCAAACAGTTGAAGTTGAATTACAGACCTTAAGATGATACAGACCCTCATCTCCACACAACAGCTCACGATGGCTTCACGTGATCATTTCAATCTGACAATTAATTTTCATGAATTCATTTAGATTGTTTGATTTTGTTTTGTAAATCCATTTTGAGGTAATCACATTTTGAGGTTTCCAGTTAAAATGTATTTCTGGTTGCAATTTCCAGCAGGGAACAAATAACCTATTGGAAATCCAATGTGGATAAGTGATAACTGCAGTAATAGTGTGCGGAGAGCATCACCAGGTCCAGTCTGACTGCAATGGTTTATTTAACTGGCAGCCATTAGTGAGTCATCAGGACTCAGGGTCAGTGTCAGCCGGCATCATAATGTGTACTTGTCACTGAAAAAGGGGGTAATTACACACAAAGGTGCACTTTTCATTTAGTTCAGTTTGAAAAGTTTAATGAAAGCCAGGAAAGAAAAGGTACGGAATAATAAGTCCTCACACAACACACGTATGCGTCTGCGCAGACGGTAGAGACGTCATTTCCTGAGTCTCGTCTGTCAGGTTTCACCGCTGTGTTTTGATTTAAACATGTTGGACAGGCACTTCATTTAGAATAGAAATCTTTTTATTATAAAGAGCATCTTGAATAACTGTCTGTGGCTCTAAAACACACATGAACTACCTAAACTCAGAATGAACGCTTCATCAAAACTGCAGTGAACCCCTCCAGTGTCAAATGTGGAGGCAAGAGTCAGTCAGGAGGACGTTTGTTGGATGAAATCAGATTTTTAGGATTACATTTTTAGGATAAATTTTTTAGTGTTACATGTTTCATCACTTAAACCTTTCAAAGACAAGCTCAACCAGACAAGTTGACCCAAAGCTGCTGAACCCAGTCACTGTTTTTCTCCGTATTTCATGGTACAGTTTTGAAGTCAGGTTTCCATGGTGTCTCACTGCTAGCGAAATATTCCTTACCAGCAAGAACTGGTTTTGCCAATGACAAAAAGTGTCTTCAGTATTTAGCTGTGACTACCTGCTGCTCTAGCATCAGTTTGAAGAGTTCAGGATGCTGTGTTTGACACGGTGCCATCAAAATTTGATAAAAATGCAAATGTCACATCGGATTTTCAAAGTAAAATTTGCTCTCTTTGTGAAAAGGTCAGATTTAGGAGTGAATTGTTCATTGAAATTCTACACAGGTTTACCTCACCGTCCATTGTTCATAAGTCCCACGTGAGTGGAAAAACGACACAAGTCAACTTATCTTCTGAAAACTGAAAATAACCGTTCCCAGATGTGTTCTGTGCTTTATTTCTGAATGCGTTTTCAATAATATTTGGTTAATATGAATCTATTTTAAAAAATTAAATATTATTTTTTCATATAGTACAGAAAAAATATTCAATACTTTGTAAATACAGGATGGGGACGTTTACTACACATCTTGGAAGCTTTATTCATGAATGATGATAAAATGAAAGTCTTCTTTGTGGTCATAAAACAAATAACAGGAATTATTATTATTTATAAGTCAAGTAAAATGACGTAAAGTTGATTTTTATGGGTTTTTTTGAGAACTGGCATATAATCAAGAATGACTTAACTCAATATGATGTAAGCCAAAATGTACCTGTATATATTTCTACTAAAGGAGATTAATGACATAGAGCGATGGATTTAATATATACATGTATACACACACACACACACACACACACACACACACACACACACACACACACACACACACACACACCTGGGGTGTACAATTACTATGAAATATGAGCTCCTTCCAGAATCGATCAGGAGCGTGGCGCTATATGCGCGTACTTTAGAGCGCAACCATCTGCATTCCTGATTGGCTCCTCTAATCTCTCGACTTGAGAGGAGTTTTGGCAAGGGCATGCTGCGTGTCCACGACACCCCCACACATAAATCACACCCCATTGGCAGCAGCTTATATATCACTCCTGTGCTATCTGGGCATCGATCACCTCTCAGACAAGATTGTGAAGGGGATTGTGGGAAAAGGGGCGCGATAACGTTCGGCCTACAGCAGCTCCGCTGATAGAAAATTTTCCCCAACCTCAGGCGGTTCTAATGAAAATGATGGTAATATATTTATGAAGAATGCCTGGTCCCCAAAGATATGCATCATCTGGTCATTTTTGTCCTCTGCACAAACACCGGAGTCGACTGATCTAATATCCTTCTAAAATGGCAAAGGCAGAAATTCTTCCATTATTTCAAATGACAAATGTTATAATCAAGACAGGAGGAAATGTGACTGCAGGATAAAAGGTGTGGTGACTCCAGCAGCTCTTTTCATTTGGAGAGTGAAGCAGCTTCTGTGTTTCAGACTCACAGGTCAACACAAAGACTGAAAGCAGCGTCTCTCTGCAGACACACAGGGTTTACACTCAGGCATGACAGCAGATCCAAAGGGACGCAAAGAGCCCCAAAAGCCCCCAACTCCATTTACTCAGCCTGGAACGCCCCCACGCAGACGCTGGATTTCAGATCAATGCTCCAGGAGAATCAATGGATGGTCGGGGCTGGGGAGGCAAAATCGCTCACGGCAAAGATATATTTAGAAAGACAGAAGAAGTGCAGAGGAGAGAGAGAGAGACGGGGGGGGGGGAGTGGAGTCTGTAAAGGTAATAGATTTCATTGATGCCAGATGCTGCTCACCTATAGCGATTACCTGCCCCTCACCTCCACGTCCCAGATTACCAACCCCAACCAGACGAGGCAACAAACTGCCGCTGCCCCCCCCCCGTCTGAGTTGATCTGTCTCCCCCCCAGAACGCGTTTACACGTCAACATGTGATCCAAACGCACCGTCAATTAAAACGCCCAGCTGTTCACGTCCTGTGATGCTGGAGACCACAGCGATACTGGGGGGGCGGGGGGGGGACACGAGCTGATCCACAGACTGGTTGGAGTTGTCAATGAACATATGGTGCATTTACTGTCAA
Organism: Antennarius maculatus; assembly: GCA_013358685.1. Classification (NCBI taxonomy): domain Eukaryota; kingdom Metazoa; phylum Chordata; class Actinopteri; order Lophiiformes; family Antennariidae; genus Antennarius; species Antennarius maculatus. The sequence goes on along the minus strand of CM023617.1, from coordinate 20,724,320 downwards.
ACAGTCTGCAGTTTTAGTTTTAGCCTGAGTGATGAATGAAAGATGAAAGGTGTGGGGGTAAATCAGCTCCACATGTGGGGGTAAATCGGCTCAACATGTGGGGGTAAATTTCTTTTTTCAAGTCGTTCTTTTAATTCCATCCCAGCGTTCAAAGCAAACAAACGACCGTCAGACGGCTTCGTTTGGTCTCAGGCATCACTTCATTTAGACTTTCCATGAAACATTAAAGGCCTTCTGTTGCATACATATACATGTAAACCATCAGACCGGCAGCAGGGCTGGGGGGGGGGCACGCCCTCAACACACCCACAGTTACAAAATATCCATCAGAGATGGGGAGGGGGTGTGTCAGGGTGCCAGAGAGAGTGATGGATGAAGGTATGTCTGCATGAGGGTGTTTCAGATCAGGGACGCCCACTCACCTGCCACACCCCCACGGCCAAAACCTCAGGAAGCTTCTGATAGGTGGAGAGAGACGAGACGCACGACGGTGAGAAGAGACGGGTCGAAGTCACTTCACTTCACTGCTGTCAGGAGGCCTCATGGTGAACACTACATCTACAGGAGGTGGTGTCAACACCAGCATGCACCTCTATCGCCACCTGGTGGACCGGCGTGGACACGACACTCTATTGAACCACCAAAAACGTCCAGGTAGAATCAGGAAGGAGTTTCCAAACCAAACACCAAAGATGCTTGAAATAAATGCTGATCGAACACATTGCAGTAACTTTTAACCTGAATTGTTTACTGTTAAAACAATATTCATGAGAATTAGAAGCATCCATGCAAAACATCGTGGTACAATTTAAAGTTGAATTCTAAACACGTTTAAATATTTCTCAACATTTTACTGAGTCGTACAAACTAATCATGAAATTTAGATGTAAACAACAATTGTCTCAATCTAGTGTGTCAGACATGTTCATAATTATAGTCGACTAGTTCATAATTACAGGATATAACTCTCGTTTTCTACCTTCCATCACAACATTTCATCTAAATCTGTTTCTAGTTTTTCTTTAGAATGAACATTTAAAGTCTTGTTTCACAGTGGTTACTTTTTAAAAATCACATTCAGCCAAGCCAGTTACCCAGAATGCTCAGCCACAAGACCCAAGAATGGACCCAAATTGAAGTACATTTGTTCACAGCTTGTTTTTTTTCTCTAGAATCAGAAGATCTGCCGACAGATACTATAAAGACTGATGACTCAGCTCATTCCTGACAGGTGTTTAAAGAGGCCTTTGGGATGAGAGGAGTGAGTTTATCCCCCAAGGAGGAGAAGCTCCGAATGCAGCTGCTGATGAAGAGGAGGCGCCTGAGGAGGAGGAGGCTGTCTGACCTCCACAGGACAGATGGAGAGATGATGTGATCAACAGCTGTTAGTCTGGAGGCCCAGAGGATGGAGACACTCCATCACCCCCAGGAGGAGTGCCTCCATCTTCAGGTGAGACTTCAGGTGACAATTATTTTACAAAATTTTCTTTCCTTTCCTTTCCTTTCCTTTCCTTTCCTTTCCTTTCCTTTCCTTTCCTTTCCTTTCCTTTCCTTTCCTTTCCTTTCCTTTCCTTTCCTTTCCTAAAGGAAACAGAAGGACACACTGGACAAACCACTGATCTGACCATCCAGCAGTTGATCCTCTGAAGGTATCCCATGCATTGTTTTTGTAACTGTAAAGATAGATAAAGTTCAATAATGTTCATGTTGACTATCACATGTGTGATCCATTCAGGGTCACACATGTCAGGGTCACACATGTCAGGGTCACACATGTCAGGGTCACACAAGGCTCTGCTGTGTGTGGTTCAGGAAACCTGCGCTCCATCCACGTCCACTGAGGTGACGATTGAACAGCAGAATGTTGCTGACATCTGGTGGCTGAAGCTGGTATTACAGCCACAAACATCAGACTCAGAATCAGAAAATAGTTAATTGCCTGGTACAGTAAAGTTTATCATACGAGGAACTAGACGCGGTGTTGGGTGCATTAAAAGGTGGCAAGAAGCAATAAGGAATAGAAATATAAGAAATATATTTTAAAACAACAACAACATGATTTTCTAAATGTCACCTTTAACCTCAGAGCTCATCAGAGGATTAGAGGCTGGACTCCAGTTCAGACCCAAAGGATGATGGACTATCCACAGATCAACTTCCTTTCTCTCAGTCTGCAGCAGAATGCTAACTGTGCAATCACATTTTTAATTCCATCATGTCTGATGGCAGCAAAACCATCTAGAATAGAGTATCTGACTAGTTAGGTTATCAATACAGAAACATAGAACCAAACACATGTTTACTTTACCAGCTGTGCTGCTCTGTGTGATCATGGATTAAACTACTGTGGCATTTGTCTCGCTCCTCCAATTCTTTTTACATCTATTGACTTATCAAATTATATAATTACTGCTTTGACAGTCATATTGAGTGGCTACAGCTGGTATTTTACTATTCAACTAGCTGATAAATAAAGTTTAAGCCCATCACATTTTAAAGACAATATTTCAGGGTCAAAACAACAGAAATGAAATCTGAAATCTGGGAGAAGCTTATAAACGTAAGGTTTTAATTCATGCTACCATCAGATTAGTAGAGGTTTAGGAGTTTCATCAGAATGCAGCATCTTGTGGAACAATGAGCCACAAAAATACTGTAAAACATTCTATTGGAGATACAGGGAAATGTAAGAACTGCTAACGCATTACTTGCCAACACTAATGTACTTGTATAGATTAGATTGTGCATACACTATATATGGAAATAAATAAATAAATCTGACCTGTTATTACATCATGTTGAAGTCAAACATGGTTTAGATCAGTTTTAAGGAAAATGTATTATAATAATAATAATAATAATAATAATAATAATAATAATAATATAATGTTCACAGAAAATGAGCAACAAATAACTCATTTTATGCTGACAAATAAATAAATGCACAACTGTATAATTATTCCATTACTGAACAATGACCTAAACCACATACTGTACCATGATTCAGTATGTGGTTGCATCGTTCAGTATAAAGAGAGGTTGTCTTTCCTCTGTAACTCCACTAGGGGGCGCCATCGTGTCGTGATTTGAACGACAAACTGGCGTCAAACTCCTTTTCACTGAGGGTCACATCAGCCTAACGGCTGTCCTCCAAGGGCCAGATGTAACTGATAAGTGTAACTAAATATAACTCAATGTCATGTAAAATATATGCAAGTTACAAATATTACAGTTACACCTAAAAATATATGTTTGTTTCTCTGTTCTAACATAAATCCTTTTAATTTATCAGGTTATTAAACCCACAGAACTCCATCAATCAAGGATCAAACTATCGATGACTAAAGACAAATAACATCAAAAACAAGTTAGGACATTATTTTTGTTCAGATCAAGTTAAAAAGGGCTGAATTACTGCATTGTGGGAAATGGGGTTTCTGGTTAAAACACACTTTTTATCTATTTATTTTTAGATACTCTAACCGTTTATGCTCTCGCGGGCCACATAAAATGATGTGGAGGGCCACATTTGACCCTCGAGCCTTGAGTTTGACACATGTGCACTAGACAGTACGTGTTATTGTACTTTCAGTTTCAGGTGAAAAAAATAAAATATATGGAAAAAATAGATATAGATATAGATATAGATACAGATACAGATACAGATATAGATATAGACATAGATATAGATATAGATATAGATACAGATACAGATATAGATATAGACATAGATATAGGTATAGATATAGATATAGATATAGATATAGATATAGACATAGGTATAGATATAGATATAGGTATAGATATAGATATAGATATAGATATAGATACAGATACAGATACAGATATAGATATAGATATAGACATAGACATAGGTATAGATATAGATATAGATATAGATATAGATACAGATATAGATATAGATATAGACATAGATATAGGTATAGATATAGGTATAGATATAGATATAGATATAGATACAGATATAGATATAGATATAGATATAGATATAGATACAGATACAGATACAGATATAGATATAGATATAGACATAGACATAGGTATAGATATAGATATAGATATAGATATAGATACAGATATAGATATAGATATAGACATAGATATAGGTATAGATATAGATATAGATATAGATACAGATACAGATATAGATATAGATATAGATATAGATATAGGTATAGATATAGGTATAGATATAGATATAGGTATAGATATAGACATAGATATAGATACAGATATAGATATAGATATAGATATAGATATAGATACAGATACAGATATAGATATAGATATAGATACAGATATAGATATAGATATAGATATAGATATAGGTATAGATATAGATATAGACATAGATATAGATATAGATATAGATATAGATACAGATATAGATATAGATATAGATATATGTATAGATATAGATATAGACATAGATACAGATATAGATATAGACACAGATATAGATATAGATATAGACATAGATATAGATATAGATACAGATATAGATATAGATATAGATATAGATATAGATATAGATATAGATATAGATATAGATATAGATATAGATACAGATATAGATATAGACATAGATATAGATATAGATACAGATATAGATATAGATATAGATACAGATATAGATATAGATATAGATATAGACACAGATATAGATATAGATATAGACATAGATATAGATATAGATACAGATATAGATATAGATATAGATACAGATATAGATATAGATATAGATATAGATACAGATATAGATATAGATATAGATATAGATACAGATACAGATATAGATATAGATATAGATATAGATATAGATACAGATATAGATATAGATATAGATATAGATATAGATACAGATACAGATATAGATATAGATATAGATATAGATATAGATACAGATATAGATATAGACACAGATATAGATATAGATATAGACACAGATATAGATATAGATATAGATATAGATATAGATATAGACACAGATATAGATATAGATATAGACATAGATATAGATATAGATATAGATACAGATATAGATATAGATACAGATATAGATATAGATATAGATATAGATACAGATATAGATATAGATATAGATATAGATATAGATATAGATACAGATATAGATATAGATATAGATATAGATATAGATATAGATACAGATATAGATATAGCTCCGTGTCCGTTTGATGGCACGTTGCCCTTTGCCCTGACATTTGTTTCCCTGTTTGAGGGTTTCTGAGCGACAGAACTCTTTCAAATGCAAAGCTCGTTTCTGGAAAGAGAACTGGGGGCAGGAAAAGACCGAGAGACACACTCCATCCCCCGCAAACTCCCCAACGCTCCCTGTGTTCAGGGTATCACCCAGCAGGTAAGGAGGTGGCTGTTAATTGGGGGGGCAAATGCTGTGGCATGCTTCACCCAGAGGGGGTAACCGGGGGCCTCCTTCTTCTTCTCCTCTCCTCGCTGTACTAATCTGTACTGTTTGCTCACATGATCAAGTTCTGCTCCAACAGGTCGTCATCAGGCTCAGAGAGCAGAAACAAAGGTCTGTGTGAGGATCACATCACCACACATCAAATATCTACCCTGAGAAATGTGACGTGATCATCCGTTTGGATGGAAGTGCAAATTAGAGAAGCAGATCTACAATAACTCTTTTTATAAACTATATCCAAGAATATTTTCCTAAGCTGTGAAATGAAATGTCAAAAAACACCAGAAGTTATTTTATAACTTTTATATTTTATAACACAGCACAATAACAGAATGAAACTTTAAGAATTGATAAATTATTTTAAATGCAACCGCATCTTATTTAATGAAACCGTATTTAGCTGAGCTGAGAAACAAAAACGTAACAGGCCACTAACAACACATTCAACTGATCTTCTCTGTGTTTTGTCCAGTTTTTCATTCTGTTTCATGTTTGTTTTTGCATTTTTTTGAAGGGGTGTGTGGAGGGGCGTCATTAAATTGCCAACACCTTGGCAATCACACATGAACATCACTGAATATCATTTTGTTTGAACCCCACCATCCCCTGGATGGTCGCCTTCACTGCAGCACAGATCATTTATTTTATTTCTAACTGCATTTTTGTTTTCTAATTTTTCTTATGTTTATTGTTTATTATAGTATTATTATAGTATTATAGTATTATTTATTATACTGCCCCAATAAAACTTTATTTGAGTCAACTTTGGGTTCTGAAGCAGCAGATATTTAAATTTGGTACAGATGCTGGGAAGCGGTTCTGTCTTTGTCGGAGGCCCGGCGCTGATGGAGCTGATGTCATGTGACTCTGACTCAGGCCTCGGGCCCACCGGGTCCTCACGGCGGCTCTGACTCAGGCCTCGGGCCCACCGGGTCCTCACGGCGGCTCTGACTCAGGCCTCGGGCCTCCATCACAGCGTTCCTTTGTGTCAAGGTGAGCACAGCTGGGCTATGAGGTCATATGATGTCATGTGAGGGATGATGTCATCCCCGTCAGGAGGCCCAGAGCGGTGAGGTCAGCCTCGCCCGGTGACGGGCCTCGTTCGGCGGTTCTCACCTGTTTCACTTCAACAGAAATAAACCCCAGCTTAGCATCAGTTCATACGTGTGTGTGTTTGTCTGCTCAGACTCTTTGTTAACGAACAGCCATTTATTAACAGCGTGATTTCACTCCGACGTGTGTGAGTCACTGTTTAGTCATGATGTCGGCCTCATGGTTCCTGGATGTGAGATTCTACCTACAGGTGAGGTCAACCTCAAAGAATGAGAACGAATGGAGCCGTCAAAAATAAAAATAAAGAACCACACGATAATGTAGAAACACACAAACTCTCACAACAGAAAACCAGTAGTGACCAGTAGTGACCAGTAGTGACCAGGAGAAAGAACTGAAACTAAAAAACCTGACGTGAAGATGTAGATTATGTTTAGGTAGTAATATTTTCATTATATGGAAAACACGTTGATTTAAATTAATAAACAGAGGAGCTCACTATGGAAATAATCAAACTGAATCTATAGAACCGTTTCTAATTATGCTTTTTTAATTAGAAAGTCAAATAGCTTAGAGGACAGTTTTATCTTTGTATAAGCAGGGATACATAATTAGTAAATTGTTAAATATTTATTGTGTCCAAGTGTTAGCAGAAAATATTAATTTTTCTTGTATGTAGAACAAAATGCTTCACGAGGGTTCAACTGGAGGTAAAGACAAGAACTAATTACATGTAGAATAATACAGCAATAATATTTATATGTAATAATGAGGTGATGATATAGTAAACCACTCATTTTAAATAAGATACAGGAACCTTTACCATTTCATTATTTTTTGTGAAAAAAAATTATTTTAAATGTACAAAATAACACAATTTAGTTTTTTAAATAATTTTTTTCCATTGATGACAGAAAAGGAGAAACATGTTGTTACAGAAGTAGATCATTAATGTACCTCAAACCATTCTATTAAATTAAATGGGAATATACTGTACATATATATACTGTATAAATACACTAAATATATATATATATATATATATATATATATATATATATATATATATATATATATATATATATATATTAAAATGGAAGCAATTTTTTGTTGTTTTACTTTTAAGAAAAACATGATTTTATCTATTTTTCAAAAGCACCAAATACAGTTTTTTTTCATAAAAAGGTTATAAATTTACATTTAGAAATTTTTAACAATTAAAATAAGGAGATTAGATGTAAAAAAAATATATTTTCAGTCTTTCTTGAAACAAAACTGTTGATTACAACATTCAAAAGAGTTTTAGTTCTGTTTCATTAGCTGGCCGGTGGTCAGAGCCAATCAGATGCGATTTCACTTTGGATGTCACCATAAGGACAAATATGAAGAACTGTTTAATCTGCATAATTTACATCAACCAGCATGTACACACACAGTGAACACATCCAGTGAGCAGTGTGTGTGTGTGTGTGTGTGTGTGTGTGTGTATTCTGATTAATCTGAGCATTACTGCCATGTGAGAGGAAATACTTTCTAATTGCTCTAATGAGAGAATCTCGTTTTCATGTGAGGCTGAACGTGAACCATTTGACCTGTGAGCTCACACACACACACACACACACACACACACACACACACACACACACACACACACACACACACACACACACACACACACACACACACACTTGTTCTCCATCTTGCCTTTATGTGAGCAGCATTAGAACAACTTTTGAGGAGGTAGCAGTAGCCCCCGCCGGACTGAGGCTGGACCCTGATTAAGGCTAATGAAGACCTTTGGGAAGCGTTCATGCATGGTGGTGGTGGGGGGGGGCGCGGGGGGGGGCACACATAGATTAAAGCTGCAGTTGTGTGTGTTAAACTGCTGTAATGAGACTAATTGCATGTGAAATGTGTGCATTGGTACTGAACTGGGGGTTTCATGAGCTTTGCTCCCCCCCCACCCCTAAGACTCACAGATGCCAACATGAACTTGCTTTAATTATGCACCCTCCCCACAGTGATTTAAAGGTCTGCGCAGTGGAATTAATAGTCATCCGTGACCTCTAACACCACGCTCCGGGTCTCTGCTGCACCTGGAAACGGACATCCAAACGTTAGCAGCGAGTAGCCCGGCCTGTTGCCATGGCGACTTGCCCTTAACCTTATGCCAGCCTCCTCCCTGCACTCGTCTCCCTGGTCTCTGTTGCTCTCAGCCTGGGAAATCAGCCTAATAAATAGCTTTATGGTAATCAGGCCGGTGAACGGCGGCGAGAGCTGCCAATCTTGATATACTTATTAGAATGTCTGAGACTGTCAGTGTCCCCTGTTGCCCCCTGGCCCCCGCCACACCGTTCACGGGGAATCTCTCTATTCCGCCATCACTATCTTTAATCCTGCCTCTTTCAGTTGGTGTGTCGGGCCAGACAGCGTCTGGACTCTGTGTGGCTTTGATGGGGACGAATTTACAGCTGATCTGTTCTGAGTTGAGGTGTTTGATTGTGATGAAGGGTCACGATCACGGCCTGAGATCATCAGGCGGGTTCAACCCGGTTCTTCTAACGCGACATGGTCTCACCAGGAGTGGTGGAACTGAACAAATCTGTCACTCACACGGTCCCTGTTCTGACTGATTTTTTCATTATTATTAATGACTATGTCGTATTATTTTTTAAATTTTGTTATTAACCTGTTATAGTTTTTTTCATTTTTTTAACTTTTAATTTATGTTATAAATAAAATACAGAACAATACAGACAAAATGTTATTATTATTGTTATTATTATCATTATTATTATTATTATTATTATTATTATTATTATAATTATTATTATTATTATTATTATTATTATTATTATTATTATTATTATCCATTTATCTATGGGTTATGTTCTTCTCAACTTTTCTGTATTTATTTGTCTGTAGAATTTCTCTAAAATTTCTTGGTACATTTTGATTAAAAAATGTATTGATATATATATGTATGTATAAATGTATATGTATATATATATATATATATATATGTACAGTATATTATTGTTCTTTTTCCATTGTCTTTTTTTATATTACCCGCAAACAAAAACAATTGTCAAATAAAATAGATGTTTTAAAAGTAAAATGAGTTTTTTTCTTTTAAATGGTACGTTCTCATTTTGTTTTGTATAAACAGATGAATCCAAGTGATTTTATGTGTCTTTCATTAAAGATTTTGTTGTCTCTTGGTTCTAAACTCCTGATTTTTCTGGTTTTACTATTTTCCCTGAGCGGTTTCTAGTCCTTGTTTCTGTTTTTCTACTTTCCTCCAGAGCTCATTTAGAATAGAAACACATGGATGCATCTGATTGTGATTATTATTCAGACATTATTGTAATGTGGCATTTTGATGACATTCCACACGAGTAACGTTGATGACAATTCTCATCATTATCCTCAGAGTAAAAGGACATGTGCTTTTATTCTAAGGAATGTGTTTGACATTTTAATAAGTCACTTTTCTTCTTGTCAATTCACAACTTTTCCATTCATTCATTCATTCATTCATTCATTCATTCATTCATTCATTCATTCATTCATTCATTCATTCATTCAAGTGGACTTGGGTCTAAAAATAGTGTTTTCTCAAAATTTTTGTATTTTTGTACAGATTTTGTGAAATTTCTCCACATGAACTCTCTGATGGAGTTGGAACTTTTTGTTATGATGGTTCTATTAATGTATGTGACATAAAATAGTTGAAGCACTGTGGTTTCCAAGTGTCATAAAATGTCTTTTTTAAAAAAATGAATGAAATGAGGGTCTGCATGATATCAGAGAATCGTTTTTAAGCACCAACAACAATAAAAACATCAAACATGTCAATATATTTATTTTTCCATGCAGTGAAATCCAATAAAAATGACAATCGAAATAGCGTTTATTTTACTTTACAGACTGTATTTTAATTAACCGAAAGTTATTATCACGAATTTAAACACTAGAATATTCATTAGATTCTCTAAACACATAAAGATCATGTGACACTGACTGTTTACTTTGGACTCAATCGTTCTGTGTTAGTTGTTAAGTGAAGGACACAGATGGATCTTAAGCCTCTGTGTGTGTGTGTGTGTGTGTGTGTGTGTGTGTGTGTGTATGTGTGTGTGTGTATGTGTGTGTGTGTGTGTGTGTGTGTGTGTGTGTGTGTGTGTGTGTGTATGTGTGTGTGTGTGTGTGTGGGAAGGGATGTCAGCATAGGTCGCACACTGACTGTATTGATTAATTAGTGTTTGCTCAGTAATTGTCCAGTGACTGTCGGAGCTGCAGCCTATGGCAGCATCCTCCAGCCACACACACACACACACACATACAGGCGCACACACACACACACACACACACACACACATTTACAGTGTCAGCTCATGAATCAGTATTGGCGTGTGGCATGACAGAAACACGGGAGCATAAATTGAGATCACGCAATCAAATCATAATAAACAGATCCCTGCAGGGACGGGTCGCTCCTCTGGATTACCAGATGTAATCTGCATTAATCTGGTATGGATTGAGTCTGTTTATGGATGCTTTTAGACTTCTTTTATTCACTGGAGCACCTCTGAAGTTATGGCTCTCATTTCCGGTATAGAACATGAAGCTGCTGCCTCCTCCTCCAATCACACCGTCTTTACATCTTAGTATTCACAGGCATGTGTGACTAATGGCGTCAAAACTGATGGGTTATCATCACGTGTTTGTTCTCCAACCCATGGACCCAGGAGATAATCGGCAGCTGGATTGTGATGTGAAATGGATTTTTCGAGAGTGTGTGCGCGTTTGTGCATATTTGCATCTTGAGATTTTGCGAAGCGTCGCCGTCACTGCGGGATTTATTTCTCAACATCCGTTATTGTTTTATTTTTACTCCTCCAATCACATCTGTAACCGTCGGTTCACGTTGATCAATAATGGTTGATAACACACCTTGGGGCCGCTCACGCTGCTCTGCATACAAAGTCCGATCTTCATCCACAACTGATGCAACGTCTGACTCCAGGCGAGCAATATTTACAGCACACGCATCAACGACTTTACTTCAGATGGTAACTTACATAGATTTTTTTGTTTCCCATGAGCACCCTCACTTCTAAATGAGTCCTCCCACCCCCTGTTGAGTCTACATACCCCTCCCTCACATATGCAAATTAATAAATAATCTGTTTTATATAACATCACACAGAATCAAGGCCAGATTTTTTTCCCTCAAACAAACTGCATCAACTGTACGCATCAGAATTGATGGCCCGGATTAGAATGACAATGGTGGGGGCAGCTGTGAGGACAAAAGGAGCACGTCTTCCTCCCTCAGTGAAGATGTTATGAGGATCGAGGGGTCACGCATGGGTTAAAGGTTGCGACCTCTCTCCATGACCCCAGAGTCATCGGCACACTTAACACCTCATTCAATTGACCTCCCCCGTGGACGTGAGCCCCCGACATGTAAGGAGCAGCGAGCCGTAACGCTCTGAGGAGGAGCTGAGACCACAGAGGATAAGGAACTTCCTGTCTGGAGTTAGCTCTGTGCTAACAAGCCTTGTGTGAGGTCATTGATCTGATCAGTAAAAACTGGACCCCCAATGATTTATTTTTTAATTATTTTTTTTTAATTTTAATCTTTATTAAATTAATTTGTTGTCATATTCTTCATTTCTTAGCTTTTTAAGATCAATATTTCATTTTCACCCTTTGTATTATCTGCAGTTTGTTTCAGAATGATAACACAGCAAAGAGAGTCCAACAAGCATTTATCAGATTTTCCAGGCTTAAAAATCAATAAGCATTGAAATTTCCCACTTATTTTTTCTTTCTATACTACATGCGTCAAACTCAAGGCCTGGGGGCCAAATGTGGCCCGCCACATCATTTTATGTGGCCCGTGAAAGCATTAAAGGTCAGCGTCTAAAAATAAATAGGTCAAAAGTGGGCTACATTTCCCATAATGCAGTAGTTCAGCCCATTTTAACTTTGATAAAAACATTTTGAACAAAGTTCATGTCCTAACGTGTGTTTGATGTTATTTTTCTTTATTCATTGATAGTTTGATCCTTGATTGATGGAGTTTTGTGGGTTTATAACAGAGAAACATGTTTTTTGTGTAACTGTAATGTTTGTATCTTGAATAAGTAATAAATTCAGAGTTATTTAACATGAAGGAGTAGTTACATTTATTTTACATTACTTTGAGTTATATTTAGTTATTAGTTACATCTGGCCCTTTGAGGACAGCCGTTATGCTGATGTGGCCCTCAGTGAAAGTGAGTTTGACACCCCCTGATAATCCATGGATTCACATAATAAAACAGCAGAAACAGAAATTTTCTTTTAAAAAAAACTCCCAAATTATTTGGTGTCAAATAGGTTTTTCAGTGCACCGCGGGGCCACACACAGACGCAGACAAACACACACTCAATTATTATCACCATAAAGTCATTACGTGTTTTTTCTTCTTCCTCCATCGTGTTTCATCCTGTCTTCACTTTTCATCTTTTAGTTCTTGATCTGAATTGGTTCATACCTCCATTCTATCTACATCCTCTTTACCTGTGTTTCCATGGTGATTAGGTCCTACAGGTGTCGTGTAAACACTGCAGATCACTGATTGGTCAGAGAGAAGCTAAAGCTACTTTAGCTGCTGTCATGAGGAGATACAGATGCTCCTGTCTGATGGAGGAGGAGAGGATGAGGAGAGGTGTGTGTCAGGCTGAAGATGATGCTGAGACGGACCAGTCGTGGGATGGGTGGGGCCCAGGCCCCTTGAGCATCATGATCATCATTATCTAAAACAAAATAGCACCATCTCCAAAATGAAAAAGGACGTAATTGTTATTCAGACCAGTAACTCCATCAACAGCATGAGAAACTAAACATCATTATCTTCTCTTCCACGCAGCTTTTCTCAAATCCTCCTCCTGCCGACCGTGGAGATCGAACGATCTGCAAAGACGATCATCCTTGCGGGGAGTTTTTCCCTCCACATACAGTACATGACGCTAATCCCTGCCACTATACCACACCTCATCATCACCATCCAATCTGCATGTGCCCCCCTCCACCTGGAGGAATCCTGGCTGTGATGGAGGAAGTTGTTCAAGCCGCCATTAGCATACGCCGAAGTCCCTCCTGCGTACAAAGCAGGATCTCTTCTCTTCTTCCTCTCTCTCTCCAGCCTTCATCTTCACCACATATGCTACCTCATTTCCATTCCTATTCTCTTATGTACATATTTATGCATATTATCTCAGACACGGGAGGTTATGCCTGAAGAGTGTTGGGGAAAAAAGAAACAACTCTTGTCTGAACGGGTCTAAGAGTGAAAAAGAAAATTGAATTTTTTTTAAATAAATTCTTATCTTGCCAATGCTTTTGATAATATAATAATCCAAATGAAAATATGCATAGATTAGAAATCGATTTTCCAAATTCAGATCAATATTTTTCCCATATTTTAAACCTTTGGGCTCAAATAAATCATTCAAGCAGGCAGATGGGGGACAATGAACAACAGAGGACACATGCTGTCCCTACAAATTGTGGCTTAAAGTGAATTTATGGGCAATAAGCTTATCGGGGTGGCAGCAGGCCGGCGCTCGATGGAAACTGTGATGGGGGGGGGGGGACAAACAGTCAGCAGCTGAAAATGCGTTGCGGTAATTGGGCTCCTAGCTGGACCGCTGAGCGCCGCCTGATGTTCTTCACCCTCAGCGAGAAGAGACCCAAGTAGAGACTTAATGGGAATGACAACGTGCACACAGATGGACGGATGAAGAGAAGGAGAGCAGAATGGGTGGAGAAGAAGAAGAAGAAGCTGTGAACACGCAGTGAGTCAGATCCTTCATTATCAATATGCTTTCACATTCATGCACTCAGATGTAAATGAAGAAGAGGGAACGGCGTGATGATAAACGGAGGAGAGGCAGACGTAAAGAAGCAGCGATGGAGTGATGATGGAGGAATACAGGATGGATCTCACAGGTGTGGGATAAAAACAGATCAGGTATAGCGGAGGTGATGAAGAGGAGACGGAAGAGTGACAAGAAAGTCTCGTAGGTGTCATCTTTGCTAGGAAGGAAAGGTTTCACACCCACCTGTGCAAGTTAGGATTATTTAAAGAAGAGTGGAGGAGATCAACACTTTAATTGTTATTTAACGATATTAAAATACATTTTTAAGGTTGTGCCATAACAGAAGATTTAAAAAAGAAACATTTTCTTTTGGCTCATGTCGCTCCCTCTATACCACATGTGCCAAACTCAAGGTCTGGGGGCCAAATGTGGCCCGCCACATCATTTTATCTGGCCCGCGAGAGCATTAAAGGTCAGTGTCTAAAAATAAGTAGGTCAAGAGTGTGTTTTGAGCTAAAATGCGGTAATTAAACACATTTGAACTTTAAGTTTGTTCAAAAATATTTTGTCAATGTCCCTAACTGGTGTTTGATGTTATTCCCCCCCCCCACACACACACACACACACACAAGACCAAAGTTTACAAGGACGTGTTTCCGTTCCTGTACTTTTACACGCTGTAACGTCGCTGCTGAATCAACAGGTGAAACGATGCAGCCGTTCAAGTGAAGAGAGAAATGCATCTACATCCATCTCTAAATCATTGTGTCGTTCAGTACCAGCGGAGCACCATCCGACGAAACAGCATTAAATGTAAAGTACCAGCTTCCTGTAGAGAATAGATTAGATAAAAGACAAACTCCTATCTGACATATGCAGCATCATTTCCATCAGAATGAAAGGAGTGAACTTTTCACATGACAACATGGATGCATTTGGTTGATGGGGAGTTTTCTGATGTGTTACTGGATGGATTCGGTGGGAAAAAAAGCTCATTACATTTTGGATAACCAGTAAATATCAGGACAGATTCTGGATTTTTCTTCCTTTCATTTAGCATCGATGGATTTTTCTACATTCTACAGCCAAATTAAACTGTATGGAGGGATGGGGGGCATGGAGGAGCTGCTAGACAAACACACATGTAGCGTCAGAACTGCAGACTTGAATCAACCAACTGTCAGGTGGGAGAAATGCCACGATTCTCACTTCATCTTTCACTTTTACACTAATGGAGAAATAATTGTGAACATTAAAATCTCTTTCTACCCATAAATCCTTCACACTGGACTTTTGAAAGAGATATTTTCATAAATGAAGGGACTGCAAGAAATACACAGGTCCATATCCCACCATGGGAGGGGGCATCGACCCCCTCCACCCAGACTAATGGGTGTGTTTTGGCTGGATTCCAATGGTTTGACGGGTTCATGCCCACCCCCACCGCCTGCTCTCCACCCTGGCTTCTCTGGCCAGCCTCTACTGAACCCCCCCCCCCCATCATCAGACATTCCCTTTCTAGCCCACTACAAAGTCCCAGCCGCTGCCGCCGCGCCAGCATCAGGACCAGTGCTCAGAGAAAAGGTCACCGTTAATGATCCGGCGTCACGCTGGCGCTGCAGCCGGCTCTGACAGGAAGTTCAGGGTCCACAGTTTCCGTCCGTATTCCTGGTGACTTTGAATTAGTGCTCCTCTTGTGAGAATCCACGTGTAATAGTCAGAATTCAGCTAAAGCGGAATCCATCTGAGGCCAGTGAAATAGGAGACAACTGGCGATGAATAAAGATGTTTGACTTGCCAAAATGCTCCCAGCAGCAGTCTATTAATAATACATCAGTGGGCCGCTGAACACATGAGGAACAGACCAGCAAAAATGTACTGGATCTAGTGGGGGGGGGGCAGTGGTGACAACTTTTCTGTATTTTGTCGTATTCATCTTCGTATTCATCTCCAGGTTTAAATATTGTGCTTCTGTTGCAGAGGGGTGCACATTTACAGGATTAGCATATTGAACTATTTATAAGTAAATGGTTCAATAAACACTCTAAATTCAGTAAATCACACGGTGAAATGAACTCTCCTTTAATGCCATCCATAAACATGAACTTGATGAGGGCATTTATTGATTACGCTGTGGCCCTTTTAATGAGGTCATTTACATCTTTACAGAAACACCAGAATAACAGGACCTTACTGCGAGTGTCTATTTATGACCTGTGCGCATCAAGTAAATATTGATTATATTGATTGCCAAATCAACTGTACATGTGTTCAAACTGAAATAACAGCGGCATTAACTGATTTTAATGCAAGGAAAAATTACTAAACTAGCATCAGAGGAAGGAAACAAATGAGTTTCAACTCCGATTTCAGAATTTTAACTTAAATTTTAATTTAAAAGAGTGACAGAATGTCTCTCTCTCAGAAGAAACTAATGACAAATGTAATTTTGTCTACTTTTTATTTAAACCTGTGTTTTTTAGTTTGATAAATGTTAAAAGGTTAGATGTTAGAAAATCCTACCATTGTTTGTTTTTGAGATGTGAATTCATTTTTGAGTCTTTTTCGGATTTTGTGTCGATGTGATTATTTTGAAAATTTGGCTTTTATTAATAAACGTGATTTTAAAAATCAAAGTGTCTCTTTTTCTTTCTAATTTTATGAACAATTTAATGTATAAATTGAAATTAGTCGACTTTAACGTCTGACTCCTTTGATCGATGGGTGTGATCGATGCATCGTCACAACTCCTTGAGTGATCCATCAGCAGATAAAACCATCGGTGTGGTGGGGGGAGAGAGGTGGTGAATGACAGTGAGTTAACAGATAAACCCAGCAGCTCCCTGCAGTCCACTACAGATCTGTGTTTCACTGAATTGTCCATTATTTCCTAAATTGGTTATTGGGCTGCATTGATTTTCTCATGGTGCCTCCCTCTGAGCTCCAGGTCGACCGACACAAGCTATCCGCCCACCGCCTCGCCATCGAGCTTCCTGCCTGGATGCCCACGGTTTACCCAACCCCCCCCCCCCACTGATGAATCAGCACATAATGGATGGTGAAATACATCTCTATTACGGGAAAAAAATTAGCAATAAATAAATAAATAAATTTTTAATTTTCATTTTTTAAATTAAAAACATTACAAATGAAATAAAAATGAAAATAAATAAATAAATAAATGAGGGGTATCAATCCAGATACCCCTCATTTTTAATTTTATTGTTATTTTAATGGATAGATCTTATTCAATAAAACAACAAGATTGATCTGCGCACCAGATAGATCAGATCTTGTCAGTCTGTCGTCTTTATACCTGTTTAAAACGGTTCATCTTGCTGATCACTGATAAGTTGATCTATTATATATACCCCCCTGTTTATTGACACCCCCTGAATGTGTCCGTGTCACCTTCAGATTGTGTGGAGGAGATTCTGTTTTTGGAGTTGTGGGGAGAGATCTAACAGAAAATGCATCCAGAGGAGCAGCAGACGTGTGTGTGTATCAGTGTGTGTGTGTGTGTGTGTGTGTGTGTGTGTGTGTGTGTATCAGTGTGTGATGCTCCACACCAGATAGATCCCTCTCAATGGATTCATTGTTCCTCGCCTCTCTTGCTTACGTTCTCATCTGGCAGCTATAGATCTCCGGAGCAAACAGAACACTCAATCTGCACTCCATTAGAACGTGTGGATGAAAGGAGGGGGGGGCACAAGACAAAGAAATAGGAGTGTGAGGGCGAGAAAAGAGAAGCTATAAACTCGATTATTGATACGGACAAACACCACTGATGCTGGGAGGAGGTTAATAAGACCGGTAGGGAGGGAGGAGGCTCCTCCAGCCCACGTCCACTCACCTCCCACTGTGAAAAAACACACAGCAATCACCTGCACACACACACACACAAACACACACACACACACACACACACACACACACACACACACACACACACACACACACACACACACACACACAGAACACTACAAAGAAGGAGCAGTAACCCCTGAGTCTGGACTGACAGGCAATGGAGACACAAGCTGAAAAGATGGGCAAAGAGGAAAGAAAGACAGGAGAAAAGAAAGACAGGAGGACAGAAAGCATCAAAATTAAAAAAAAAAAAAGATTGATTTTTGATTTTTAAAATCACGTTTATTCACAAAACACAACTGACAAAATAATCACACTCACACAAAATCCAAAAGAGATTCATGCAAATAGGAATTGACATTCAAAAAGAAAAAATAGTTGGAAAATAATAAACAAAACTAAACAAAATATACATAAATTAAACCAACCAATGACTGGAGACAAGTTTATCACTCAACACAGATCATAAGACATCATTGACACAAAACAAGTTCATAAAAGTGTCTAAATTCTGATTCTGATTCTTGTTAGACAGAAAGAAAGAGAGAAAGAAAGAAAGAAAGAAAGAAAGAAAGAGAGAAAGAAAGAAAGAAAGAAAGAAAGAAAGAGAGAAAGAAAGAAAGAAAGAAAGAAAGAAAGAAAGAAAGAAAGAAAGAAAGAAAGAAAGAAAGAAAGAAAGAAAGAAAGAAAGAGAAAGAAAGAAAGAAAGATGATCTTTTATATCATGTAAGAAACAATATACAGTATATGGAAGTTTATATGACAATGGTGTGTGTGTGTGTGTGTGTGTGTGTGTGTGTGTGTGTGTGTGTGTGTGCGTGCGTGCGTGCGTGTGTGTTTATTGGTATGCACTGATATGGAAGCAAATATCGGTAAATGTTTAGAGCTGACATCAATCTGATCTGTTGACTCACCACACACACACACACACACACACACACACACACACACACACACACGCACGCACGCACGCACACACACACATTAGAGCCGTGTCCAGTGGGACGTCTCGACACCACATTAACCAGCCTCCCAGTAAAACTCCATTCCCTTCCCAGCTGTGGGAAACAAGCGAATCCCACCTGAAGCAGAGAGACGAGGTCTGTGAGCTTCAGCTGATGGAGAGGGAAGCGTGGGAAAAGTTAAGGGGATGTGACCCGTCTGCCCCGTCCTGCCTGACAGCAGACGGGTTCGTTTAACAGAAGATGCTGACGTTTTAGTCCAGAAACACTCTGAGAACTGTGATCCCACAGCTCTGCCACCATCACTGTGACATTTATTTAACGTCTTCTGACTGAAGTCATCAGTCCAGCTCAGACTCAGTGTTTAGCTCAGATTATGGCAGGAGATGAACTCATGTGTGGTTAAATACCAGAACCGTGTCCTAATGGTTGGAGTTTATCCAACAGGGATGCTGTGTGGTTCTAAACTTTCATCATGAGTTCTTGGACCCTCACTAAACATCTTCGACCTGAAACATGACATAAGCTTCAGCAAACTCACATGAGATTTCCTCTCTTTCCCTTTCCAGCCCCCTCCCTGGCTCAAACCTGTATTTCCATAACAAAAGATGTCCCCTCTCATGCATTTGCAGATCTTTTTTTCCAGAAACACCCACGTGTCGTCTTGCATAAGGAGGAAAAAAAAAAGGCGGCAAGACAAATCAAAAAGCGAGGGTTTAAAGCGGGGATGGGATGGGATGGATGCTGGGGTGAATTCCCCGGGGGCGCTTACCGTTGAAGCCGGTGAAGTTCCCCCAGTCGAGCAGGGAGCTGTTGAAGGGGGGCAGAGAGGCGTTGAAGTAGAGGTCGGTGCCGTTGGAGGGGTGGTGGAGGTTGTCGGTGAACAGGTTCATCTGCAGCAGCGTCTTGATCAGATAGCGCAGCATCTTGAAACCTGTCTCCCCCTTTTTTCCTGCTGTCACCCCCCCTTTAGATGTCCTCTCAGACGTGGGTGTCAGTCCACAGTGAAGAAGAGTGAAGAAGAGTTGATCCCAGATTGATTCAGATGTTGAAAACTGGATAAAAATGACTTGAAAATGTTGCTTAAAATAAAGTTTATTCAGTTAGTTTTTTTGTGGATGCCAAATGTTGGTTTGGGGGGATGGGGCGGCGGCGGGAGAGGGGTGGGGGCACCCCTTGCTGTGACTCCCTCCAGTTCCGTCCCTCCAGTATGGGATTGTTCCGTCCTCCTTCCTTTTGTTCTGGGATCACATAACTTCACACGCCGTCCCCACGCCTCGCCAAACCACCGCTTCTCGCCGGTGTGAAAGAATCCGGCAGTGTGATGATGACCCCTCTCCTCTCTCTCTCTCTCCATCCAACCCCTCCCTCTGGCTCCTCCTGTGTCCCTCCCTCCCTCCACAGCTCTCCTCCTATCTCCCTCTCTAGCGATGGACTCCCAGGGGTCTGGAGAGAGAGAGAGGGAGAGAGAGAGATGGAGAGAGAGAGAGATGGAGAGAGAGAGAGAGATGGAGAGAGAGAGAGAGAGAGAGATGGAGAGAGAGAGAGAGAGAGAGAGAGAGAGAGAGAGAGAGAGAGAGAGAGAGAGACAGAGAGAGAGAGAGAGAGAGAGAGAGAGAGAGAGAGAGAGAGAGAGAGAGCAGGTGTTGTTGGCAATAAATGTTTAATTATTAGATTAATAATCATCCCAGGAGGTTACGTATCAGGGCTCTGGAGGAAAGACGGAGAATAGACTTACTGTCACTGTCTCACCCATAAAGTAAACATACACACACACACACACACACACACACATATGTATAGATAGACACATGCATACCGTATGTGTTAGGCAAACAAACACGATGCGAGAACACCTCCTGCTGTGTGATCTGCTTGTTTGTCTGTGGAAACGCTGCCTGTGGACGGCTGTGAAATCCCCTCTCAGCCTCTCAAAGTGGAGCAAAAACACAAAAGCTGAGAGTGGATTTCCTGTGAAAACACTTGACTTCCACCATCTAAAGTCCATCCGACTACGTGTTGGGTCTGCAATTTGATAATATTTTGTACTGTAAAAACCTATAATATGATTCCCACAGAAAGACGAGGAGTGAAGCAGCAGCTCTGCATTAAGTTACCGTATTTTCTGGACTATAAGCCGCTACTTTTTTAAAGTCGTGTGGCTTATACAAGGGTCGGCTAAAATGTCTAAACTGCATTAGAACAATGAGAAGATCTAAGTGGAAAGAACTGATAGTACAGATGAGGACCTGATAATAAAGACTTAAGGGAGAGTTAGGCTTGAGAAAATGTTCTAATATCCAACTGGGCAGCTACGGATGTTTTACACATACAAACACTGTGGGAGTCATGTGTAGCAGTGAAATAAGTATGATAATATGGTATAATTTGGCCCAAATGGATTAAATAACTGCATAAATAAGCGCATTAATAAATATAAAGTGCTTCTGAGGCTGTTCAACTCCGACACTTCATGGGTTTCAGCTGAGATGAAGATGATTAAAGTGACTTATGGTTTCAAACTCAGGAGAAATGAAGGTAAAGAAAGGCTAAAAATGTTATTTTCTCTTGGTTTTGTTCTCAAAGTTGCTGTCGTGTTAAAAGACACTGTTCAGAAAGAATCTGCTCACGTACATACATGTACATTTACAGTACAAAATCCTTCTGTACATGCAGTAAATATCTAATTTTTCAGCATAAATGTCTGTGGCTTGGAGCGCGGTGCAGCTTGAATATCTTTTTTAAAAAAAATTCAAAATAGAGCAGATATACAGGTGCGCTCTATAGTCCAGACACAGCTTTGTGAAACCATAACGTTTGGGGTGCAGAATGGTGTGTTGTAATGTTTCAGTGGTTGTGTGTCAGTGAAGACTCCATTAGGTTGTGCACATGCACACGCATGGAGCACATTTCCCCACATGCCTTCAATCATGTTCAAGCATGCTATAGCATCGCCTACACATCACCATCACTGACACACACACACACACGATCAGGGTGCGCATGTGGCGTCCAGACCCCCCCACGCTGACAGCCCCAGTGTGACTGCTATTAACCCCCCCATTGGGCCCCTATCCTCCTGCTCCATCACTGTGACAATAGCAACCATCCTGCCAACAAAGTCGCCGTGACGACCCCCGTCCTGTGGCCGATTCCACGGGTTTATTCGTCATTTGAGAGGGTCTTCCATTCATGAGGCGTCCGTGCCAGTTACCTCCACACAATAAGGGAGGGGGGGCGACTTGCATACGATCAATAGTTGCGTTGGACTGGTGTTATCTCGTCGGTCTGCTCCAGCTTGTGCACACGTTGTGACACCGACGTGAGGACTGTGTGTTCCGTGGGGGCGGTCGTCTCCGTCTAAAAACAGCAGCACTGCAGCTCTTAAGCTGCTCCGTGCTTCTTCAGTGAATTTCACACACAAGATTTCAGTAATTCTTCAATCAAGCTCCTCAAGAGGAGCCTTTCCACCTCCACAGTCAGGGTGATTAACAGTCTGAGAGAGGAACACCTGGCTCCACGCTCCGCATTTACAGTCAGGCTACATTCTGAGGGAAGGTTGGTGTTATTTCAGGCCGAGGAGGCAGACCGCCTCAGCTTCAGTTTGCTATCAGTGTTTCAACACAGACCACAGAGTTCAGAGTTCAGAGTTCTCTAGTGAAGGCGTCCAGATGCACTTGGTTGTACGTTTCGTCCATCTAGCTGACGTTTCTACGCAGATGATGCATTTTAAAGACTTGAACGATAACGAATGAGGAATCAGTTTAAGCTACAATCTGATCTCACTTCAGTTGATGTCATTTCTATTTACTGTCTAAAAGAGTATTATTAGATTCCGAATGGAGACCTCACTGTGATGTCATCATATCCTTATTAGCCAGCATTGTAAATACTATCCTTAATTTACAAGCTCCTCTGAACCAACAATTATTTTTTGTTTAATTTACATTTTTTTAACTGCTTTAATCCTCCAAGGGAAATTAAGAATCCAATCCAGTCCATTAAAGACATCGGCTCAACATTCCATCCTCCAGGTATCACCAAGATGTGTTCTGAGATCGTAAAAGTGTTTAAATTAGATGCTAAATTTTCCTCTTCAAATATCCGATGTTAAGTTTTTGAAATAAATAGTCAGACAACCAAATGAAGCTCATGTCATCCTTGGCAGAGGTAAAACATGGCTGATTATTAACAGGTAAATTCTGGGGAAATAGTCATTTTTCAGGTGGTCAATCAATAATCAAATGAGTTGATTTGTGGACAGCCCCCTGGCTCAGGGCATAAATTAAATTTAGCCTCATCCAAAAGTCATTACCTCAACAAATTTACCTTTTTTGATGCATTTATCTTAACAGATATTGAAGTAAACAGTCTGTAACTCTGCCCATACAGTGTTTCGAGACAGACACACTGCTCACTGGATGAGTGTGTGTGAGGAGAAACACACAACAGCACATCCTGACTTGAGCAGCGTCAAGTCAGGACGCTGCTCAAGTCAGCGACAATTATCTCCACCAAATAGCTCTTTTTTTTTCTGTTCCTGTCATGAAGTCGTGATAACGAGGCTGAAGTGCCACCGCGAAGATATGACGATGACGCTCTGGTTTCTCTCTGCAGACGCGTATTATTCCCAGTTAAGACTCTTCTCAGCCTTATCATCACCGCTGTGATGACACACAACACAGTCGGTCCCTCTGCCTGAATGTAAATAAATAATGGAATTAAATAAGAATGATTTATAGTGATCATGCACCTTTTCTCTGATTGGAAAGCACATGAACCTGTTGTCTTCAGAGTAATATCCACACTATGTTGTTGGTATGTAGTAGTGAATTGATGAGAGTAGCGATATTGTTATTAACAATAGTACAATCAGTTTATAAAATGACACTATAAATATTATTTCATTGATAAGAAGTGATTTGTGTGACCACGCTTCAGAATAGCCGGGAGGATTTCTGAAGCATGAAACCAGATTTCATGCAAATCCATCAAACCAAAGTGCTGCTGGTGGCAGAAGCTTCATACAAATGTTAATGTGGGGGTGGATGCAGATGGGTCATTCATGTCAGCATCCCGTTGGGTGACTCTGTCATGGTATGACGATCAGTTTGGGTCCGGATTCCCACACACGTCACAGAAAAATGTCCAGCAGCCCCCGTCCCTCCATGCATGGGTTGCATGTTTGCAGAAAATGGTTCTAAAATCCTTTTCCATCTATTTCATGACACACGTGTGGACGTCATGTTCAAAACCAGCTTTAGAGGTGAATCAGAGCCTGTACTAGTCTGTCAATCGCTGTTTGTCTTTCTTTGGTGAGCTGGTGACCTGTCCAGTGTGAACCCCGCATCTTGCTCAGTTCAGTGGGACAGGCTCCACCCCCTTATGACCCTTATAGGGATCTGATTAATTCAAGCTTCAGTACATGTTTTATGCACATACATGTGCCTAACGACACGGTTACAACATCATGCAGTTTTTCATTCAGGCTCTCGAGGTGCAGTGATGTTTTTAGTTCTCTTTATCCATGTTCAACCGATGCCACATCTGTTATCGTTCTTTAGGAGAATGCTGCAAAGCATTTGTTCTTACTGTGAACCTCATGCACCGGAGTTCCCATCTGTATGAGAAGGAAGAAACACAACTTTCATTTTTTGGGTTGAATCTTTCCTTTAAGGAAGAGAAACGACCAGATTAGTTTTAAACAAAAACACTGTGGTTTGTTTTTAGAAAGTAATCAAGGTCATATAAGTGTGTCATTTACATTGTGCTCTTACTCAAGGCCCAACATACATAAATAGAGACATCCATCCATAAACGGTCTATCTGCCCATCTCCCTACACCCTGAACACTGACGCTGATGCAACTGCTGGAGACGCGTTTAAAGGTTCAACGACAAAAAAAGGTGCTGGCTGGACGAGTTTGTGATGTCACACTAGTAAATACAGAGGTCAACAAGGTCATCAGGTAAATAAAGTGTTTTATTTCTCCAACATTTTCTTCTTTGTTTTTTTCCCATAAATGTTTGAATTGCAGCTCCGGCGCCCTCCACCATTTCTGGTGGTATTGTTCCATCATCCGTTCGCTCTCATATCTTTTTCAAATACAAGCAAATACTGATTGCTGTCTTCAGCGTGAGCATGACTTTGGTGCAGCCAGTGAGTTTCGAGCCTCCTACTCTTTCAGTAACCTGCTTTTATTTGGTTACCATTATCAGCAAACACGTGTGGTTCTGTTGACACCATTTACCTTGGCTTGAGTTCAAAGAGTTTAGAACCTTAATATTGTGCCAACGTTAAAACAAGTCGCTCAGACAAGAAGAAGCACCGTCTGTCCTTTGGGACACACATTCAGAGTCAAGCTGAACAGAATATTTATACTCAGCTGTTTCTCAGAGGTGAGAACCAGAGCATCATAAAAACCGAGATTCCCTTTCCCACACTGCTCCTGATAATGACTCCACTAAAGGAGAAGCACAGCACAAATCCATTGACAGAACACTACATATTGAAAATCTGCCAGACGAGAGTCTTAAATGGGCTTATTTTTTCTTTTCTAGTTTTTTTTAATGGCTGCTTTAATGAAACAATCTTGCTATTTCAGTAGAAACCCACGGCTTACAAAGACGTAGCTTGCAAAGAGAGAGAGCTGAGAGAGCTTACAGATTTTCATTTAGTCTGCAGCAACTGCATGCATTTAACTTGTATGACAGTAAATTTATCTATACACATTCTTTGATGCAGGCTGACTGGTTCAGCTATTTCTCTAAACGACTTAACATTTCTGCAGTTTTGAGGTTAACTTCTTTGCTTGAGCAGCCAAATCTGATAATCAACTTTGGGCGAATGTATTTCATTTAGCACTCACATTAATATTCCAGGGATAAAAGAGTTTAAAAGTGTTGAAACTGCATTTTTAATGAAGGAGCGGTATCGTATCGTGCTACAGCTATGACCGTTTTGGACTCATTAATCTTGAATTAGAACTCCCCGGCCCATGCATGTTTCATGAACCCCTCCTTTGAACGTTTAAACATGAACGCTTTTTTTTTAAAAAAAAAAAAAAAAACTATGAACATGTGGACGCATCAGGATGACTTTTCTCTCAGTTTAGAAAAGTTTCATCTCCTAACCGGGGGTAAATGTTTGAGGCAAACTGTGGCCTGATTGCAGCACGTCATTGTCGTGTCTGCTGCTTTCCACTTCCTGTCAGAGCGATGACAGCGTGAGTCCTCCATCGCCCTGGACGAGTGTCAGCTGAGATGAAGCGTGGTTAATATCGGACTCATCCTGAGCAGCGAGACGTGATTCCTGCAGCACCTGCAGTCAGACGCCCATCAGGAAGGTAAGCGGTTATGCCGCTGGACGCCACATGGCGCCGGGGTGGAACATCTGGGGTCTGCTGCTGCAGCTTCCTCCTGTGGGAGTCACTGGGGGTGGGCAAAGACAGCCGGATGCAACCCCAACCCCTCTGTCCCAGCTGGACTTGGGTGGGCAGGCAAGAAGCCAGACCCAATATCCTACCCTACTAGGCTGCAGGTACACACACACACACACACACACACACACACTGACAGACAGCAAGGAAATGGGGGATGGTCTTTGTTTGGTGAGCAGTTGGCGAGGCTGGGTGCTCGCCCCTGCCCATATGCTAAAGACGTGTAATTGGTGCCTCTGTCCTGTACGCGTAGCGTGCCGACCAGGAGGACAGTCTCTATGCCCACTTCCTCCCTGTGGGCCACCGTGTCCAATCAGGCGCCTCACAAACCGGCTCTCCAGGACAATTTCTCCAAATTGCCTCCGAACTTCAAAGCTGGCTTCAAAGCGTCTCGACTGCCCCTCACAGCTCAAACCCACCCCGACTGTGGCCCCTAAGAGCCACGAGGAATCCTCGTGTGTCGTCTATGTGTTTCCCTTCTCATTGACAGTCATACAGCAGGCGGCGTAATGGCGGGCGACAGAACCAATATGCTTTAGTCGGGGGGATTATCTGATCTCTAGAGGCCCAAGTTACACGTGGGGCGATGAGGGGAGGAAATAAAACAAAGCCTGGCCGCACCCCCCATCGCCCGACTATCTAAACCCTGAGCAAACTCTGGATAATTGCACAACAAAAGCACAATTAGCCATGACCTCATGGATATTAAGCAGGAAAAGATGGACCTGCCACTTATCCTATCAGACATTTGCATCTCATGAATTCCAATTCCACACACCTTTTTTAATATCAGCGTCTTATTTTCATGCAATTTTATTTTTAGATGAATGCAGATAAATGCAAAGTGGTCATCTAAATATGCATTAGTATTATAAGTGCCCCACCACCACCACCACCACCCCCACCTCCTCCAAATAGAAAGTGCTAATGGTGGTGAGCCCCAGACCCTGTGGACCCCTCTAGTCCCCGCGTTGAGATGCTGCCATTTTTTAAGTCCTCCTCCGAGGTTGACCGCTGTGGCGCCGCGGCGTCACTTTAGTGTGACTCGCCACTCAGCAAGATTGGTTCACATCCTCACAATCAGTGTGTGCGGACCTTGGAAACACTGGAGTTCATTCCAATCAGCGTTGGAGAGAGAAAATATTGCAGTGCAGAGAGCGAAGAGGACTACGTCATATTGATTGGAAGCTAAAGAAGACGAGTTATTTGACAGCCTCAGAATTCGAAGGCGGAGAGAACATTTTTTTAGCTTGATTGCTTTCCCACAGTTGCTGTGCAGACGTCTTCAAAGAGGCCACACGGTCCAGGAGAAAATCAATGGCGAGCGCCAGTCAGAGCTTAATAAGCGCTTTAACCAGGATTCACCTGGAGAGATTGAGCCACCTCTGCTGGAGCTGAAAACACGCAATAGTTTCACGCTATTCATTCAGCTGCCATATAGTAATGCAATAACTAATCATTTTAATCAATCAATCAGTCTAACAGTTGTTTTATTTATCTTTATCTTTATGTAATACCAACGGGATTTATAATGAGCTCGTTAAATATAGAATCAATCAATTTGAGATCTGATTAGTTAGATAAGAACCTCTGATTCCCATCATGTCCAGTAGAACTAGTTAGATAAGATCCTCCGACTGTTTAATGATTTAAATTCTTCCCCTGGGGACCATGAACTGTTTTCACTTGTGTTTCTGTTCGTTGTTCTATGATGAAACTGTGTGTAAATGTGTTTAAATGTAGCTGGAATCTTCTGTTTTCCTGCCCCTAGATCAGGGGTGTCAAACTCATTTACATCGAAGGGCCACATCAGCATCACGGCTGTCCTCAAAGGGCCAGATGTACAGTAACTAATAAATATAACTAAATGTAACTCAGTGTAATGTAAAAAGAAAATTAACTGCTTCTTAATGTTAAATAACTCTGAATTTATGACTTATTCAAGTTCCAAACATTACAGTTACACTGAAAAAACATGTTTGTTTGATTCTCTGTTCTAACATAAATCCTTTTAATTTGTCAGGTTATTAAACCCACAGAACTCCATCAATCAAGGATCAAACTATCCAAGTAAATAAAGAAAAATAACATCAAACACAAGTTAGGACATTAACTTTGTTCAAAATGTTTTTGTCAGAATTAAAATGGGCTGAACTACTGCATTGTGGGAAATGTTGTTTCTGGTCAAAGCATACTTTTGTCCTATTTATATGGGGTTTTTATTACAATACATTTTTTATTTGCTTATTCATAACAGGATGAAGTGACGATAAATGTTCTTTAATGTATTATGTACTATTTCTAGACTATTTAAACAAATGTATACTGTCTGTGTTTATGAAGACCCACTGAAGTGTGCCCCCTAAGTCTCACCTTATGAACCCTAAAGTCAGACCCCCTTCATCCCCGTCTGCCTCTGCCCCTCTGATTGGCTGACGAGCCGGGCGCTGTAACAGGTGGACTCCCCCAGGTGGTGACACCTCCTCCCAGCTCACTAGACTATCCCACCTCAGCTCGACAAAGCTGAGCTTCATTATCCAAGGAGGGGGCTACGACTGGCCCGTAATAAGCCGCGGTGAAAGCAATATCACTGCATGAAAGGACATACCGGGGGGGGGGGGGCGCAGAGAATTATGGATTTGAACCATCTGGCCACGCGGGAGGGGTGGGCAGAGGAAAATGATACGAGTGACGGACGACTTTAACAAAGACGTGGCGAGGGAGAGGGGGCGTGTCTGAGATCACAAGCTGACCTATAGAAGCGTGACTGGGCCTTTGTGTGGCTGATGGGCTGCTCATTCACAGCTGGGGTCACCCAAATTGTTCTTTTATATTCTTTTATTCTTCCTTTATTGAAGCCAGAGGGGCTCTGAAAATGATTAACAGACAGCAAAAACAAGACAAACGCGTTCCCTCTCAATTTAGTGGCCGTCCATTTATTTTCACCCCCCCCCCCCCCATTCTCTATGATGCAAATGTATGGGCGTGCTTGGTTAACCGTGCCATCACTGCTCAGGTCCCCCCCAGAAAATGGGATGGAATAACAGTGTGTCCCAAAAAGAGGCTTGTTTGCCTACAAAACCCACTCATGTGGGAGATCGCCCACTTCTGCTCCAGTCATCTCTTTGACAGACTCCTGCAGCCGGCCAAGTTTCCCTGTGTTCTATCCTCACCCCCCCTCCCCCCACCACCACCCCTCACCACCCCACGCTGTTCTGCTGCTTCAACGTTATGCTTCTTTCCATCTGCTGTTCCTTTTGCAGTCCACCACGTCTGGGCCCTTAGGGAGCGTTTGGAGCAAGAGGAACCGGGGAACCAGCTTAACAACCCCCCTCAAAGGGCAGCGCTTCATTCTGCCCCTCCATAAACCCCACTAGATGGAGTTTTCATAGCAATTAGGGGCCGAGGGCTGAGTGGCTGTCTGCCAGGCACCCACTGGTCTACCACTGCCACCAGTATGGATGCCCCCACTCCGTTCACGTTGAGACCATTAGCAGGGCCGGCCTGCTGACAAGGCCTAATTGTCAGGAAATGGCAGCGGCTCTAATGGTCAGGCCATCATTTAGACTTAGATCAGAGAGCTTACAGCAACTGGAGGTGATGGAAACCAGTTTAGAGGTTCCCTTTGGGTGTTTGTGACACTGAACTTTCTAATTACCTTGATTTTTCCTCATTGAGTAAGAAAAAAAAACATAATTTATCAAAAGTTTAGTCTCTTTAGTCTGTTAAGGTTATGTTATACTAAGTGTTTTAGTTACTTGAAATAGATTTATGACTTTTTATTGACATGTTGTTTGGTATTGGTGTGTTTTAATGTTTTAAACCATGCCGAAATAAAACAAGCACAAAACCAGAGCTGATATCAGATCAGCTTCAGCTAAAAGAAGAAATCATTTAAAAGGGCCATTCCAGCAGTTCATTAGGTAATATAAATTAAAGAGCACGTATGAGGGAACAAGTTGAAGTGTCTCTGTTTACTGCAACATCATCTGGTTAAATACTGAAGGAAATACAGAACACACAGAAATCAAGTAAAGGGAGACTATTTCTCTTTTTCACAATCTTCACAAAACTAGATGAAATAGTTGTATTTGGTGTCTGAGGAGTCAATCATGCAGAACTTTGCATCATAAGTCCTTTGTGTCATAAAATCACATGACTCCATGAGCATGACACCCCCCAACCCTAACCCTAACCACCCACACCCCCCATTGTCTAACATCCTCTAATTAAGTCAGTGAGCGTTTCATGGGCTCATTATGAGACAGTTGTTAAGATTTGATGCTTTAGCAGCCATGTGACGCCGACACCCTCATAGAACGCGTGTGTTACAGTATACACAGCAAAAATGTTCACACACATCACACTCGGGTTCATTGCAAACACATTTGATTCCCTTCTACATTCCTCACCAGCATTGTGAAGCCAATCCTGCTAAATATAGGTGTTGTGTATAAAGAGGACTAAAAAACGGAGAATCCTCCTTCAGGTAATGTTCTTAATCAGCTGACTGAGATCTGAAAATCTCTACAAATAATTTACAAATATTTAATAAAATAAATATATAATAAACTTTTAGATTAAATGTGTATATTTACAGTAAATCAAACTGAAAAGAAAACTCCACTGAAGACTTGAATGATTATTTGCATTAAAGACGTGGATCTGTTGAGTAATATAATGCTCAACCTCAAAATGTCCAAAATATCATGTCAGTGCAGAAGTTTCATTCTGAAAAATTACTGTACTTTTATTACAAACTCTCATTAATAAGTGTTAAATAATGGAGATGAAAATGAAAATGTGGAAAAACAGCAACACAAAAAAACTTTTTCTCATTACATAAATAGTTGGCTCAGCAAACATTAGATATTGTTCATAGATGTTTGATACTGGATTGGCTGGATTTAAGGTGAACACTTAACTGAGTGTCATAGTGTTTGGGAAATTATAAGGAAATGTTGAAAAAGACTCTATTTCTCATTGCGAACAGTAAAAAAAAATAAAAAAAAGAACATCTCTTATGTGGATCAGCAGCAAAATTTAATGAGGTCTACTCTGGTGAAAGTCTCACCCTCTGACTTAATTTCATGGAAATCAGTTCAGTGGTTTTTGAGTAAATCCTGCTGACAATCAAAGAACACAGGCGAAAACTCATCGGCAATAAAACAACACGGTGGTGTTTAACGGTCCCCGACTTTATCTTCACAGCTAAAAAAGTACACGAAACACGTTTCTGAAAAGTGTTGAAGCAGGAAGCAGGTGACAGAAAGTTGGTTCAAGTTCTGCCTTGTCAGAGTTTGGTCTGAGATTGCTGAGTTGACGCTTTTTTTGTTCTAGCAGACCTGACCACCAGCCGTTAAAACTCTGGTTTTAAACGCGTCTCTTCATGACACGATCTTCTTTGTGGGTGAAATCCATGAATGATAATATAAAGAAACCTCTTCATGACTGAATAATGTAGTTTAGGATATTATTGCCCCATTTATTCATGATAAAGAAGGCTTTTCTGGAGCAGGACACCCGGTCACCCTCCCGATGAGTGTTACCTCTTTACACTCTTAACAACACGCCGGCTTCCTGTTTGTTCATCCAGGGGGGGCTCATGTGTTTGTCTTCCAAAGCTGTGACTGATTACTGTTCATTGGAAGGGGCAGCCCTTTAATTAGTCCAGGGTCCCTGGGGGGCCATCACCACGGGGGGAATCTTTCCCCTCTGTATTAGCCCATTTTAATATTGACTGAGAAAAGAGATACACAGGGTGGGGCAATTTGGTTTCCTCAGACGGGACACCAGCTCATGTGAATATGCATGCTGGGCTGTGGAGGAGTTGGGGGTCGCCCCGACTCGTGACAGGGGTGATGGACGACTCCAGTCGGGCCTCATCTGTGCCCCCCCCCCCACAGGAACACAAGGGTTCTAAGTTCCATCGGACCCGATAAAAAGACTCTGGAAATGTGGAGCAGAGAAAGAGAAGACGTTACTGCTGGATGATATATATTTAAAAATGATGATTTAGATTCCACAAACATTAACAGGAATTGAGGTTTTCACTGGGGGGGGGACGTCTGTGTCTTAGGACACAAACTTTGTAGTGTCTAAATTCAGAAATGGAGCATCACTTTCCTCAAAGTGTGTGAGTAATATTAAATGATTTACGATTTATTTACTGTAGATTCCGATAGATGGATACTTACTTTATATTGATCCACAGAGAAATTTGGTGAGTCATCCAACTATCATGGACATAAGCGTTAAAAGAGCAACAGAAATGGGAACATATATATATAAAAATGTCCCTCTCACCCTTGTGGGGTGGTATCTGTGTCATCCTCAAGCTCGGGTCCTCTACCAGACCCCTGGGAGTCTGAGGGTTCTGTCAGTATCTTAGCTGTTCCTAGGACTGCGCTCTTCTGGACTGAGGCTTCAGATGTTGTTCCAGGAATCTGCTGGAGCCACTCTTCCAGTTTGGGGGTCACTGCCCCAAGTGCTCCTACTACCACGGGGACCACATTAACATTGAACTTCCACATCTGTTCCAGCTGTTCTTTCAACCCTTGATACTTCTCAATCTTTTCGTGTTCCTTCTTCCTGATGTTGGCGTCAGCTGGAATTGCCACATCTATCACCACTGCTCTCTTCTGCTCTTTGTCCACCACCAATATGTCCGGTTTGTTAGCCAGCAGCTGTTTGTCAGTCTGGAAGCTGAAGTCCAACAGGATCTTAGCCTTGTTGTTCTCAACCACCTTTGGTGGTATGTCCCATTGGGATTTGGGTACTTCTAGTCCATACTGGGTACAGATGTTCCTGTACACTATCACAGCTACTTGGTTGTGCCTCTCCATGTATGCTGACCCAGCTAGCATCTTGCACCCTGCTACCACATGCTGGACTGTCTCTGGGGCTTCTTTACATAGCCTGCACCTTGGGTCAGATCTACTGTGGTAGATATTGGCCTCTATTGCTCTTGTACTTAGGGCCTGTTCTTGTGCTGCCATGATCAGTGCCTCAGTGCTGTCTGTCAGTCCAGCTTTATTCAGCCATTGGTAGGTCTTCTTGATATCAGCCACTTCCTCTATCTGACGGTGGTACATGCCGTGTAGGGGCTTGTCCCTCCATGTTGTCTCCTCCTCCTCCTCCTCTTCCTCCTCAGGTTTCTGCTGTCTAAGGCATTCACTGAGCAGTTGGGGCCATCTTCCTGATGTTCTCTTGGATTTTCGATGTTTCATCCTGGACAGTGGCCCCAATGCTCACTAGTCCTCGGCCTCCCTCTTTTCGCTTAGTGTACAGCCTCAGGGTGCTGGACTTGGGGTGAAACCCTCCATGCATGGTGAGGAGCTTTCTAGTCTTAATATCTGTGGCTTCTATCTCCTCCTTTGGCCAGCTTATGATCCCAGCGGGGTATCTGATGACCGGCAGTGCATACATGTTGATGGCTCGGACCTTGTTCCTGCCATTCAGCTGACTTCTCAGGACTTGCCTATATACTGTATATATACAGGATAGAAAGAGCAACCAAAAAATCACCAGAATAAATAATATCAAATGGAACTTTCGGAAGAGAAGAAAAGTGAGGATTAACATAAGAAGATAAAGTTACATACTGTTAATTTCCACTAATTTACTTTATTCAGTCTTTGAAAATTAATTGTTCTGGCAGTATTTTTTAAAACCCCAGAAATTTCAGTGAGTCAGACAAACATGAAGCCTTTTGTGATTGAAAACATTATTATTGATATTAGATTTCATTCAATTGATCAAGAAGATATAAACTGGTGTTCTATAAGAAGAATCATCCAGCAGAAAGCAGTTATTTCTCTAGATATCAGTAAAGATGTACTGCAAGCAGCAAATGATTTATAGATTTATCACCATACCTTCAATTCACCCTGATTCTAATTCCAACTCTGGGATTAGAATCAGGGTGCCTTCCCTCAGCACGCCTCCCTGATATCAGTTCTCCATTAAAACGACTAATCCACAGAATTCTGAGCCAAAGAGTCCAACCTGTGGATAGAACAGACATTTATTCCTCCAAACTATAAAGCCACTCCTGTCAAAGTCACCCTGTTCTCGGGGGTCAGAGTTATGACGGGTGAACCATCACAACGCAGGGAATAATTCCTCCCAAGGACAGACTTGATCTCCTCCAGTTATCCCCACACCTCCCTGTAAGGAACTTTAATTAAGAATCAGAGTGAAAAGTGAGCAGATTTCACTCCTCGTGTCTCTTTTTCCTTTCCTCTCTTGAATCCATTCTCACAGAACTACCATTATTCCCCGTCTCTGTGGTACAAATAATATCAAACTGAGAGGAGAATAACAGGCATGGGCTAATTAGCAGCACTGACGCATGTATTTTAGCCATCGTGTTTGGAAACAGAGAGATTAGGAAACAGATGTTGTCGAGCATCAACCTTGGAGAGACCTGAGACTCATCCCACACGGCTGGAGTGGCTTCAGTGGTGTAAAAAGTCTTTCACCAACCTCCAGAATGCAATTATAGCAGGGGATTATGTCCCTCACTCCTCCCTGGGATAAAGTCGAATTTGCCACAGTGTGTGTCTAAGTGTATGTTTTTGGTGCATGTGGAATTGGAAGGGCTTGTTATTGGCAGCTGATCCTCCCTCAAGGCGTCCGTTTGATCGTGCAGGGCGTGCATCCTGTTCGGGATGAGAAAACAGCCTGTAAGCAGTCAGAAAGATGTCCACAGTCTGTTTTATGTGACGACTGTCTGGCTGTTTTCTCAGGTTTATGAGACGAGACCGCAAACTGTTTCTACACAGACAGATTTTCATTTTTCAGATCATTTCTCTTGATTTATGTGAGAATTTCTTTCTCTATCACTGTAACTCAGGTTGTTTGTTTCATTGTTGAATCTAGAAAGAGAATTTTGGACCTTTAGAAAATGAAATCCAAGTAAGATAAAATATCTTAGCTCAAGAAACTATTTCCTTGTTTTTGTCTGACAAGACATGACAACCAATCCAACATCACGTGATAGTTTCTAACAGTCTTTCGCCGCATGCAGACCATCACACTAAATGATAGTTTGTCACTATTCTCACCATATATGAAAATCCAGCGCTCCATCCAGCTCTGACTACAGGCAAAGACAAACTTTGTGTTCCACAGCCTCATAAAACATGAGCTGAAAAAGTTGTAGAATAACTTTTGCTGTGTTCTGTGCCGTTTAATTCACACCTTAATTAATAAATGACACTCTAAATTGTCACAATGTCTGCAGTAGTTGTGCGCAAAATCACTTCTTCTTCTGAATACGGTTTATTTCAAGCATTTTTTTGCAAAATTACAAATGAAATCATAATTCTTAGAAATCACAATGATTTATTGGTTGCCTTTAAGTACATATTGCACCTGGATGAAATGAGGCAGACGATACTACGTGTAATTTCTGAAGCACTTCAAGAAATCATGATTTTTCCTGCATGATGCATTCATGTCGATCCATTATTTTTACCATAAAGTGTTTGCCGTTGAGAGTTTAGCAGAATTTTAGTGAACTGTTCTGTCTTGGTGGACTGCCATTCTACTTCTAATATGTTGTAGTTGTCACCACCACCGCCTGAAAACACTCCAGCATGTCTGTCAGCTCCAGTCTGTCTTCTGCTTAATGGGGTTTAATCTCAGCTGACAGAAAAATTTTCACAAGCTCTCCCAGGCTGCAAATAATGAGACGTGAGACATCAAGTTATACATGTCAGAAACTGTCAATATCAAATCCACACATCACATTTTGGAGAGCAAATACAGAGGAAAGTTTGTGAGTGATGAAAAATGACCTGGCTGACAGCCTGGAGGGATTTGCAGCAACACTGCAAACACTGCAGCAACGATCTGATATAATTAATATATAATATAATTAATATAATTAAAAATACTCATAGAATGTTTTACATTTGTTATTTCACTTTAACTTGAAGAGCGTTTGAGAGGAACTTGCCTCTGCTGAGTGGTAACAATGAAGCTGCGGGGTAAGACGCTGTCTGAGGGGTCACATGTGCAGCTGAGATTGAGGGGCATTAGTGCTCCATGGTAATCAAAGGCTGGGGATAGAGAGGCAGGGAAGCCGGGGGTATAAAGAGACTCGGTTGGGCACCAAAGCGGCCCCCTCTGCACCCAGTGCCTTTTAATTAGGCTCACAGCGGGGACGCTGCACCTTCACACACGTGCCGCTCATCACTCACACACAGATGCACGCACACGCTCACACGACATGACAGTCATTCACCTTTTTCTGCTTCATTATTCCACAATTTGTGTCATCTCCATTGTAAATTGGGGGTTGGGATGTCGGCTCTCCTGGAGTTGTCAAGGGAGCAGAGAGGTCGTCCTCTGATGTTCATTTTTCAGGTAATCCAGTTATGTCATGAGCTTTTTGTCTAGCAAAGGGATTAAACGTGTCATATATGTTCAGGGGCTCTTATTTATAAAAGGTGTCCATAGGGCCTTTATGTTTAATATCTGACTACACGATGTATGTATTCATGTTTTAGTAAAAATGAAGATAATTGACAGATTGATATGCTTCTATTTTTTACTGTTGATCACATATTAATTTACAAAATGATGTTTTAATTTGATTCATATTTGCTGGCTATGCACACAGCTTGAAGCCTAGCCCATGTATTTAAAATTCATATTTATGTTAGAAAGTTTTCTGCTCGTAAAATAGATTTCCATTCCTAACTGCAATTTATTGAATTTATTATTTATGAAGATTCCAAAATTGCCCTTTGCTTTTGTAGGACAGTCACAGCTGTGTAGTTCAAGCGTGAACTTTACCATCTCAGCTCATTAGAAGTATTGACAGGATCAATTTTATCAAATAAATACACATATATATTTGTGGAACAGCTCAGCATCTGTCTGGAATCCTGACATTTGGCCTCTAACCTTGCAGGGAAATGTCACAACACCTAAGGTCACCCCACAGTTTACAGTTTCAGGACTGGTGGAAAAAGGCAGACAGATTTTTTTTTAATTTATATACAGTATTTTTTTTTTTTTTCAAAGCTTTTTTGTTAAATTCTTATATTGCTGTGCAAACATTTGGAGGGGGACATAATATTCACGAGAGCTTCAGTTGTGACACTTCACAGGATATTCAACACTAAATTACAGTGAATGTCACAGGATGCTCTGACTGTATTTACCTTTACTTTACTTCACTTTGAGTTTTTACCCTTAAAATGTTTGTCTACAACTGATTTGACTGTCAGAATCTTTTGGAATCTGCTTTCTGCACTTATTTTTTAATTATCACTTCTTCAGCCACAATTTCACCCAGTATAATGTTCCAAATGTTTTGAGGACAACATTTTAACTTGAATTTTAAAAAGTTTTTTTGTGGTTTGGAAAATTCTAGGTCCCGTTAGAGATCATTTTAAATCATAACATGGATTTAACATTCAAGAATTTCAAACACACACTGTGAAAGATTGAAAAATAATGCACCAACACACAACTCTATAGATTATAGTGTCAAGGGGAAACATAACATCCCTCATAAAGCTCTTTCCAGGGAACTTGCAATGAGAAGGTCTTCCACAGACAGACAGTGTGGAGCTGTGGTCGGGTCAGCTGCAGAGGCTAATGGTGTATTGAGCTGTGGACAGACTGTGGGTCAAGGGGCTCCAGTGGTTCAGCTGCTCTGCACCTGTGGTCGAAGGGGGACAACAATGGGCTGTGAAAAGATACGATCATCCCTCATCGGGTCCATCCTGGAGCAGATAGACACTGGAAGTCCTCCCTCCACTCGTGTCAAAGGGTTTCCTTTGTGTTCACTCTGATCCGGACGTTTGGGGAACAGGAACCACTTCATCCTCCAGTCCATTTCTGAGTGGGTTCAAATCTCAATCCGGGCACACGTTGTGTGATTTATGAATATAATTTGTGATGACATTGCAAACTACATCATCACACACCAGTTATTAGCTTCTTGACTTAACATTCATGAGATGTTAATGAGTCTGGCATATTTAAATGAGATGAGCTAATGGCATTTTTAGAGCTGCTTAACATTTTAGCGACAAAAAGACAATTTGTTTCTAAGATATTTTACTTTATTCATCCAGCAGAATAAAAATCACTTAAAATCATGAAGAGGAGAAGCAGGCTTGTGACTAAGAATTTCTTAGTTTTAGTACTTCCTGATAAACTCAGGCTGTTTAAATGAAGCAAACAAATGATCCATTCATTTAAAGGTAATCCACTTGAACCCATGAATGGATGCATTAACTGAGACGAGTCCAAAAGTCAAGGGACATCTTCCCATTCAGTTGTATTGTCACTCCCCATTCTTTTCCTTGAATGCTTGAACTTGGATTCCCTCACTATGCCCCCCCCCTCCCACGGGGCAGGGGGGCGTGACGTGGCTTTGGTCCTGACCGTGAGCCCTACCTGGAGGTTTTGTTTGGAACGGGTGGACATCAGATGTTTTCAGTCATCCCCCTGACTCATTAGGTCTCCCATCTAATCCAAATAAACCTAATGAGACAGTGTTTAATGTCCACAGCCCCCCCCCAGCCCCTGATGGAAGGTGGGTGCATGTGTTAGGGCGTGTCAGGCCAAATTACACTGACGTCTCGCTCAGTGATGGCACCTGGGCCCTCCTGTCGCCCCGGGGGGAGGTTAGCTCAGGGTAGGGGAATCCACATGGGGGTGAACGTGCGTGTGTGTGTGTGTGTGTGTGTGTGTGTGTGTGTGTGTGTGTGTGTGTGTGTGTAGGGGGGGTTAAGGACGGGCCCAGCTGGAAGAACTTAAAGAGCAAAATGCTGATTAGGGTGGCTTCCATGAAAGAGGCATCAAGAGAGTCAACCGGGACCAGGGGGGGGTTCTTTTGTTTGGGGAGATTTGGGAGAATCCAAGTCGACTGTCAGAAAACTTGAAGTTCAGGTGAACGTACTCAGTCTGTGTTTGTCGTTTGGAATCCGGGAGATTCATTTCTAATCCTGATGATTAAAACAAATAGTGAGAAATTGCAGTCATGTGCTTGAGTTTCTGGATAAAATCCTTCCTGTGTGTTTACAGATTTTATTTTACTGAGTTCCTGTTACCCTCATGACCTGGGATCTCTCTCTTCCTGCTTATTATCTGAAGATGAATAACAAAAGGTGGCAACATATCACCCACCAAGCCGTAAACCCTCGTTTGAATCAGTGGAGTCCTCATTTGTCACGTCTACAGTTTGACTCCAGATGTTTTCATCCCTTCTCCTCAGATTTTGAACCACTGCCCTTGTCTTGTCATAGACTCGATTACCTTTGGCAAAGCCTTCCTGCCATGAAGCTTCCCTAACATCACACAGCTTAGGTGGATGAACTGTGGTTAAGGTGAAGAAAAGAGACTTGTAATCCAGTTTTGGAATAATGTCACATAGGTGATCCACAACTCAAGTCTGGTCTCTTTTCTTGCAGGACAATCTTGCCAAGCAATATTGATGCTCAGTTGTATCCATTACATTATGAATTCTGAAGAACACCAAGGGTGAGGCAAAGCATCAGCATGAGACTGGCCCCAACTGGAACAATGATACCAGGACTGACTCCTTCAAAAGGTCAGTTTTCTTGTATAGAAGCAGAAAATCAGGAATGGAAGAGAGAAATACAGAAACCTTTTTATCGGTAAGAAAAAACAAAATATGCTGGTTTTGTTTGTGTTGTTTGTGTGCTGTAGTTATGTGGCTCAGGATGGCAGCGTATCAGAGACTCCATTTGAATCCATCCATTGATAAACATCCGTCTTTTTGACATTGTGCAGTTACTTTGTGAGGCAAACCAAACCCTAGGGAGGTGGACTTTACAAAGAAACATCTGAGGGACAAACAGCTCAACACACTACTTTAAAGATTCTGACCATCATTTTATTTCATACTCATCACAAGACAATGAACATGTCCTTTGCGAGAGAAAAAGTAATGGAAATGTTGACCAAAATGAGGATTTTACCCATCTTTTGGCTGCAGGATAATCAACAGGGCCACAGTGATGTGAACCCATCTGGTATCTGGTGTTTATGCTGGTATATTACCAGTATAGCCAATGGTTTACCACTGGTGTGTGTGGAATCATTTTGAGTGAAATTTTATAGCATGTGAGCAAACATATCACTTTTTTCTGTTTTCATTTTTGTGGTTATTAACTGAAATAATGTTTTATTAATCCTTCTGCACAAAAAGGCCAATGTTTGTCCCACTTAGTATGTTTAGAGGAAACTGAAATTGTAGCCTGTCGTCGGCCTTAGTGCGCTCTGAAATAAGAGTTATGTGTGTTTAGAAAATGTTTCACTGATGATTTATGGATTCT
Organism: Antennarius maculatus; assembly: GCA_013358685.1. Lineage (NCBI taxonomy): Eukaryota > Metazoa > Chordata > Actinopteri > Lophiiformes > Antennariidae > Antennarius > Antennarius maculatus. The sequence continues at coordinate 20,683,334 of CM023617.1, read as the reverse complement.
GAAAGTTTTAATCTGTAAAATCTTTTACTCTTTCAGCGACACGTTCCATTCTGGTGGAGGACGCTGCCGTTCAAAGTGCCACTGACTCAGTGATTATCAGTAATCTTCATTTCCACAACCTCCCGCCCCCCAATGGGAGCCCCACAGGGAGCCAGTTTGCGTTCATGACTGGTATGACTGGTGGACAACAAAAGTCACTCTCATTCAGATCAATACATGATGGCTGTACTGATCCTGTGAGGAGTCACTATACTGTGTGCCTACTATTAGGGACATTTTCAGAGGATTTGTTTTACAATTGAACAAAATTACAATTTTCTTGGTCAATTTAGAATGTTAATGAAGCTCAAACCTAAATATTTAAGAAGGTAAAAGTGCCCTTTTGTCTTTCGAATACAAAATTTGAATAAACATTTATGATAGTTTTAAAAAAATCAGTGACATTCTAGTCAACCTTCTTATCGATAATAGTCATAAGCCTTGCATTCGTGGAGTCTGTCCGTTTCTTAATTTGGTCAGAATCAGCTTTTTGTGCAGCAGCAACCATAACATCTCAGACTCTGTTCAGACTGTCAAGAACAGGATGAGGACCCAAACGCAGGACACCGGTGGAGAAGTTTTCTTCCACTGTTTAATCAAGCAAATCAAAAATCAAGGAAACACAACAAGACTCAAGCAAACCAATAGACTAGACACAAGGGTGTGAGTACAAAACAATCTGACCCAGAACCAAAAGAACCAGGCTTAAAAAGCCTCAGGCTAATCAGCCTGATCAAGTCCAGGTGTTGAGAGTAACAACAGGTGTGGAGATGAGGCTCCGCCCACGTGTTCAGCCCCTCCTCCTGCCACACCCCACCACAGCAGAACAACAGAGCACCAAACTGAACTGTGACACAGACAGGTTGGACGGTTTTCATTCAAGGTAAAGGATTCATGTAATAAAGCCCCAAAAGTTTAGTTCAGGGTTCAGTTCAGGTGAGGACGGTGGTCATGTCGTTATTCTTTCACGGCCAGTCACGCTCTGGAGTACTTTGACGGATGTGAAGGAGTGTTGTCCTACATAAAAGTCCTGGTGGCCTTGGAAGATAGACATTTTCCTGAACCACTGCTGGAAGAAAGAATCTTCTAAAGACTGGCAGTCAGTTTCAGAGTTGATATTGAGTCCATCTCGAAACCAGAAGGTCCAACTAGCTCACCTCTAACAATACCTTCCCATACCAATAGCCCACCGCCACCTTGTTGGTGTCTGAGTGGAAGTGGAGATGTGTCTCCAACTAATCCAACCACAGGCCCGTCTTTCTAGTCCGACTGGAGTCACTAATCTGTCTTCAGATTTCTTGGTCTAGTCTTGATGTTTCACCTTGTGTGTGTTGTTTAACAATAGTTGGGTTTCAGACCTCCTTACCTTGGCCATGCCTCTGAGAACTGAAGACACTCCAGGTAGATCGCACATCTGGAGGACAATGGGCTCCTGATAGGTTCATGCTGGATTCTTCTCAAATCTTTGGCTGTTAATTTGCGTCTTTTTTCCTCAACATGTTTGTGTTGTGACCCTATTGACTACAACAAAACAATTGATGGTTTTTTGATCACGCCCCATTCTGTTCCTCTTCACATGTACCATAACCACTCTTCCTGACACGTCTCCTGCAATCAGGCTCAAGGAAACAGCCCACACAACGGTATTAATCCAATCACTGCACGGTGATGATTGGAAGGAGATGATGGTAAAATCAGCTCAGGATGAGGAAAATCTTCCCTAAAATTGACAACTTGTGCATTAACAATTAAGTTACTCTACTGTATGATTATTTTTGATTGCTTTTTAGCAGCAATTGGTGGTGAATTCCTTGTCATTTTGATTGTGCAAGAAAACTCTGGGCTGCAAGGTCAGAAATCATTCATTTGATGCCAGAATGCTTAGGTTATGTTTGAGAAGACCAATCAACTGCAGTTTATTTAATATTTAATATTTACAGTGTTATACAGTCAAGAATCTTCCATTAAACATGCCTTTTAATCATTCCACAGATGCACAGAGACAAAAACAACCAAAAGAAAACAGAAGAACACCTGAGCAGGTGTTGTCAGTTCTAAGACTCTTCTGTAGAGTTGTAATGATGTTGACAGACTGCATTTACCTCATGATCGTTGTTTGACTTGACTCAAGTCGTGGCTCCGGCACAGAGAAGGTCTGCTCTCCGTCAAGCTTGACTGAAAACACCTCAGGGCATCCCTGACACCGTCATCAATACTGATGCTCATGGGTAACAGATGCGGTCCAATCAAAGATGAGCACGGAGACAAAAATAAAAACCCATCATTCAGCCGAGAGGGAAATTAATCTTGCAGCCATCTGCAGTTCAAAGGCTCATTTTCAGCTTTTACATCATCACATTCATCACAGCGATGTCAGCCGATGACGTCGCATTAATGAGGAAAATTTCAGTCAAACTAAGCAATAAATATTTGATTTAAGGAGATATTGATCACAAACCAGTGAGTCTATGTGCCAGTGGAGTTTAAATAAAATGTTGTTTCGTATGTGTTAACACACATGAAACAACATTTTTACTTTGACTGTTTGATATAAATGAAAAGGTCTTAATCCCAGAGAATAGGGGTGTATATTGTAATTTGATTATAATCACCCCAAGCACCTCCACATTCTGACAATGCTGCTGATTTTGTGTGAACGCAGTGAACACATTTTCCTCTCCACAGGGCAACATTGCCTTTAAGGAAAATAAAAGAATATATAGATGGTTTCTTTTCACTTTTCATACAAGGTATAACCAATTCTATGTTTGCACAAATTAAATTAAAATTAAATTTGACTTGTTATTGTCTATAAGTAGGTGGAAATGATTACTTTAGCCGTTTAACTCCATTCAAATGTATTCATCTAGGACCCCCCCCCCCCCACACACACACACACACACACAAACATCTAAATCTAACACAGCACATAACTGACTTTTTTATGACTCTAGAAATCATTTCTTTGTTTGAAAACTGTTGCATAAATCTAATAAGAAAACATCGATGTTCAATAAAATAAAAATGTTTCTTTGATGATGAAATCGGGGTTACGATCACCCCCGTTCACTGACTGAAACAACTCACTCAGGGTGTCATCAGAGCCAGCGGTAGTGAAAGGTGAAGCCAGTGTTCTGAACATCTCATTAGCTGTAAGTTATGTCTGCACATGTCCCCAGAATAAAATGTCTGTTTCTTGATGGTTCGTAGATTAACGCTGATCCTCACTATTTTGTTCAGATGTGCTTTTAGGAATATTAAAACACAAATGAGGCCAGGGAAGACTTGACCTCACTCATTTGAATATGCTAGAGGAAAATCTGAGCAGGACACATCTCTTTAACATATTCAGTGTTTCATATAGAGATTTATGCATAATGTGAAGTCACTACAATCCACCAGTCTGCTGAAATAGGACGACTGGATCGACTTAAACGACAGAAAACACAAGAGCTTTATGTCTGGAGTAAACTTTTACAGTTTACTGCATGATTAATAATTGGTTGATGTGCACAAGTTCCTTTATGTGCTGTGCTGAAATAAAATATACTGAGTAGTAGAAATGCTAGTGCTAGAAGTGATATTGTTGTGTGAGCGTAATTTCTGGAAGTAGATAGGAGTCAGAAAGACAAACAGTGATTTTGAATGTTTGTGTTTGTTATTGTCAGTGACAATGCTCAGATTCTGGAACTCACAGCAAGTCACAAGAGAAAAAAATCATTAACTAGATGAGAAAATTTCAGTAACACGTTTTTATTTTTTATTTTATTTTGTGATTAGTATGGACAAAATAGCTTAAAACTAGCAAATATTGCCTGATTTAAGAAATTTCTCCCCTGGTTAACAGGACTGTTTAAAATCCATTAAACTGGAAAAATTATTTTAGTAAGGCGCAAAAACTAGCAGCTCCATGATGCATTTTATGAACACTGACAATCAGGTTTGAGGTATATAACTTGTTGTAAAACTGGAGCTGTTATTTCATTTAAATCCCATTATTCCACACACTTCCAGAAGGCTGATCCAAATGCAATCTGTCACAAACGACACAAAGCATTTCATCTCCTCCCGACTGCAGAAATGGACAGCTGCAGGTTTGACATGTGAAGGTTAGGCCTGTCCACTGTTTCCTGTCTTTGCCCTTTATTGGACAGCTAGTGTGGAGGCCTCCTCCAAAACGAAGCTCCTCCGGCCGGGTCACGACCCCGCTGACCACACGGAGCCAAACAGCCAACAGATGGAAGAGCAGACCGGAGTGCCGTGGAGTCCCCGAGGGGAGCCAATCAGACAGCGGCACGGGAAAGATGAAGTAAACAATCAACTCAGTCCATCAATCAGGCATCAAGTGACCAATTACACACTCCAACTCCAACCAAAGGTCTGCCTCGCTGCTGGGCAGGGACAGCGCTGTTGGAAACACACTCTGTGGTTCTCTGTGTTCAGACTTTCAGCATTAATTCTTTTTTATATGCAGTGATTTAAATTCATTGAGGACAGATAAAGTATTAATGGATGAGTTTTTTCTGTTAAATGCAAATAAATCACTTAGAATGCATGTTTTGTGCATAATGACATAGCACTCTAACACTCTCAATGTGTACTTTTTACTTTCTAGTGATATTTTTGTTTATGTTTACTGGTGAATAGTTGTTTATGTTTTCTTATCGGTATCTAAAATGTTTTGTGTGATTATTAAATAAGGATTTGTTGCTTTGTCAGGAAAAAAAAGCATAGGCAAATGAAATATTTAGATGGCATCCAGTTTAAAATGGGATTTAACTCACAAGACACTTGTTCGTCTGTTGTTATTTATTTATCTATTTATTTATTTATTGTTCGCAGGATATCTACTGAAGTTCTTGATGAACTTCAGAGATACTTTGAGGTGACCTTTGGAATGGAGCTGATTCTATTGTGGACCAAGAGGTGAGGAACCTGGATTTTATTTTATTTTTTCATTTTAACATTGTGAGATGAACGCAATATTTTTCCAACACATAAATGTAACACAAACATTCAGATGTTATATATCAGTAGTGGTTAAACTGTGCATTGCTAGTTAATGTGTATGTAATTATATTCCATGTTCTTTAAGTCAGGAGCTCTCATGTCTTGTAAACTCTTGTCTCTCACTGAGACAACAACTATAAAGTACAGTAATACAAAATATTATTTATTTGTGTAGAAATGGGTAAAAAGTGTTATAATATAGATTCTGATTATAAAGTTATAGTGTTTATTTTTAAAATGTAGTTGGTAAACATTTTATTCATACATAAAAATATTTATTACAATAATTTATAATAAATAAATAATAAGTAATAATTCAATAAGAGATGCAAAAGATGTTTTGAAATCAAACCGGAAATGATTTCTGTAAAAACTTTATTTGTTTTGTTTTGTTCTCGTGTTGTTTACGCGCGCGCCTCCTGTGGGATCCACGCCATGTTTTCCCGCCTCCCTTCCGGCTCGAGCCCTCGACGTCACCTTTCCTCCCCCTCCCCTTAGCAACAGAGCCAACATGGCGGCGTCCAGTACCGCGGAGCAGTCACCGGAGATCTCAACGCCCTTAAAGGTCCCGAAAACCGAGGTGCCGTCGCCCGAGTCGGAGGAGCTGAGCGACGGCCAGCAGTACCAGTCCACGCCCTCCACGCCCAGCCGCTTCTCGCCCCTGAACGTGGGCTCGGGGGCCGCGGGCCGGACGGCGGCCTCATCCTCCAACAGCTTCACCGCTTGCCGGGGGATGTCGTGGACCCCGTCCGAGACGAACGCCCTGATCGCGGTGTGGGGTAACGAGAGGCTGACGGAGGCGCGGATGCAGCAGCTGGAGGTGGCGGGCACCGTGTTCTCCGGTAAAGCCCCCGGTCCCGCCATGTACGAGCGGGTGTCCAGAGCGTTGTCCGAGCTGGGCTACGAGAGGACCCCGTCCCAGTGCCGGGAGAGGATGAAGGTGAGCGGGGCCGGCCGCGGGGCGTCCGCCGTGGGCGGGACGGCTGCGTGGAGCCGCTGTCATCCCGCGGACACGGAGGGTTCGTGACCGACAGCATCACGGTCACGTTTTAATACGTAACAGAGAGGTGATGACGTCAACACACGTCCCTATGTGGACTCTGACGTCAGGCTGTTGACACTGATTGTCTCTCAGTAGTCAATAAAGTTGTTTCAAAGGTTCAGTGTTTGTGTTTAACGTCCAACCGGTGTCACGTGGTTACGTCCCTCCTTTGTTTAGAAATAGTTTCTGTGAGGATGGAGTCAGATTTATTATTATTATTATTATTATTATTATTATTATTATTATTTATCATCATAGAGAAAATGAGGTTTTGATGCATCATCAGTTTTGTAAGTGTTCCCATGTTCATTGAATGAAGGTCTGTAATTTTCCTCACAGGGATACTTAAACTGTGAAGCATAATCTACAAAAAATATTCTAGAAATTCACACTGCATGATTTCAAATAATTAAGTTGCATTTTATTGTATGAAATAAGTATTTGATAAAAAGTAGAACATATTATTTGGTAGAAAACATTCCCCCCCAGACACTTCCTGTTGGGTTCAGGTCTAGAGTCCACGACCATCTCCAATGTTCTCACTGAGGGAAGATCTGGAGAAGCATGGCTGGACTTGAATCCATGACAGTGTAGTGTGTTACCACGGTAACTTTTGAGGCTGTGGTCCCAGTCTTCAGGTCATTGACCAGCTTCGGCCGTGTAGTTCTGGACTGATCCTTCATCTTCCTCACAATCACTGATGTCCCAGCTGGTGAGATCCAGCGTGGAGCCCCAGACGGGGAGATTAACGGTCATCTTCAGTTTCTTCCATCGTCTGATAATTACTCCAGTTGCTGCTGCCTCACCAAGCTGCTCGCCTGTTGTCCTGTAGCTCATCCCAGTCCTGTGCTGGTGTATACGTCTGTCCCTGGTGTGTGTGTGTGTGACAGATCTCTGGTCTAGTCCACTGTGGACAGGTTGGAGTGTGACTGAGTGGACAGGTGTCTGTTTTATAAGTAACAAGTTTAAACAGGTGTAGTTAACACAGGTGTGGAGTGGAGAACAGGTGTGTGAGAGCTGAACTGTTCCTGGTTGCTAGGTGATCAAATACTCATACACTAAAATACAAATTAATTATTAAAAATCATACAGTGTCATTTTCTAGAATCTTTTTTTTTAATGGTTACTCTTTTAAATTGAGTTGAAATGTACTGAACATGAAAATTAAAATTCATATTTTGCCTCCAGTTTAGTCTTTCAGGTTGAGATGATGATGATGGTGGTGATAATGGTGATGATGATGGTGATGGTGGTGACACTTTGTTTAACAATCTGTAAAACCAAGCAGAAAGTTCAGATCATGTGATTTGATTATCTGTAAGTGAACATTTACGGTCGTGGCTTCGTCCTGCTCACTGCCTTCAAGTGTTTAAGAGGTTCTGAGTGATGAAGGCATCATGACTGTATACTAAACATGGATCATGACAACCTTACCTGCTGGATTAGATTGGGTTCATCCCAGTTTAACACACTTTACCTTAACCGACCCCTCCTCCTCTCCATCCAGACGCTGCGGCGCTGCTACAGCCGTGTGAAGGAACACGGGATCGGCAAGAGGAAGAGCAGCTACACCATAGAGCAGCTGGAGAAGGTGTTCGGTCAGGGGGGCTGGGACTCCCAGAGCTGCGCCCCGGTGCTGATCAACAGCAGCGGCCTCTACCAGGACATGGAGTCCGACGGCAGCACGCTGGAGGACTTCTCCCAGGAGGACTGGTGCAACCAGGTGCTGGACTCGGCCTTCCAGGAGGGGGACATGGAGACGGGTGAGCGTTTGAGCCAATGTTTGTATGACAGACGGCAGCCAAAACCCTCCGTGGGTCGGAACTAATGCGTGTTTGTTTTCCTCTCAGAAGAAATCCAGGTGCCTAAAAACAGAATCCTGCAGCTTCAGGCGGAGCTGGCAGAGCAAACGCAGTAAGTAAAACTTTGATATAAATACACTTTATGTTCAAACTGACAACTTTATTCTTTTTCTGTGTGAATTTATTTGGATTTTCAGTGCGAGTCCAGTCTGGACAGCAGACAGTCTAGTATCCGATAGGCGCGCGCGCGTGTGTGTGTGTGTGTGTGTGTGTGTGTGTGTGTGTGTGTGTGTGTGTGTGTGTGTGTGTGTGTGTGTGTGTGTGTGTGTGTGATGTCATTTTCTTTGCATGTCACGTTCCAACTAAACAAACACTAACGGGTGTCTAACATGACCTGTTTCAGGTTATAAAAATGAAGCTGAGGTAGGTGTCGCCCTCTGCTGTTTAAAAAGGGTATCACAACTGATTTTACCATCCCACTTGACTGGATCGATAGATGGATGTTGTTAACATATGACTCCTGTCTCACATGGTAGATTTAACATCCATGTTGTCGACGCTGTGCAGTGATATCTACAGTTGTTCTGGTGTTAATGCTGAAGGATAGAACAGAAGTGTGTCTTACATACAAATGTTTTTTAATGAAGTTATGGGTTGTCCATAGTGACATCCTTAAAAATGTGTATTTAAATAATTTCCGAGGAATCATAAAAATCAAGACATTTTTCTGAAGGAAATGGAAGATGAGCTGCACCTGGATACAGTTATACCTGTATCTAGGTGCAGTTTTTAACTCCACCTCTGGGGGTCGCCAAATCTGTCTGCCTTAGACAAGGGTGTCAAAGTAATTTTCACTAAGGGCCACATCAGCATAACAGCTGTCCTCAAAGGGCCAGATGTTACTAATAAATGTAACTAAATGTAACTCAGTGTAATGTACAATAAGTGTAACTGCTGCTTAATGTTGAATTACTCTGAATTTATTACTTATTCAAGCTACAAATATTACAGTTGCACAGAAAAAATGTTATAAAACCCACATAACTCCATCAATCAAGGATCAAACTATACAAGCAAATAAAGAAAAATAACAAAAAAAATAAATAAAAATTACATTAAAAATTAAAATCAAACACAAGTTAGGAATGTTCAAAACATTTCTTGTTCATGTTAAAATTGTCTCAGTTATTGTATTGTAGGAAATAAAGTTTTTGGTAAAAGCATACTTTTGACCTATTTACTTTTAGACACCTTTAATGCTCTCATGGTGCACATAAAATGATGTGGTGGGCCACATTTGGCCCCTGGCCCTTGAGTTTGACAAATGTGGCCTAAGATATTGATGCAGACAGAATGCAGGCTTCCTATAATACTAACCACACAAAAATTCTGACTAAAGGTAGAAAATATTCTTGTGCTTTAATCTGACATCATATTTTCTGACTCCTGTCTTTCTGATGTTTCTTGGATTCTCTGCAGAAGAAGGGACACGATGCAGACAGTGATCCGCATCCTGGAGTCGGTGCAGCTGAAATGGGAGCACTTCCAGACGTGGACCGAGTTCTCCCGGCTGCACCTCTCCAACAAGCTGGCCATCTTCGGCGTGGGCTTCAACACGCGCTGGCGCGACGACGTGCGCTACCACTACGCCGAAATCAGCTCTCAGGTGCCGCTGGGAAAGAGACTCCGGGAGTACTTCAACCCGGAGAAACCGGAGGGTCGAATCATCATGACCAAAGTTCAGAAGATGAACTGGAAGAATGTGTACTACAAGTTTCTGGACATCACCATCAGCGAGGCGCGCTGCCTGGAGCTGCACATGGAGGTGGACTGGATCCCAGTGTCCCAGTCCAGGGCGACCAGCTGCAGCAGAGGCACCTCCCACTACCTCCTACCGGGGGACATCCCCAAGTCCTACGGACTCTACGCCATCGGCTACGAGGCGTCGCTGTCGTCTGACGAACGCCACACTCAGATCTCTCCAGAACGGGACGCCGAGGAGTGTAACCTCCCTCGGCACGAGGCGGAGAACGGCACTCCGGCTGAGGGAGACGGCACCACCGCCGCCGACAGGACCGGGGTGAGGGTCACCTACTGCTACCTGGGCATCGCCGAGGACAGAACTATACAGCAGTGTCTGTTCCAGCACTTTCAGGGTTCCGGGAAACACTACGTTCACGGCGAACCGTCCGCCGTGACGCGGCTGCTTCAGGAGAACAGCCGCGTTTGCAGCAGCGCGAGTCGGGACGGGGAGGGGGACGAGGAGTCACCTCGGCGTCTGGATATTTACATAAAGTTCATAGAGGTGGAGCTGGACTTCCTGTCGGCGGGCTCCCTGGTGGAGTGTCTCGAGACGGCTGTGGGTTATTCCTTAAAATACAACAACAAGGAAACATCGTAACCGCACTCATGTGTTTCAGGCCTGAGTGAAGGTAGAAGAATCCGGCGTTACGGCTGGAATAGCGACTGTGATGGTGTGGATTTGTGCAAGGGTGTAAAGATTGACTCTACATCACATGTATTGAAGGGGAATGTGAAATGTACAAACAACATCCAAGAAGTATTTTAATTTTCGGGCTAATGTGCACTACGAAGGTTCTGCTGCTTGCTTAGCGTAGATAAATATTGCCTCATCAGGGAGCGTGGGGTTGGTTGGCACGGTGACCACCGCAGCATCACCCGTCTACCTCAGTGGGATGTAGCAAACCAGGGGGACCATCGTGGGGATTTACTCTGAAACTTATGGTTTTCATGTTTGTCGGGGCGACGCCGTGCATTAACCGTTTACTGGTCAGTCGGCGTGTTCTGTTCCCGTTCACCGAGTGTCGCTCCGCGCCGGTAGAGCGTCACTGGAGACGTAGACGGCGCCGTGTTTCACGTCACGTCTGTTTCGTTCTCACGGAGACGTCGTTCTCACGAACGTCATCCAGGCTCTGCTTCCTGCTGCCGTTCGTCTGTTCAGTGTAAAAAAAAAAACAAAACGCTGGGGGTGCATTCAGTCGTTTTCTAATGAGAAACATATCTGTGAAGAAGCCCTGCTGCAGTCTGGAGGGGTCACACAGGAGTATTATGGGATATACTCCCATAATACTCCCATAATTGTGGAATATCTGCGGCATCAAAAAAACCAAAAACGTGATGCACAACGTAAATGTTGGTCAGGAGATTTATCACTTTCTGCTGCCTTTAGATCGCAGCTTACCCACAATGCACCTCATCTTTAGACCATCTGGGAGCGCCGATCACACCATGATGGTCACGTGACAGAGGTTACTGACCCCTGACCCACAGACCAAACTCTTAATGAACATGATTCCTGAGGTTATGTGCAATGTGCCAGTTCAGGACCAGAGGAAGAGTCCGTGTGTGTGTGTGTGTGTGTGGAATCGACCTTATATAGATATAATATATATATTTAAGAATATCAATGTTCTTCAGCATTCCAGCTTTTGCAGACTTGCAATGTTCCTTTGTTTGGATATACAGTATTTAAAGACGGATATGATATTTTCTATTTTGTCGGTTGACACTTTGTCTTGTGTGTGATTGTTTGGACGTCACCGTCTTGTATGTTTACATGTTTACGACCAATAAATGGGGCAATCCGTCACGCCACGCAGCGACCACGGCTTTGTGTGTTTGTTTGAGCTGTTTTGAAGTATTACCCAGAATGCATTAGAGCATTCTCAAGTCAAATTAACAATCGTACAATGTGCCAAATTACCGACCAATCAGCATTCATTAGCAAAATGCTGGTGGTGTGTGTGGAAAATCTGCTTTCATGTTAGGATTAGGGTGTTTAACATTAAATCAATACTATATGTAAAAAAATGAAAGCACAAAGAATTTGCTTTTTTTGTCTAGAAATAGATATTTAAGCCTATTTTACCCTTTTGTTCATGAGTCAGTTCAGACCACTGGAATATCTTTTTCATCTTAAAGTTTAGACAAAGTCAAATCCCCATAAAGAAAAATAACTACTGTAAAGAAGGAAGAAGCTCCAAACGGGGAAACGCAGTGAGTGGCTCCTCTACTGGTGCGTTAGATGGGAATAAAAAAATAATGAATGGTCAATGTATGGAAGGAACATCTCATAAAATAAAGCAACAATTTAAATTTGAAGGTACCAGTTTTGATTTTTAGCTTAAAATAATTTACTCCTTCTAAAGGGACCATGTAAGTATTAAAAGGAATAAAACAAGCCTTCCTCATTGTGGCTGATATTCCTGCAGCATCCGTTGTGTCCATCACTCACCTCTCAAATCCTCTCCAACATTAAAGTGAGGCTGAAGCTACAGATTGTCGTCAGACACTGGCTGTCGTTTGATATCTGATCTGAGATTACATTAAAGAAAAAGGAAAGACACTTGTTTGTCTGCTTGCTTGTGCTTCCACGGTTTATATTGAACATATTCTAATGTGAGTCCAAGTAATGACACAATGAAAAGACAAAATAAAGACATTTTATGTTTTGTGTTTTCTTTTACTGCCTTATATTATGTTAGGCGGAGGTGACACTCCGGAAAAAAGTGACTGACTTTTTATTTTTGTGAAAAGAGTGTAAATTGTCCCAGTCATCAGGTTTTTTGTGGGTTTTTTTGCCAAATTGCAAATAAAATAAATATAATGATGGCATCTAAAACCTTATAAGTTTATATTTTTTTCACTACAGCTCAGTTAACCAAAAGAACTTTTTATAGAAATGATTTAGAAGATTTATTTGAAATTCAGTGGATGTGGTGTCTCCACACATGGGAGATGTAATTCCTAGATGTGGCCAGCAGATGGCGACATATAACTGAAAATACGGTCAACAGAAAGGATTTAAATGTTTTCCCTGTGGACTGAAACCTAATGTTTAGAAAAGCATTACAAAGAAAAGGTTTGACAGATGAGGAGGGCTGCCTAATTCTTCAGAGGCGTCTCTCCGGGAGGCAGAGTCACAGATGGTGGACGAGCACAAAGACAAAGCCGCTGACCTTTCAGAAAACAGCCTTCAAGAAAGAAACAAATATCCAGGCTCACATCCAACAACACTTTCATAGCACTGGACAAATATGTGGCATTGTAGCAAGCAAATAGAATCAATAAATCAATTTTTAGAGGTTACACTTTAATGGACTTTAACGCCAAGACAGAGACAAACAGGTAGTCCTGCAATCTGTCCTGTTGCTATGAATAACGTCTTTCTCTGTCAGTGAGTTAATATTTAATGTTACATTTCACCATTCGCTGTTCAATTTACACTGCAGGAACAATAGATTTCTGGCTGGATGGAAGAAATTATACATGCATAATGTAAATAAATATTTAATTTTTGTACTTTTCTATATTTGATGGGTCAGTTTGCTTTTGTTCACCATGACTGTGTAAGATATTTTTAGGTATGCTGTTCAAACAACAGGAAACATTTCCTGATATAAATTTTAATTATCCATGTTAGTGGTTTTTTTTTTGTTATCAGATTCATAGATCAAAATTAGAATGTGTTGTTTGTGTGTTCACAGAAATATTTGTACATTTGTACTGAGAATAAAACCTGAATCTTCTAAAAGACTTAAAATCAATGTTTTTTAGTGTGTTTATCTGTAAAGGAATCGGTTATTCACACGAGTTAAACACTTTATCAAATTTTAAGTCCTGAAAAAGAGGCTGCCATCTTTAGTATGTTATTATTCTAAAATATAAATCATACGTTTACTCCAAATATTTCTGTTCTTCAGACAAACTATTTTAGAAATGACTCACTGGCAAGTGAAGGACATTTTACACATAAAATACAAAAAAAAAAAGTTTAAACATACACTGAGATAGTGTAAGTGTTTGTCACAGATTAGCCACCCTGCACATGACTCAAATTCAATGATAACATGATTTTTTTTATAGGATTCTGAAAAATTATAATAAAAAATGTTGCAAAATGTCAATGTTAATTTTTTGTAATCTGTTTTTAGCGATGCAGTTTGTTGATGACATAAATAAGACAGTATTAAAAGTTTTATATCATGTCTGTTTGGTCCACCCCTGCTCTGTGACCACTTGATGACTTTTAAATATTCTTATTCTAACTGACTTTGGATAAAAGCATCGTCCAAAATCATGTCACGCATCGAGAAAGAAAAAATAAAATAAAATGTAATATAGTTACAGACATTCTGATGTCATTAAAGTCAAACTACTTCTATTCATTGAGCTGTTATGTTCTATTATGTTATGTTCCACTTTGAGCACCATTAGTCTGAAAAGATTGAACGTGTTTCTATATTCAAGATTCAATATTAAAAACACAGATGAAGCAAAATCACATCCGAACAAGTGACAGAAAATATCTGTAATGTAAAATGTAGAATGTTAGGTATGCTCCCAGGGTTCATATGAATATTTATGCTCATGTTTACATGTGTATGTAAACATAATGCACTAATCACAATGGAACTTAGTGAGTCTATGTGGCAGATCATTGATTTGGTGACCAGAGAAAAAACAACCACATACAAATGTTGTCAAGGTACAACGAAGAGACGTCATATATTAGTGGTAAAACCATGTTATGAAGTTACACATTGTTTCGCTCATGTGTACCTTTTAATGCACTTATACACTATACTGCATTCTTGGCTGTAACACTGATGTTAATTTAAAACAAGGTAAATCAGTGTTTGTGGTTTAAGGGAGGGTGGTGGTGCAGAGACCAGTTTGGAATGAAAGGATCACACTTCAGATTTTGACACATTAATAGAAAAACAACCGATGCAAATCATCTTCTTTGTTCGTATTAAATATAAAAAAATATACATATAAAGCTGAGGAGTTGGTTGCATTTGATATATTTATTGTACTAAGCATGAATTTGTGGATGTTTTACTTTTAATTCCAAAGAAACACATGAACAGGTTTCAACAAAGGGTCAAGGTTCAGGAACTTTACAGCACATCTGCTGACTTATACATCTTTTGTTTCCAGTTGAAATTGCATTTTTGTTTCCACACTGAGTGTAGGGAGCCAAACAAGCACTGCTGGGTACGGCCATCCATTCCAGAAGTAAATGTCACCCAACCCTGTTCGTTTTCGTAACTCTCTCTTTTTTTTTTGCAATGATCCCAGTTTTAAGTTTTTATAACACACTCATGTACTAAGAAAAAGACAGTATCTTTAATAAACCATTAGATAATTAATTTGCACAAGCGGCGTATTTGAGCTCCGGGCGTCAGGTTTGCTCATTATTTTCTGTTTGGATGAGCAGAATCCAGTATTAACCTTTCTGCCCCGCTCAAATGATGTTTGCAGCAAAATAAAAACAGGCGTGTTTTGACAGCTCTCTGCAGAACGCCGTGGATTTCATCTGGAAGCTCCAGATGCAAGTTACAACAACACAACCCAATCCTCTCCCATCAGGCTTGGACCCTGCTTCTTTGGATTTAATCACAGGAATAACCCTCGCTCACCTCTTATAATTGAGCAGTCCTCTAGTATTAGCATCACCCTTGTTGCTGAGGCAACTGGAAAATGAAATAAAGGGGGTCTGACCACTTCAGAGAGGACAGGTCAGCCCATATTTTTATATCGGGGGAGCGAGCTCACCTTGGGAATTCACGTCAAGCTGAGTCCGGTCTGTTTCTGCTTTCAGAGCCGCGCCACTTCACACATGATGGAACAGAAGATCTGCAGCGGAGGACTGCGGGAAAGGATGGAGCTCCACTTGTGTGGGTTTGGAAATAGTCTTATTCTGGGGAAAAAAAAGCTTGAAACTGGAAAATTGAATATGTGTGAGATGCCTCCCTGGAATTTGATGAAAAATCCTCTATTTATTGAAAAGCAATTTGAGTTCCTACACGGCTAAGGAGGACTCATTCGAACCGGTCACATGTAGGTATTTTTCAGAAAGGTGTAGGTCATGTCTTAACAGAAACATCCTCACACATCCACAAAATATTGATTATTGATGAGTTGGTCCTCCTGCCACTGCAGAGGATGTGGATTTTAATTGATCTTAACAGCTTTCAGGAATACTTTTATAAGACAGGATGATTGTTTTAATCAGTTAATTCCAATTTATAGTTTAATTAACAATTTGGACCCAAAGCAAGAAGAGAAAATGGGCAAAAGACTGATTATTTTGGGGGAGGGAGGGGGTGCGATATGGACAAATTAGAAAATTAATTAGAGAAACAATTTTGAAGAAGAGCAAAAAAATGTGTTGTTTTTTTTGCTCTTCTTCACAAGTACGTCTTTGAATATGAATATATTTTTGTGTTTTCTGTTTCCCATTAAACCCAATGGATCATTGAACATTTATTCTAACGGTGGGTCTGCTGCTCGTCCAGCAGGTGGAGCTCTGCTGGTTTCAGTGTCCATAAAGTACTGCAGAAACAACTAGAGCTAGTCCTCAAGATACAAACATCCTACTTACAAACATTCACAGATATGAACAACCGCGTCACCATGTCCCACAGGTGTAGTTCCCTTTTCTGCCACGACCCCCACCGAGCAGCGTAACATGAACATCCCATAGATTCAGATTTCATTTTAAAATGACTCAACAAATCTCAGACTGAATGTTTTGCTCTTTGATGTTAACTATTGGTGGATTAACTGAGAAATTTAGGGAATATAATTGTATTATTTTTACATCCTGTTATTGTTTCTGATCAGTCTGAGGGAATAACACTGTAGTATTTAGATTATTAATGACAATAAACAGTAAAACTAATCTTTTATGAATCTAAATTTCAAAAAGGACTTTTACTGATTTCCATAACTGCTTCAGAACTATTTTTTCACACCTGTGCGGCGGTGCACAGGTGTGTGTGTCAAGCGAGAAAACACAGACGGATGTTAATAATACTTTCTTTCAAAATAAAAGCATCCAGTCACGCACCTAAGGAGGGGCTCTTATTCTCAGACTCGTCGCAGGAATCGATCATTAATAATGAGACATACTTGACTCCAAATTGCGCGCAGAGGTGATCCAGCCCCCCCCCCCTCTCTCTCTCTCTCTCTCTCTCTCACTCCGGTCTCTCACCCCTCCCTCTCTATCTCTCCCCCCCCTCTGAGGAGAGAACAGGATGACAACTTGCGGAGTTATTGTCGCCGCTGTCGTCTTGATAAGAACGGAACTGCAGATGCAGTCGTGCGTAAAAAGGAGGAGAGGAGCCGCGCAGGATCGGAGCGGGAGGCGCTGATCCGACAGACTCTATCAGAAGGAGGAGAAGCTTCCCGCGGCTGGAGGTGCGCACCGACCGTCCACAGCCCCTCACCTGACGCGCCCCGCACCTTTCCCCGGGTAACGGCTCCGGTTTCAGCGTGAAGGAACCCTGACAGACCGGAGGAGGTTTACGCCTGAGGCGGAACGGAGCTCATTTATAGAAAGCAGCTTGGAGGACGTTCAACACACCGACAAGTAGAGACTGGTTCTGCCATGGAGGTCGGATCCACTTCGAGGAAACTTATTCTACTGTCCTTCACCTTTCTGTGTGGCCTCTCGGGTAGGAACAGAACTTATTTTTATATATTTACGCATTGAATCATGCTTGAGGATTTTTTTTCCCGCCTCTCTGCGAAAGACGCGTAGAAAACATTTCCAGATATCTTTTTATAAAAAGCATAAAATTGGATTAATGTTGAGTAATTTTTTTCAATTATTATATCTGCTTCTTTTCCAAAGTCAATCATCTAACTTTCCAAATATCCAACATTCCATCGATCGCAGCGCTTTTACGCATTTCTCAGATGCGTAATAGTGAAATAAATGAACTAATGCAGAAATAAAAAGGTGTATTTGTGGGGGTGGATTTAAGGGCCAAACACCTGTTTGTTTTTCACAGGATTTTAAACAGGTGTGTTACACATGATTATGTCTTCCAGGGAGGAATAATCCCTTTACAGCAGCGGCTCATCCATCACTCTCTCTAGCAACGCATTAACGCGCTCCTTCCACGGCTGGATGTACAGTAGAGCCGCAGCCTACCCCCCCTCCCCCCACCCTTTGATTTGGAAATTGGGGCAGGAGGCTGCTGCTTGGGTATTTTGCAAACTTTTAAGGAATGAGAAGTTTTAAATGATTCATCGAGCTGAGAATTTTAACCGCCAACATCTCCCGGGGCTATCATCTGGCATTTTAGAGGATATTAGATTAGTTTGGATAGATTTTCCTTGAAAGAAGTTTTTGGAGAAGTCAGATTTCTTCTCCCAATATCCTGGAGGTCATATAATCCAGAGATTTGTGTGAATTAATCCTAATCTGGTCACGAGTTACAAATCATCTCACCTCCAAAGCGTGGGCAGAAGCCACACAAAAACCCCTCCATCGTTCACTTTTAACTCCTCTAGTGCTCTTGTATGATAAACAGGAGACCCTTTTAAGTTGGGGGGGGCTCCACATGCATCTGTTGAGTGAATGTGAGCTGCATCAGACCCGGGGGGGGGGGGGGGGTGCTCATTTGGGCCTGTGAGAGCTGAAGATGATCTGAAGCCCGTGTGTGATTTTCAGTGCTGTTGCCAAAACAATCACATGAGCTGACACAGACAATCTGCTGGTTCCACCCTGAGGTGGGGCGGTGGGGGGGTATTACCTGAGAAATCTCCCCCATGATGACACCAGGGTTCAGATGCCTGAAGGGCTTTCCGGGGAGTAAACCCTAGCGCCGCGTGTTTGTGACTTAATCTGGAGTTTTAACAGCAGACTGTGATTCAGTGTCACACAATGGCTGCCGACCTTGACCCCCCCACACCCCCACCCCCATATGATGAACCATCAATCGCCCTGCAGGTGCGTCCTGGAAACACTGATTGGTTGAGATAGAGAGGAAATGTTCATGAATAGCAGCCTGTGGCAACAGGAAAACTGATGTGGCCCAGTGTGTTGGAGCAGGAAGTGAGCAAATACACCCCCCCCCCCCCACACACACACACACACGCCCCAGCCAACCAGATAAGACCTGATTTTGTGTTTCAAAAAGCAGATGTGAGAATGTTTTCACTTTTAATATCAGGAGAATTTGATGATCTACATATAGTCATTATATTCATTTAATGTATGCGTGTGTTTTTCACATAACGCAACCCCCCCAAGGGATCAACACATAATAAATGTATGGATATTATAATAATGACGTGTATTTTACCTGCTTTATATAAAAATATGAGATTAATAAAACATGAATTTAAGGTAAAAACAGAGAAAAATTCCTTTAAATCTGAATCAGTTTCACACGTGTGATGAACAGACAGATTACTGGTTGAGTCTGATTTAAAAGGAAAAAATGTATAAAATGTTTGAATTATGTTGACTTTATAAATATGATCATTTATACATTAACAAAACCAGTCAATGATAACACCAAGAAAAATTATGGGACATGTCTGAAGCTAAAATATATACAAATATGCATGGATAATCAAACTATTGATTCATAAAAATTCAGAATTAGGTTAAAAGTAGATTAAATAGTAAAATATTGATTATTGCCAAAGATCATTGGAGATGCATCATTTTTTAGTTATGTCCAGTGGTTTCAGAGTGGTTTGGTCTGTCAGAAGTGAATCCAGCAGCAGACGATCATATCTGGATGGAGATCACAGAGGAGGGGACAGACGTGGCCCCACTAATATAACCTACTGTCCTTAATGATGATTGGCTGTCTGCCCAGTTAGAGGCGGAACTTTACGTCACTCACTGTTAGTGTTTTTGGATAAGCATCATTTCATTTCAGTTGTTTTATTTTTTTTAGAGATATGTCTTTTCAGGAGGCTGATGGTATCATATTGTGTGTGTGTGTGTGTGTGTGTGTGTGTGTGTGTGTGTGTGTGTGCGCGCGTGCGTGCGTGCGTGCACAGATCAGTGGAGTCACAAATGAGAAGCAGTCTGATGCATGATTTACTTACATCACACCAAAAATAATGTGTACACACACACACACACACACACACACACACACACACACACACACACACACACACACACACACACACACAACCTCACAGATAAACATTCAGAAATTAAAAGCTATATGTTTTGTTAGATAAATACAAAAATCTAAATCTGAATTTAACATCCAGCTCAAATTAATTAATAATAATCAATAAATTAGAATGGAATTGATAAGGTAAGTGTGTTCTTTGTGTGTTTTGTTGCATTTATTTAGTTCATATTCACTGAGTTGTGATGTAAATCATGTGCTGCTCTTTTCTCGGCCAACCCCCCCCCCCTCCGTAAAAGAGATCCTTGATCTCAAAGAGTTCATAAAAGTCAAATGAACGTCTCGGTGGTAGCAGTTTTTATTTTGAAGCGATTTATTTTTCCTCCCCTCCAGTTGAGAGGTTGAACGATGGACGCTGCACCGCCGCCTGGAGTCGACACGCGTCGTTTGTTAAAGTGTGTATTCATTAAACTGACTGATTGATCGTCCTCTATAATGTTCACAAAGAAACAGGACACACACTCCAACAGGCAAGGTTTTTCATTTTGAACTCAGTCTTTTCCCAGTTAATCCTTTTCTTCTCGGTTACATAAACCCATTAAAGGGAAGTCACGTTAGGATCAGCTGATTCCATTACATTAGCCCGGGTTCAGGAGGTGCGATGGCTAATTAAAGCCTGCATTGTCAGGATTAGAATGAATTCACCCTCCTGTCCAGTAAAGGAAGTCAAGAATCAAGTAGAGATGAGAGAATAGATGAATATAATAACGTCTGTCCTCTATAAGGGCCAGATGTAACTAATAAATGTTATTAAATGTAACTCAATGTTATGTAAAATAAATGTAAATACTCTTTAATGTCAAATAACTCTGAATTTATTACTTATTCAAGTTACAAACATTACATTTGCACAGAAAAAATATGTTTGTCTGTTAAATCCTTTTTATTTATCAGGTTATTAAACCCACAGAACTCCATCAATCAAGGATCAAACTATCAATGAATAAAGAAAAATAACATCAAACACAAGTTAGGACGTTAACTTTGTTCACGTTTAGTCAGAGTTAAAATGGGCTGAACTACTGCACTATGGGAAACGTAGTTTTTGGTGAAAGCACACTTTTACCCTATTTATTTTTAGACACTGACCTTTCATGCTCTCGCGGAGCCACATAAAATGATATGGAGGGCCACATTTGGCCCCCGGGCCTTGAGTTTGACAGGTGACATGAGTGTACATGCTACTCTTGACGTAAGGAGTGTTTTAATCAAAGGTCATGTGATCATATCAATCACACCTTCTTCCTGCTCGTCCATTCTGGACACGCCGTCTGGAAAAAGTCCCTGATTTGTTTTCCAGGTGGGCTCCAGCGTGGACTTTACTTATTTAACAAGGTCAATCCGTACGAGCTTCAAAGGCCCCCGTTGGGATGATGGGGGGGGGGGGGGGGGGTGGAAAGCAGCTGATTGTCAGAGAGGTGAATGAGTTGGCTGGGGGCTTTATTTTTAGCCGTATGCATTATTTTAACATGGAGCCACTAAGAGTGCTAATCCCTCCCCCACTGCACCACCCGTTCTTTAAGCGTGGCACACTGACACACTCCATATACGACACTGGTTTGTTCCCCCCCCCAGAGCTGAGGGCCGGAGGAAGGGCCACGGTTTGCCGTTCGCTCAACGTACAACTGTAGCCTTATCTCTAATTGCCTATTTCTTACAACAATACCAAATGATGTGCAGCAAAGCCCCCGTTCCACTTTGAGCTGGGATTACGGCGTCACGTATGTGTCCACGGCAACTGGTGCAATTTTTGATTTCAGGGAAGGAGATTGAAGGATTTATCGGCACACACGTAACGACACGGAAAAACAACACAACACTTTTTTTTTTCTTTTCTGACAAGGTAGAGCTGTCCCGTTGTGATGGCGTAATCCCGTGTGTTTACCCCCACTGGTCCTGTGAACACGGGCCTGAGATTAAAGCAGGTTCACCTCACGGAGGAGGAAGCTGAGCATCACTGAAAACATGAGCGTTTCAGGGTTTTTACTCTCATCTGAGAATCTCTGACATGATTTCATGTTAAGTCTGTTGTTTTCCTTGCATACAACGGTCTCCCACTTCTGCAGCTGTTTGTTTCATTGTAGTCGTTTATCTTCTGCTCTGTCATTTTGTAACTCTTTATAATGTATTTCTTTGTTATGATCTTATATTTCTTTGTCGTAGCTGTAGTTTTGTGTTCCTTTCCTGACGTGTGTCTTCTGTCCGTTGGCGTGTGTCCCCTTTGTTTTGTCCACGTTTCTTTTTTCTCTTTTTGCACCTTTTTTTGTTCATTGACTTTTGTGTTTGTGCTGTTGTCATGTCACATCTTTTTACTTTTGTCTCTTTCCAGTCTTTTTTCTTTACGTCCTGTGAAGCAGTGATGTATTGTAACTGTCAGTGTTTGTGTGTTCGTCCTTTGCAGATGGAAAGATGAAACAAAAAGCTCATTACTCAGGCAGCAAAGGGGATAAAAAATGATGACCTTTACCTTGAGAAAACTAGGTCAAGGTCAAATTTCAAATTTTGTACTCATCGCTGATTTTAAGTAGGCTGTCACGTGATACGGTACGAGCATTCTATTGGCTGACGGCATCAGGAAGTGCTCTACGTTCTGTGAGTCTCGGACTTCCGCGAGACACAAAAGTGTTTTAAACAGTCTATCAGAGTGTTTTAAAGGTAATACAGATAGAAGGTGGTTTAAATTGCCGTAAATAATAAAATAAATAGTTTGTCGCTGTATCGTGGAATTCGTTAGTTGCGTGTGGTTCCTGGAACATATTAACTGTGAGGAACGAGGGATTACTTTTATACCTTTTTAGGTCCACGTCTCTGAAATCTGATGAGATATAATCACAAAACAAAAAGCAACGTTTTCAGGAAGCCAGAAGCACAAAAATGTGTAGGTCAGGGTAAAATGTTGAATTCAGGGGTGTCCCAGGATGTTAGTCTCTGACTGACTTGTTTCCTGACTGTTTTTTTGTGTCTCTTATTCCTATTTTGTTTCTACGCTCTCATTTGACCTCTCTCTAGTCGTTTCACTTTGTATTTTTGGTTCATTTTTATTTCAGCCACTTTCTGTCCATTTCGCACCTTATTTTATCGAGTTGATTTGAATTTCCGAAACAAAAAAGTTTACTTCAAACTGAGACTCAATCATTTGCATTAATTATTCATTCTTATATTGATTCTAAAAAAAAAAAATACTGCAATTAAGCCCAGGGTCATGTAAACACCTTAATGTAATTATATTACCTTAATTAAAGTTGCAGTCACAGGATTAAAGCTGTGATTAAAGAATGTGGAGCAGTGTGGTATTAGCAGCATATTTTAAAATCCACGCTGACCTCTGAAGACACGTTCAAGCCAACACCAGAGGTCTGACGGCTCCTGCCCCACTTCCACCCAGTTACAACTATTTATAAGTATGCACAAACATTCACATGTTATTTTAATCCCAACTTGAGGTACATAGTGAGAAAGTAGGAGTGACATTAACTAGTCGCTGCCTGGAACACGTGTGAATGTGTTTGCTGTCACGCGTGGAGTTTCTGAGTTATCGTCACAGTGAGGCATTCTGGGGGATGTCAACCAAACAGCAGACATCAGAAACAGACTCCAGGTCAGACGCCATGGCGGTGGGATGTGCTCGTATCTGTGGTGCTTTTCCTGGGTTTAATTCCTCTGGTGTCCCATCACTGCCCGAAGGACCCAGAAGGAAAAAGTCGTCTCCTCAGGGGTCATGAGAAAGGCACTGGGCCACTTTCCCAACGTTGGGCCCCGGCCTGGGGACTCTTAAAGGCACAGACACACAATTCCCTGCTTCATCTTCCTCCTCTGGCTCCCTCTGTCACTCTCTCTGCCCCCCCCCATTACTCTCTATAATGTTGTGTGGCCCTACTGGAGTATTTTAATCCGTCTGATGAGTGACTGACGCCTGATTGGAACAAAAACAGCTTCCTCAGCTTCTGTTTGCTGCACTGAAATAAATTCCATAGGACATATTTATACACATGTGATCATCAGTGCTGGGGGGGGGGCGTTAATCATAGTCATAATGGTGGTCTGCTGCTGAATTGCACACACAATGGAGGACCACATACGGTACACACCTCGTAATTTAGGGCTGGATTCAGCAGCGCACCGGCTAACGACTATTTACCCCCGACGGAGCCACAGACGCCTCATCAGGTGGTTCTTAAGTCCAGTATGGTTGAATGGTTGGGACGCCCCCCCCCACCCCGACACAGACACACACACACACTGCAGTTCTTTCCACTTATACATTCAGTCTGCAGACATGTCCAAATACATGCAGCTTTTTCCCTGAAAAACAGTCATTATTACTGATTAGTTCTCCTCTTTCTGCTGCCCCCCACACCCCATGTGGAATATGCCCCTCATCCAAACAGCACTTCCTGTGGGTGTGGACACGCCCTCCGCCCTCACGTCCACTCTGTTTACAGGCATCAACTGGTCTCCTGTAACCGGAGTCAAACCCGTTAAATAGTTGATAGGATTGATCAGATAATCCCTGTTTTCATGTTAAATTATTCATGACTTTCACATTCAGTGATGCAAATAAATTGAAATCTTTCATTTATTTCATAAAATTTTCCAAAACAGTCAAAGATGATGCTTTCTTTAAAAAAAAAAAACCAAACAAACAAGAAAAAACAACTGATAATCAGAGTTTATGTCCATACAACTCGTAAAGCAAAATCTCCAAATCTCCAGATACCAAAATCCCAGATTATCCCCCCACAAAAAATCCAGAAAAGGATGTGAATAAAATTTTCTAGACATTTTAGTATTTATTAACTTTGATGTAGATGTTCAGACACGCTGTTATCCAGTCTGCTAAAGTCATTTCAGGATATTCTCACATCAGACATTCACACGTTGCTCCAAACTATCATTATCATATCAGCCTTTATTATATATCAGTGGGTTGACCTTCCTCTTTAATGACTGACAGTCCAGTTAATATTGTTCTGGGGGGGTGGAAACATGTTTTCAGGTTTCACCAGCATGTTTGCTGAGACGACTACGGTACATTTAGTTTTCTATCCCCGTGAGTTTTTTTTAAGGATGGCTGCCACAACAAAACCACTGATAAATATTACAAATATCACATAATGATCTCTTTAAATGAAAGACAGCAGCGCACATTTCAAAATAAAAGCTTCATAGCATATTCCAATCCATTCAGTCGATTCTAAGAGTACATCAGTGACCTGATGATGCATCATTCTAAATCAACATTATATTCAGTGCATTAATCATTTACAACGTATGAAGAAGAAGATTACAAGCAAATATGGAGCCGCTGTGTCATTTAAACTTTTTTCTTTGTTGCACATCCACACTTATCTAATTGATTTTTAAAGTTTTCTCTCCTCATTAGGTATTTTATTTTGCACTGGAGGTTACACATGCCTTGATATTGCTAAAAAAGCTACATAGCAGTCTTGGTTCCCAGTTAGTGAAGATGACACCGTTGCTAACAGCAGTTAGCTTTCAGCGCTGCAGACAGATGTTACAGGCAGAAGTCAACAACATCGGCAGCCACACATCCTTATGACCTGTTCTTAAAAAAAAAAAAAAAGTTAATAAAGCCGCGGACAGACGGGAATTGAGGGCATGAGCCGGGCTTAGACAGATAGCCTTCATTTATTCTTACATGGAGGTACTTGGGGGTTGGGGGTGGGGCTGAAGCTGATTCACTTATGACATCAGAGACATTGACATAATCCTGGTTTTCTCCTTTAAGTGTGGAGGAAGCTCATAGTAACACTCTGCTAGTCAAAGGTGTGTTTGTGAGCTGCTGTAATATTTTAATTATGGCTCCATTTTGACATATAGTGGCTACTATGTGAAAATACAGTAACAGGTGTATTACTGTTGTAATACAATAGTAATACACCTGTTACAATATCTGATGACATATAACATTCATACTATTGTAAATGACTAACGATAAAGCTGAAGATGTTTCCCCTTCCTTCTCTAATGCTCAAACAGTAAAAGAATCAAATTTCATGTTTTAAACCATTTTATTGCATAAAACACTGAATATACGTAGTTTCATCAAAGGATTTTTTTTAATATTAATGAACATTTTTTTTACGCTCACGGCAGGGTAGAAATGGTTCTGTAACACCTGAGTCCTTGTATCAGTTTTCTGAATGTATTTGGATTTTCTTCTTATCTTTCCAGACATGTTGAGAACTAATTTATTAGCTGTGAAGCCACGATCAATCAATCGATCGATCACCTGCTGGAGCTCAATCAGACTCATTCAGAGTTCAAACAGTCGTGCTGCTGAAAAACAAATAATAGTTAGAAAAATCTGTATCAGTAGCTTGATTTCAGTAACCAGATTTTATTTTATAGCAAGTTTTATATTTAAAAGAAAATGGAGAGACAGAATCGTAGATGAAAAATGAGAATCATAGTGAGACTCATCTGAAGAAACTAATTCATTCACATACAAAATTCTCTAAAACTTCCCCCTGTTGTTTCCATGGAAACGATGATAAAAACTTGTACAAAATTGAAAATAACCAAAGATACGGTTCATAATATTAACATTTGTTTAAACTTTGGTAAAGATAGCAGGTACAGCTTGGAAGATTTGTTCTGGACAAAATTATTTTAGACGGTCAAAATAAAAATAATTAAACCAAAAAAGTAATATACTGTGGATTTGTTTGTTCAGCATTTATAATGAGAAGTAAAGACATTCTTCTCTTAACACCAACATAGATGTTCTCATAACACTATTCAGTATTTGGAATATAGTTTAATTATATCAAGGTCACCATCATAAATACTTTATTGACCAATCAGCATCCATGATGGAACCTTAGAGCTTTGTGGGAGCATCTTATTTTTATTTAGAAATGTGACAGAAGGATGTGTACTACATTTGCACAAAATAGTTATTTTAACCATTTACCTCCCATCAGCATCACATTGATTTAGGACTCCTAGAGCGCCCCCTGGATGAATTGCAGCTGCCTCAAAGGCACCGTCCTCCGCTGACTACCAACATGATGAGACACAACAATTGTTGACACTTTTTTGTTAGTCAGTCTTCATTTCAGGTGAGGTGGTGAACCTCCACTATGATACACCGCAAGAACATGTTTGGACACATACACAGACACACACGTCCTTCGTCATGGAAACCCGACACCGCCATGCTGGCAGCATGTCTGTGACGTCAGAATCGGACTAATGACGGCCGCCCAGTGAAAGCCAGATGGAGTCATTGTGTGTGAGGTGACACTGTCAGCAGGAAGCTACTGAGAAAAAGTCATTACAGTCACACCGTTGAGTGGAGTTATGTCGGCTTCACAGCTCTACTGCTGCGCAGCGAGGAAGAGGAGGTGAACAGCTTATGTCACTTTAGACACCAGTTGGTTAAAACCATTCTTGGGCACTTATGCACTTAAAAATAATTTTCTTCTGCAGTTGCCATGTTCACCCACTCTTAGCTGCATTGGCCTTCCTCTACGTGTGCATACACCTCAGAATGAGTGCAAGTTGAGGACTTTCAGCGTGATTCAATCGGAGAAATCCCTTCTCATGACAAACAGGACTGTCACACACTGTAATGAGCCTGGGAGAGGCTTCAGGGCAGTCTGATGGGAGGGGTGACTGTTGGCAGTGACAGGAGTTAAGGGCAGCGAACAAGACGTCTTCTGGTGAGACTGTCCGGTCACTATATCTTCACGTTGTGTTTTTGCCGCATGATGGCAATTTCTGCCAGTGCAAGGGCATGTTCATGCAGCACACACCTACACCCGTGTGTTTGTCAGATGTCAGATCAAATCTAACAGGACGGTCTAGTGGTGCCAAGGATTACTGAGACTATACTCAAAAATGGCCAAAGGCTCACAGAGCAGATTCTGATCTATTTTGGTGGTTTCCAAGCATAAGGATCACATTCAGCGAGGCTTTATTTCAGTCTGACAATGTGTAGAGGAATAGTTAGACTGAATGGAAGTGTTTGTGATTGACTAGAAATATTAAGGTGAGAGGTTGCCTATACACTAAACAAATGAGGTGTATATGATCTTAAAAGACTTCTAGGGTTCGAGTTCATGGTGCAAGCGCACCATGTCCGGAGTAACCAGGGCTAATATTTAACAAGGAAATGTAATATCACAAAGTAATTTATTGAAAGACATGAGGTTTGGTTGTAAAATCCCTTTAAAACCAACTTGGGCCAATTCTGCCCAAAGACAGTCACTTCCTCTGGTGGCAGTGTTGAATTAGAACCCATCCAGACCGTTCTTTCCCTCATACTGGAAGCAAATGTCGTGACCAAAGTAAAACTCCAGTCATCTTCTACTCCCCAGAATAGTGAGGGGAACAGAGGTGCCTAATCTGCACTTTCAGCAGAGCTTCATACCCTAAAAACACAAAATGGGTTCTGAGAGGTGGTTCGTAATTTGTTATGAATTCAATTTTAATCTATAATCACCATTTTAGGTCAGTTAATGCTTCCAGACAGAAACCTAACCCGGCCAACATTGGTTCCTACATCATTTTAGTTGCTATATTTATTCAATTATGACTAAATATGAACTAACAGCAGTGTTTTCTGACAGATAGTCCATAGTGGTTGAGTGGGTGAGTGGTTGTTCGTATCTACGAATGTTTGTAAGTTGGATGTTCATATCTTGAGGACTAGCTGTATAATGTCTGTGGTGTAACTTCTGGCTGAACTGTTCTTGTAGAGGAGTCTCAGTTCCTCTTTTCAAACCGTCCAATCCGACTGTCTCCTCTAAACCAAAGTGACGAGGGGCAGAGACTGAAACCTTTATCTGTGAAATGGGACGCCATTCATCATGTCGTCACTGGATGAGTTCCATTATGTTTCAGATAATTATCACAGACGTCTCCACACTCAGGTCACTCACTCCCACAGCCGTTTGGCAGTCGATTTATTTTCTTCTGGAAATCGGATCAGCGGACCGGCCCTTTGGGCTGTGTCTTAGTGTCTGGGTTGGATCTTTACAGATGCAATCTATGAAGGCCAGTCTGTCACAGGCTACACGGATCACGGTCGGATGAGACGGTCTAGTTCATGGAGAAGTTCTCCAGCTCCTCCCATCCTTACCCATGTGTCACAAAGTGAAGCGCTGGTCGACTAACAATGAGCGCTAAGCTGATTACCAGTCGTACTTCATGTTTCTGCAGTAGAAGCACCAGAGCTGGTTGTGATTAAAGTAGCAGGAATAGTAAAAGTAAGAAATGAAGCCGGTGCTTGTCACCTCTGTGGAGAAGAAGGTCGTACTGTCAGAATGTATTTTAAGGGATGGGTATTTTCCAGTTCAAATAGAGACTGGTTGTTTCGTCAGTGGTAGAGGGTTGTATGGAGGTGTAGGCCGTTCATGAAGGACCTGCATGATGTTCTTGAAGCCCAGTGGCCACCAGCATGAGAAGCAGCCACTCTGTCAATCACATTATTTCTCTAGCCTGTGTCTGTGATGCTCACATCAGGATCTCCTGCCATCCCATCATTAGATGCCTTCGCTCCTGCACCTCCACCCTGGTCCTGTAGTGAGAGGCTGAACTATCCCTTCTTCTGTCGGAATGAACGTCTAATGTCTCTGACAAACATCTTCCTCTGTATTTTATCAACATTATTACAATTATCTGCCCCCTCCTCTTCCTCCTTGCCTTCTCCTTTTCCTCATCTTGTCATCCAACCCTCCACCTCCTCCTCTTCCTCTCCTTCATCCCATCTCTCCTGAGGGCCACAGCTTCAGCATCTCATCAGCATCAGAGTCTTGGGTCAGCCGGGAGGGTGAGAGCAGGGGGCTTTGTTACAGCAAAGTGTGTGTGTTTGTGTGTGTGTGTTTGGGGGTGTGCGTGTGCGTGCATGTGTGTGCGTGTGTTTGGGGGTGTGCGTGTGCGTGCGTGTGTGTGTGTCCTCATGCATGTGGGTGTGTGATTGATGTGTAAAGTGTGTGTTTTTGCATTGGTGTGTGTTGGTTTCCCGTATGCCTGTGTGAGTTCTTCATCTTAACTCCTCAGCCTCAGGCTTTTATGTATTTATTTGACATTATTTCAAATAATTTCTGCCTCCATCTCCACCCCCCCACCCCCCCCGTCTCTCTTCTCTCTTCATTGGTCCGTTCATCCCTGGGTGGTGTATGTAATTATAACCTCTTATCTATTTTTCTGTCACACACAACTACACTCCGGAGAGAGCTTGGCTGATGTCATTATCTCCAATAATGGCTCAGAGGTATAGCCACCCCCCCATTCCACCCCCCCAGCCTCACCACGCTCCAACATATTCAGTATAATTGCTATTTATTGAAAACATCTCCCACATTGCTGCCCTCCCCAGCACTCTCTTTTGGTTAATGCACCCACTCCCACAGTCAGAGTGGAGTTCTTTAATACGCTGATGATACGCTGTTCTCCAGCAGCGTCATAATTGGATTCCTCTTTCTTCATTTTCTGTCCGAGTGACATCAGCCCTCAGAGAAAGTGTGTTTTCATCAGATTAAACGCCAACATGCTTTTAACAAACTCCATCATAAAAAAAAAACAAAAAAAAAAACGAACAGGAATTTATCAGGATTCACAACGAGTCCTCCAAATTCAATAATAAAACAATAATAAAACAGCAGAACAGCAGATGCTGACCTGAGCTTCAGCAGGATGACATCATCTCATGTCTCCATCTTCCACAGCAGCTACAGATAAAAAAAAAACACATCAGGTAGGGGTATTTACAGGTGTAAGAACAGGCAGCAGCGAACCTGTCTTTACGGTAGAGGCCATCATTTTATTTTGCCGACAGACACTTTTATTGGTAGAAGTGATTCAATTTATTCATTCCTACTTACTACCCCTTTAAAGCCTGAACCATCAAATAATTGCCAGAAAATAAGCTCTGACAAATCAACAAAGTACGAAAATTTTAATATATGAACTTTAATTTTGTGGCTAAATTATGGTTAAATCCAGACTTTTTTTCACATGGATGATGCAGATGCATGTGACTGATTGTATAAATCAAGCTCTTCTGGAAAAAAAATCCTGAAAGGCTGAGCATTTCAATATGATACACCTGGCTTTAAAACAGGGGTGTCAAACCCATATTCACTGAGGGCCACATCGGCATCATGGCTGTCCTCAAAGGGCCAGATGTTACTAATAAATGTAACTAAATGTAACTCATTGTAATGTAAAATACATGTAAAATACATGTAACTACACCTTAATGTTAAAGAACTATGAATTTATTACTTATTCAAGTTACAGACATTAGTTACATAGAAAAAATTATCAATAAATAAAGAAAAATAACATGAAACACAAGTTAGGACATTAACTTTGTCGAAAACGTTTTTGTCAAAGTTAAAATGGGCTTTATTACTGCATTGTGGGAAATGTAGTTTTGGTCAAAGCACACTTTTGACCTATTTTCTTTTAGACACTCTGACCTTTTATGTTCTTGCGGGCCACATGAAATGATGTGGTGGGCCACATTTGGCCCCCGGGCCTTGAGTTTGACACGTTTGCTTTAAAGGGTTCAAATGACTTGTTAATTCTGCCATCAGAGTTACTACAGTCACTGGAGGTCTTTGCTACTAGGAGGTAAACATTGTTGCACACATTTGCTGTATTTCTGTCCTTACAGGGCCACTTCTGCGTTGAAATCCACCCTTCAGTCCAGCCGTCCTCACGTGCAGCCATTGTTAATTGTTAATTGTGTAAATGCACCACAGAAAGGTTGAACCAGTTCCTTTGCAGTAGAATGTCTGACGTTAATTCTATTTTCTAATTTTCCAGCCAAGAACAATGTCATATAAATTGTCATGTAGCAAATGTAGAGGAAATATATACCCCCCCCCCCACCCCCCTGCTGAAATGCCAGTGTTGCCTTTATAGCCCCTGCTAGCAGGAAAGCAGGATAACAGGAAAAAACACATGACCCCACCTTCCTTTATCTGTCTTCCCTTTCTGTATGCAGCAGCAGCAGCACTGTACGCGCTCTGATGTACAGTAGAGAGCCACCATAATCCCCCCCGCACGTGTTTGAAGAGGTGGAAGTCTTTCAAACTGAATGCCAAACAGGATCTATTAGGATTAAGCCGGAGTTTGAGGCAGTTTATTGCTGACTCTGTTTCAGAAGTGGGAATATGTGGAAATTCTCTTGGCTTGAGCCACAAAAAGACAGATTCCTCTAACGTCTCGCTGAGCTGCTCACAAACGTGGGGCTTCTTTTTTTTTTTTTAAAAAAAAAAAGCGCCAATGGACTGAAAAGCCCCCCCCCCCCCCGAGTATCTTCATTGATGTTTTGGAGCGTTCATTAGTGACTGGTCATTACGTTCACTGATTTCCTGAGGCCGACCATCTGTGAGAGCCCATTAACCCCACACATTAACGCTAATTAGGCAAAGTGCTCAATTTTTGTGCAGATATTTTTACTCAGTGGATTGTTTCAGTCGACCTCCCCAAATTTGGTGTCTGTACCCCAAAAAGTTGAGTTTTCTCAAGAAGTGACATTTGATGACTTCACCTCATTGCGGATTTTTGGTAGCGCATACTGTAAGCGCATTCTATTGGTTGACGGCCAGAAAATCTATTTTTTTGGGGGAAAATAAGGTCTTAATTGAACCTTCTCCCAAAATAATCAATAAACATTTTTTTTTACATAAATTTGTATATTTGAGCTTTAACTTTTGGATAATATTTTTTCAATCCAGATTTTTTCGCATGCAAAATGCAGATGAAAGCATCTGATTCTACACGTCAGGGTTTTCAGAAAAAAAATATAAAAAATATTTATTTATACATTTATTATTTTGTATACTATTATAATCCTTGAAGGGAAATTTATCATATTTAATCAAATTACAGTGCACCCTTGCGCATTCGCGCATCAAAGCTCGTGGCTTGACCTCATCACGGATTTTTGGTTGGCAGTCATGTGATACCGTACTCGCATCCTATTGGCTGGTGGCATCCGGAAGTGCACTTCGTTCCGTGAGGCACAAAAGTGCTTTAAAAAGTCTATCAGTACAGATAGAAGGTGGTTTAATATCAGTATGGGGAGGGTTCAGAAACGTTTAAATTACCGTAAATAATGAAATAGTTTGTCGCTGTATTGCGGAATTCGTTAATCTCATGTGGTTCCTGGAACGCATTAACCGTGAGGAACGAGGGATCACTGTATTAGCTGAGGAAAAGGATTTAACATTTTGTTAGTGGGGGGGTCATACATACTGTATTCACATGCAGGGACACACAGGTCTTATGAAATATCTTCACTCTGTCATGAGAAATGAAAATCTTCATTTGGATTCAACATGTTTTTTGTCCCTGCTGAACACCCCCCCCTCTCCCCCGCCCCCCCAGAACGTTTCCACAACACGCCAAGCCAATTCCCTCAATGGGAACACTTTAATCCTGATGACAGATCCATATATCCCCACCCCCTCCACTCACCACCCCTCACACACACACACACACACACACACACGCACATACACTCGTTTTAACACGCATCCTCTTGGGAGGACAAAAGGCAAGCCTGTCTGATCCGTAATCGCTCTCTTGAGCCCCCCCCCCCCCCCCCCACACACACACCCAATGCGTGCCTCCTCTTCCTCCCCAGCTATCACCATCATCAGAAAATAACTTTACAGATTGGCTTTAATAACCGCCTCGGCATACACACGGAAGCCACAGAGGAATTCTGCTTTCCTTCTCATCCCCCCCCCCTCCTGACACCACCTGTCAGCGAGGAAGACTTCACATCAGAACTCCCCTTAACCACCCAAACTCGTCGCTCATCTGTCTTTCACCTCCTCATCTTGTTAAAAATAGACCTAAGCTGTCAAGCGCAAATACAATCTTCCCTCCTTCTCTCTCCTCTTTCACTCCCTTCCTTCAGTTATTCAGAATTCTGCTGGCTGCAGCACTTTTTCCTGGTCATTACAGGCCGTGTGACGGATCCATGCATTACTTGTCATCATAAGCTGTTTTCCCATTTTTCTCCACGTCAGTTACCGCTAATACGTTCCTGTGTCCGCTTTTGACGGGCAGTGTGTGAAACCAGATGAAAAAGCAGTTGAAAAAAAGAGAAATGAATGAACTGAGGCTCGATTACAAAGGCCTGACTTGACTGTCAGTAGCGTGTCAGCTTTAAACACGCTCTAATATACTGAATGATGCATGAGTCATCAAGGAAACATGAGGCGGCTGTAAAAGTTTCATATAAATCGGAGCCGCGGTCCATCAGGGGAAGTTTGGAGCTGAGATGTGACGTTAGAGAAACTATTGTGTTCTGCAGAAAGTTGCATAGTTTGGATCGAAAATGCAAGTGTTTTCATGTAAGTGTGAAATCTTTTACACATTTACATTATTATTCTGATGCATAATTGCCATCGCTCGAACAACACTGGTGGAGAATACTCAAGACGGCTAAAACACCACATCCTTATGAATAGTCGTCGTTTGTAATTTGACATTTGGACTTTTTGAGTGATGGAGACGTCCAGGAAGTGTTCAAAGTGTGGAGGTGCAGTGATATCTAGCTGCTCCTCCACTTGGACCGATCGGAATATTCATTTAAATACTGGGGGATGCATCAAACTGTGGATCCAAAGTTGTTTCAGTTGGAAAAGAAAAGATGTTGTGACCCCAGCCTCTTCCTTTCCCTTTCCCCAGGTAGAGAAACACTTTATGACACAGTGGTTCCAAAAAGGTTCAGAAAGCCTCGTTTTGCCTTCACTAGTCAAGACAGGATGTAACGGCTGGAAGGTCAGGGAGCACACGAACAACCTGACAGTGAACTGAGGGCTGAGCTGGGATATGAAGAGTGGGGGCTGATTGAGGAAGTGGCTGCAGGTGAGTAAAGGGATGGCAGGTGTAGGGAATGAACTGATTGCTGATGGGACAGATATGTCAGTAAAGGGAAAACAAACAGGATAATAATTGTCCAGAGACGTGGCTCACAACCATTTATATAGTGTGCATATTACGGTATTTTCTGCACTATGAGACACACTGGATTATGAGGCGCATCTGATTACAAGGTGTGTCTTATTATAAGGTTTTTTGGTGCGCCTTATAGTGCAGAAAATATTGTAATATAAAAAGCGTCCATATGGGCATCATGGGTTAAATACATATTGCAGAAACATAAAATATCAGATTTCTTACTTTAAATCAAGCCCAAACTAGACTCCAGTCTTTCTTTGTAGATCTACAGGTGCAGTTTTATTCCCACAAACATACTGTACATCCAATTAATACATTTTTCAAAGCTACAGTTTCTGTTTGTGTATATTTTGCATGTATTTTTTTTTTTTTTTAAACAGAGCGTGTGCTTTAATCCTCCTCCAGAGGAGAATCAAAGTGAGGAAGGAGTGTGTTCTTCTCTCTTGAGGACAGAGCTGGTTTATCAGACTTCTGTTTGTTTCTCAGTTCTGACCAGGACTCACGCCATCACCCAAGAAATGTGTGATAAGACCAGAGATGTCCCCACTGATGTACTTGAACCCTCATGCACACATACAAAGTTGGACTTTGGAGCACACGTGCAGAATAATAATGTTTGATTGTTATCACTGATGGACAGCTCCTTTAGCCTCCCTTGACTATTTGATGAATGGTTTATGTAAATGTCGCGCAAAGGCACGTGATTCATTTTAAAAGCGTCTCTGGAGTGAACCTGTAGCGGGGTTTGACCTCATGTGCTAACAGGAACTAGCTCTAGGTGCTTCCTAATGCGTAAATGTTTGCAGCTCCTGACGTTATTCTGGTATTTGTATTTATTCAGATCAGGTGCAATTAAAATACACACAAAAAAAAGTGTTTTTACATGATAAAACATTTGCAAATTTCATAACAGATTCAGCAAATTCAAATTACATCTGTGGGGTGACGTGTGACGGTTGTTCTGTTCCACCGGCTCAGTATCGGCCGACTAAATGAGAGAGGACTGATTCTAAGTAGGTGTGATTTCTCCCTGCCTGCTTATCCGGTGATGGAGTCCGTGGGTTATGAACGCTGAGGCGGTGCTTTTAAATAAAACATTAACCCACAGGGAAAAAACTGCAGGGGGGCTGAGACACAGAGTGTGTGTGTGTGTCCACCGTGGAATGGTCAGCGTGGATTCAGTCGTCATTTCAACGGAATGCATTTGTTGTTCCAAACATGTGATTTCCTTTTCCTTGAATAATATAATGATTTTTATGAGCAGTTAAGAGCAGAATTCTTGTTTCGTCACAGAATGTGAGACAAAAACAGCCTTTAACCAGCCTTTAACTGGAGTGCAATGATTGGTTGGAATCTGGGTACAGGCAACAGATTTATCATTCCATAAACGTCACCTGACCTCATTGACGAGAGAGATTTATCACTTTTGCAAGTTGCACGACTATTCCTTTTTAAAACCATGATGGGAAAGTCTTTGCCTGCACGGGTAAAACTTTTTTTTTATTTCAAGCGAAAAACATTCATACAGCCACTGAAAATCTAAGCTCCAAACTGCTCTCAGGCTTTTCTTAAAGCAGATTTTTGCATAAATAGAAAATCTTCTCTGCACAACTTCCAATAAGAAGGACTTAATAAATTTTTGGACCAATTCAGGACTTCAGTCTGCTCAGACAAAGACTGGTTTTACTTGAAGTGTACGAGAAGTCGGAGATTATTTTGCATCAGTATCTCCAGCATCTCTGAAGGTGACCTCGCAGCTGAGACAGAAGGAAGATGTGACAGATGCTGAGACAGATGAGTGAATTTTATCAAAAGACGGCGGAGGATCAGTGAGGGAGAGGCTGAACGAGAAGGAAGCAGACGACACAAAGAACACGAAGAAGAGTCAGAAGGTAGAAGAAGAGAGGAAGAACGCCGGGGAGGAAGTAGAAACGGAGCGTGTGGCAGATAGAGACGATACTGGAGTGGAGATTTGGCTGTTTAATCGAGTCGGTGAGGATTAGAGCTGGATTATGTAGGAATTGTGACATGGAGGCAAATTAGCCCGGTAGCTTTAATCTGAGAGGCGGACAAAGCCAAAGCACTTGACCAGACAGCAGTGTGTGTGTGTGTGTGTGTGTGTGTGTGTGTGTGTGTGTGTGTGTGTGTGTGTGTGTGTGCGTGTGTGTGTGTGCGTGTGTGTGTGTGTGTGTGTGTGTGCGTGTGTGTGTGTTACAAGTCGGTAATGAGATGACGTTGTATATAATGTCTGTTTTTTTTTTTTTATTAACTGTTTTAATCAAGCACGGGGGGTCAAACTCATCTTCACCGAGGGCCACATCAGCATCAAAGGGCCAGATGTAACTAATAAATGTAACTAAATGTAACTCAATGTAATGTAACATAAATGTAACTACTCCTTAATGTTAAATAACTCTGAATTTATTAAATATTCAAGTTACAAACATTACAGTTAGACAGAAAATATATTTATTTTATATTTTAATGTGTCAGGTTATTAAACCCACAGAACTCCATCAATCAAGGATCAAACTATCAATGAATAAAGAAAAATAACATCAAACACAAGGTAGGACATTCAAAATGTTTTTGTCAGAGTTAAAATGGCCTTAAGCATTGTGGGAAATGTAGTTTTTGGATAAAAAAAAAACACTTTTACCTATTTACTTCTATGCTCTCGCTGGCCACATGAAATGATGTGGCGGGCCACATTTGGCCCCTGGGCCTTGAGTTTGACGCATGTGGTCTAAAAAAACAAACATACACACTAACGTGTGACAAGCCACACCTACAGTCAGCTGTTGACCAATCACAGGTGAGCGTCTGTGGCCCTCTGGTTCTGAACTGTGACACATGTGGTTGGTTCTAGTTGTCCTCATCAGCGTCTTATTGGATGATGCAGACGCGGGAGAGACACATCGCTCTGATTGGTTGTTCGTGTCCCATGAAGACTAAATGATGAGGCAGTGGTGAGAAAAAAGCAGAACGTCCCTCCCAAAAGATTGGAGGAGAAATATTTCTTGTTTCTTTGTTGTTGTTGTTGTTGTTGCTCACATCAACAGTCTGTAAATGAGGATGGATGGGATGTAGAGGACAGCAAAACATCTGAGTTATGACTTATTGATGCCGCGAAGATGTGTGTGTGTGTGTGTGTGTGTGTGTGTGTGTGTGTGTGTGTGTGTGTGTGTGTGTTTGCATCCAGCGGGGGATGGGGATTCCTGGGTACGACACAAAAATGTGTTATTTAAGAGCTCATTTCCAGCCTTCGTCAACACCTTCGGCCTCCTCTTCCTCTTGTTGCCCCCCCCCCCGTCGTCACAAACAGACGCTGAGTGTCGATTTACATCCCAGCTCTCTCTCCAAACACACGCCACTTTCATTTCCCGCCTCAGCGCTCCTGCAGGACTTGCTAACAGGCTGCTGACATGGTCTCACGTTCGCACACGCCACGCTACTCACACCTCGCCATCGGCGGGGCCAGTGGGGGGGTTGTTTCCCCCGAGAACTTATTTGCCGTTGGACGTATTCTTGTGTTTGTTTGGCTCCTTTTACCCATTTTTCTCTTCTGTGGTTCGAGTTTAGGAATGACAGGAAGACTTAGGGAAGCTGCAAGAACAATGATTTATCTGGATGTCAGTTGGCTTTGAGCTGTGAGCGTTCACACCACGTTAGAATGAGACGCTGAGGAGTTGAAATGAGGTGATGAGGCCTTAAATCCATCATCATGTGGTTTAAAGGAATGGTTTCTCTCTTTGTCCCCAATTGTTCATCTGAAAACGTTCAGATTTAATAGTTCTGAATTAAAACAGGTAGATTGTCCGTTTATTTCTGACCAGACAGACCTGAGGTAACGCTTTCTAATTATTCCCCTTGATCATGAAGCGATCAATCAGATTAGGCTGAAGCTAAGGGACAAACGTGATCCATGATCAGCGCAACAATGGATTTTAGCACAAGCTAATGATGCTATCAGGATGTGCTCTGATAAATGTGTGCAATTATGCATTTTACCATTTCTGCAGCTCGTCTCACTTCATTTGAATGTAATGGAGACAGACATGCTGAAATAGATACTGTACGCATGTATTTGTGGACAAAATGATAATAATAAATTATAATATAATTATAAATAATATAATAATAATAAATAATATTATAATAAATAGTAATAAAAAACAATAAAAAATAAATAATAAGTATTAAATAATAATAATAATAATCCATAATAAATAATGATGATAATAATAAATAGTAATAAATAAATCATGTGGCTTATTGATTTATTTATGGACAAAAGTCTTTTATATTTACTGACATCAAATCATGTTTTTGACCTTTGAACTTTCTCGTCCTTACTTTCTCTGGTCGGGTTATCTTTATATTTGACTTTATTTCATGAGTGTAACTAATATAAATGTTCCTCCGCCTCTGGTCTTCACTGCCAACTTGTTTGTTTAATAGTGAAGCAACACGACAGGGTAATTCCCCCCACCCTGGGGACACACTGGGGCAGATCAAGTAGGAACAACTGACTTCTGATGCTGGAGCAGGATAAAGTTATCACCCCCGCCCATCTCAAAATGACCACCCCTCCCTCCCCCCAGAGGGT
Source organism: Antennarius maculatus (assembly GCA_013358685.1). Lineage (NCBI taxonomy): Eukaryota > Metazoa > Chordata > Actinopteri > Lophiiformes > Antennariidae > Antennarius > Antennarius maculatus. Next base: position 20,643,896 of record CM023617.1, on the reverse strand, counting down.
GAGTGATCATTGTAAGCCCCCCCAGTGGAGAAGGGCTTTTTCGGAGGGACATCAGCGTCCCGGAGAGTCCAGAGTGCTGGGTTCAGAGGAGCGTCCTGCATTATGGATGGTTGTTATTTTCATCACACGCTGCTGTCAGGCGTCATTGTCGTTCCTGCCCCGTCAGCACAAACTGCCCCGGCCTCACAGATTGTTGGTGTCTCCTCTTCCTCTTCCTCTTCCTCTTCCCGTCTTCACTTTGTTTCATGCTGTTACGGACGACCCAACGGGCTCCACTAACCCGTTTCCTGCGGGTCCAGGTTCCAGGATGGCTCCGGTTGGCTCACTGAGCCACTCAAGAGAATGAGACGGAGAAAGTGGCCCCATGCATTATTTCACACGGCGAGTGACAGCCGAGCACACAGGCACAAAAGCCATCAGACGCCGGCGTGTCGGCGCCGGGCGTGTGCGCGGATACTCACACTCGTGTGAGCGCTCGCACCATACAGCATCCTCACAGGCAGATAACCCAGATCAAGACCAGACACGATGTCAGGAGAGATGTTTGGGGCCTGCTGAAGATGATTCTAACAGAAAAGCATCGCAGTTCCCTCCAGTGGAAAATGGAGTTTTCATCTCATTCCTGCAGTTGGATGCTGAGATTCAGCGGGTGGAACGATGTCCTGTATCCGACCTCATTATATCTCTACAGTCTTTATGATAGTTAGAAAGAAATGGGATGTCATTGTTAGGCCTCTGGCACTGAAAAGATAGTTTATTTTCATAGACCTTCAACTTATTTAAGTGAGAAAAAGTAATAGATTGATCCCTTACTACTCGTGGTTAATGCGTTCCAGGAACACCCGCTAGTAACAAAATTCCACAATACAGTGACAAACTATTTATTTTGTTATTTACAATAATTTAAACGTTTCTGAACCCTCCCCATACTGATATTAAACCACCTTCTGTCTGTATTACCTTTTCCCACACTCCTTTTTTTTAATTATTTTTTTTTAAATTTTATATACTGATTTAATCCGCGAGGGGAAGTTGGTAGCACACTCTAGTTAGTTGAAACATGCATATATATGTGTGTACAGGTTGTTTAAAGCACTTATAAGTGTTACTTTAATACCCAGATGCTATCAGCCAATAGAATGTGCGTACGGTATCACGTGACTACCTACTAAAAATTCGCGACGAGTTGAAGCTGGGCATCTTGAAGCGCGAATGAGTGAGGGATGACTGTAGATGTCATTTTAATAATTATAAAAAACCCAAATCAGTGAGCAAAGAAGCAACTATTGATGATGTAACTAGACAAAAATGGAAATATTCAAGCAAAATTTTATTGAAACTAGGTTCAAGTTATTCCTTTTACGTCCACAGCGCTCAGACCGAGCTGCCGTAGATGCAGTATGAATCTCATCTGATTGTTTTAGTGAGTTGTTAGTTTTGTTGTTTGTGACCTTCACAGTCCAATTAATCTTTTCCAGCTTTACAATCCAAACACCGTCTCCTGGATGAGAAATCCATTTGCTTGAGTTAAAATGGGAATATGATGCATCATTAGGTTGCAGCTGCGCTAATTTATTCTATAATTGAGGATGAAACAGTGACGTTAGAAATGGTGGATTCAAATCGAGCGCAAAGTTGCTGCAGAAAAGACAAACTTAATATTTTGAGGTAAAAAAGCAATTAATTTTTTTAACAGGCTGCATCAAGCAGAGATGTTCTCCAAACACTACAGGTAGAGGGTTGGATAGATAGATGGTGTATGTGGGAGAATTAGTGTAATGGTACCGCAAGTTACTAATGATTGTCAATAATACTCTTCAATTTTTGGTTTAAATTGCATCATATGGAATCATTAAAATCAGCATCAAATGCTTTGATGGAGACGGGCTGGATGATTTTAGAAGAAATAAATATTGTGACACAAAAAGATCATATATTTAAGTTGCATGGTGTTATTCATAGTCATTTCTGCAAATACACAGTTTATTATAAAGTTGAAATCACACACGCACACACACACACACACACACACACACACACACACACACTTAGTGTGACTTAGTTACATGTGATCTGTTTCTTACCATGTAAACTGTATCTGGTGGAGGACGACCAGACGGAGGAGATGAGATGTTTTTCATAGATCAGCCTTAGAAAATGAAAACCTCGTGATTCTTCCCCTTATACGAAGCAGTAAAACTGTGGTGGTGTTACATGTGTGAGTTTGTTGCCCTACTTAACACTGAGTGTCCCACGGATTAATTCACATGATCACATTTTGAAACAATGCTGGTGTTGTACAAACCTAAGAATCTGCGTATTTTTCATTCTTTCATTCAAACTTTTGTTTTTTAATATCTTCCAAAATCAAAATAAAGAAATAGCAGTAGTTTTCCTCTGGGGTGGGTGTGGGACACACTGCTAATACAGCTAATAGACTGGAAACAGGCTGGTGGTCGTGGTTTCTGACCACTAAATGAGCTTATATGGGGATAAACCACCTTTCTAGTTCTATAAGCCTCCCTTGGTTTGATATTCACAAAACGAGAAGCACAATTTCCATATTTATCCTCCAATTCGATTGTTTCTCTTTAAAAGATGAAAATAACGACTCAGAGAAACAGGAAGAGACGAGAGAAAGAATCATTAGATAGAGGAGCTATAGGAGTGAGATCACAGAGAAGGCAGACAGATGGGACGTGTCTGTGTGTGTGTGTGTGTGTGTGTGTGTGTGTGTGTGTGTGTGTTACGTCGTAGCTTACTTCCTCTTTCCCGTCCTGACATTCCACTTCCTTTCTCCGCGGCCTGCAGCTTCCAGATAAGGAAGGCCTCCAGAACATTCGTCCTTCCCGTCGTAGCTTTCCCCTCCTTGTTGCCCGCGGCGATCAATCCCAGCGATAGCGGTTAGCAAAATAATAAAATAAGAAAATAAATACGTTGCGTGTTCTTTACATCTCGATTCAAAAGACACGCGGCTGTTGGTCAATAACAGGCTGGAGAAGAAAAACACCTTTTTTTCCTGTGGATTTAGAGAAGAATGATGTTTGAAGAAGTGTGTGTGTGCATGTGTGTGTGTGTGTGTGTATGTGTGTGTGTGAGTGTGTGTGTCAGGGGCCACAGCTTCTCAGCGGCCCCTGATCAGTCTCATATAACAGACACAGATTGTTGCTGAGGCATCGCGCCCGTCCTTCCTGCAACAGGATCCTTGCTGTGGTAGCTGCAGAATGGAGACATGGTCTGAACTTGAAGTGGGGAGGGGGGGTTGGTAACTGGAGTCGGACCCCATTGTTCATTGTCTCGAGGGATCCAGGCTACAGGAGCACACAATGGCTTCCTTTACTAAGTGGAGCTCCGTACCTGCAGAGGTTCTTTGACTCTCTGCTCATCACCTGGATAACGGACAACATCTGACTGCTGGAAAATAGATTCACAACAGTTAGCTCAAACTTGTAAATCAAAAATTCTAGACCACTCCTTTAAGAATTAGACAAGTATTTATGAGAGAATAAAAGCAAAATGAGCTCACCCTGATAGATGGGAAGAACTCTTTTCTACAGCGCTTGACAGTAGAACGCTAATAATCTCTGAGCATGCAAAAATTACAATTAAAAATATTACAAAATCTAAATAAAATAAACACGGGAGCCTCATTTACTGAAATTTGAGGGTTAACACTCTGGATCTGGTTGTGTTTGTCCAACATAAAAACCAACAAACCAACAGTCAGATAAAAACTAAACCGCAGAGGGGTTAAAATAATAGAATAAGGAATGAACGACATGAATAAATCAGCTGTACTCAGTAGATGTAGGACAGTTTGTGTGTGTGTGTGTGTGTGTGTGTGTGTGTGTGTGTGTGTGTGTGTGTGTGTGTGTGTGTGTGTGTGTGTGTGTGTGTGTGTGTGGACTACAGTCTGCAGACCGTTTCAGTGTTACACTCGTAGTAACAGTAACATAAACTAATATAATAAAGCAGTGCTTCACATTTATACCATTTGTATCCAAATCCATGAACCCATGATCGCTGATCACATGATCACACAATCACGTGATCATCTTGGTAGTATTTTTAGCTGACACGCCTGTGACCTTCAATTGATCATTTGATCCACATTTATAGGTAAATGAAAGCTAATCTTGTGTATCATTAATTAATAAGAATAAAGAATATGTTCCATACTTTATTGTGACGTTGCTGCAGCGTGATGTTACTGTAGAGGCAGTGGTACATTGTGTGTTCAGGACACCCCTGGTGTGTGTGTGTGTGTGTGTGTGTGTGTGTGTGTGTGTGTGTGTGTGTGTGTGTGTGTGTGTGTGTGTGTGTGTGTGTGTGTTCTGACAGAACAAATCACGTCACACTGTTCCTCTGGTGACCTCATGGGTCACCTGTTAGTCTGAGTTCTCTGGATCAGTTTAAACCAAATGTCTGCTTTCAGCTTCTAAACCTTTGTGTGAAACGGTTGTCATGGATACCAACGTTTAATGATACTTCATACAGCTTACATCAGCAGAATGTAAAGTTCTTTATACAGTTGTTTTGTGTGTGTGTATGCATATACTATGCATTTTATTAAGAACATAAATTAACACTAGAGTGGACGGATCATTTCTTTTCGGGGATTAATTAATAAAGTTGATTTAATCTTATTCTTTAATCTTAGACTTGTATCTGAAGGTACTACTGTACACTTAATTCAAGTTTGCAACCAATTCTAACCACTAAAATTACAGATAATATGTTTGGCCATTTCATAATTAAATAATCTTAATTACTGTTGACTAATCCTTCAGGGTTAGAATAAAGAATTGCTAAGGTTTGCTGTTCTGATATTTAGTCTCATGATATCAGTTTATTGTTTTTGGTTTTTGTCAATATACTGATTATCTGACTAGTGACTGGTCCTAAATAGTTATTTGTTAACCAGCATTGCAGCTTCATCATCATCATCATCATCATCATCTGAAACATTTTGATCATCTTTGTAGAACAGATTAACGGTCACACGGTAACGCGATTAGCAGCCACACATTATTTCCCATCATCCTATAGTGATGTGCTTTTTCATTTTCAAAGAAAACATCCAACCTGTCACTGAACTACATCTCCTGATGACGGGCTGACGGTTGGCATGACGACTGATAACACTTGGAAACCATCAAACGCGCCTGTTTGGACTAGAAGTCATGTTTACTGTCACTTTCATTCCGGTGCGTCTGATTGGACGCTGCATCAGGTTCCACGTGGTAGCAGGTGTGTGTTAGTGCCCCCCCCCCCACATCTCCGTCTGCTGCTGCCCCCCTCCAACAGCACCAGATGTGCTGGTCTCTTTGGAGAGCCGTACCTTTGAACGCTGATAGGATTAGCCGTGTGGAGGCTTAGAGTCGTCGTCGCCTCGCCGTCTGAGCCAATCAGCTGTGAGTGCAGCGGAGACGGGAGGAAAAGCGCCACGCCAACATGTCTGCTCACACACTTTCATGTTGAATCCACTCAGGCACACACACACACACACACACAACACACAGCATGGGTCACAAACACACCCAGCACGCTGACATTATTTTCCTCTGTGAAATCAGATGTCATGTTTCTGCTCTAATGAAGACACGACTCATCCTGCAGGGTTGAACCTAATGCACACGTATGATCCCCGGCTCAGGTGACGTGTCGCTAACGTGGCCTCAGACAGATGCAGCTAAGAAATCTGGTTGTGATGAAACCCCCCCCCCCCAAAATAGAAACCCCAACAACGAAAACCTTTGATTATTCCTCTGCATCACAGCAAATGATTAAAGAAAGGTTTTGTTAGGAGTCTAAGGAAATCACATCTATGGCTTCAAAGCAAACATGTTGCTTCCTGTTGCAAGGCATTATGGGAGAACATCCAGACATCCTCTGATATTGATGTTCTAATTTGGTAGCTGCATTCCTTCTAATTCTGTGGAAAGTTCTGAGTAACAACGGAGGAAGGTTGCATTTATTTTAGAAATACATGGCGTAGAACAAAATCCAGTTGTGCAGAATGAGCCATTGTACAATAAAATGTAATTTGTAACTAATCTGTAAGCTTCTATGAGACTGGTTTCATATTTATTTAGTTCAATCTTGACTTGATTTGTTTAATCAGCTCTAGTATCCATCTACTGTACTGAAAATACAAATGTCCTCATATTGTGGAAAGAAATCCAGACATATAAAGGCTCATAAATAATTTGCTTTAGGAACACCTGTTAGGTTGTTGTTGTAAATGGGAATTGGTTCTCAATTGATTTACCTGGTCAAATAAATGTTAAATAAAAAAAGAAAAAAAGACAAATCACTAGTTTTACAATAGGCGTGTTACCTAACAATATCAACAATAAACACATGTGTTTTTCTACTTTTCATCTTGCTTTTGTAAAATTGTCGAGGCATTTTCCAGCAAATGAAATTAAAAGCTTAAATGTGTGACCTTCATGTATTAAACTGTCTGAAAGAGCACAAACCTTTATTACAGGGATATATTTAGTTGTGTTGCGTCTTTAAAACAGTGGTTGAACATGTAGGAGGCAGAAATGTGAAATCTAATTTATTTATAAGTGATAGAAGAAGCGGAGATCACAACACACCTGACCTGCTCCAGTTATTATTGATGAAGCCCACCGAGCTCACACGCTGAACTGACATGACATTTAATAATTACAGTGATGACAACACGCTGTGTGAAGGTTTTTATTACTGAGAGCAGAAGAGGATGAGTCCTAACAATAAAGTGATTAAATTGTGCTGTGGTCCAGGCTGCGTTCATACCAATAATGTGATAATATCTGTCTTTATGTTGGAGATGGAAGCGGTAGAAGAATAATTATAATGTCAGCAGAAACAACAATAATTACAGTGTAAATATAGCTTTCCTCCCCCGGGGGTTGATTCTATACAATCATTACAACACCTATAATGTCAGAGTTGACTTGAACCCTCCTGGGGGCCACACCCACTCCATGAAGTCACGTAGTCACATGACTCCATAGCTGTTATTAGAATATATATTCCATGTTGGGATATATGGAATATATTATGGAATAATAATATATTATTATATTATTATAATAATATATTATTATTCTGTAATAATATGTTATGGAATAATAATAATAATAATAATAATAATAATAATAATAATAATAATAATGATAATAATAATGATAATGATAATGATAATAATAATAATCTTCAATAATAATATTCCATATTATTTTCCCATAATAATATGGAATATTATTATGGTGAACTGTCTCAAAGGGTAATGGTGGTTTAGTTCTCCTCTTGACAGCCAAGCTTTATGTTTTTTTTTCCACAATGATCTGTGACAGCCACAAAATCCTGTGGACACAGTGATAATCAGGAGCGTTTTATGGGTCAGATTTACTGTTTCAGCATCAACCGGGTTACACATGGAGTCACGAAGGCCAGGTGCTCCTTTCCTTCTGTAGCCGTTAGCCTTCATGTGTCACTGCCACGGTCACAGGAATATAATATGTAAATACATACACTTTTTTCCCAGTTGTTAGGCTTTCTAAGCCCAGGAGGCAAAATGAATAAAAGCTCTTTATGAGCCTGTCCTGTTTAAACAGCAACAACAAAACGGGGCCCTTATGCCTCTCATAACTCAGCTCTTTATTTATATCGTGGCTTCCATCCAAACATGCAGCCATAAAGTGCTTCACATGGCAAAACTCAAAAAAAAAAAAAAAAAGCACAAGCAGAAAAATGGAATGAATTTGCAAAAAGCTAAATAAACCCCATGAGAAAAAAAATGTTCAGCATAAAAACAAGTTTGAATTAAAAGCCAAATGAAAAAGTCTTCTATTTCATTTTGATGGAGCATTTAAAAGGGGCATCTTTTTCTAAAGGGGACTATAAACTGAATTTACATATTTCTTTAATATCTGGTTGACCCTCTGCACTGAGAGCTGACACTGAGAGAAAAACTGGCTGTTTCTCCATAAACAATTCCTCCCACTTCAGATTTCATCTTATCGCAGATGGACGTCCCTCTAAATAATCCATCTTTGATAGCCTGTCATGAATGCTCAAAGGAATCCACTCCTTTTCCTGTTGCCCCCTGAGGCCGGTACTCAGTAAAACATCCCAGCCGCAATGATTCAAACTCATCAGGTGAGTTTCCTGCTAAACTCAGGGCCACCGGGCAAAAACAGGACATCTTTCCTGCGAGGCTGGGGGGGGATCTGAGACCAAACAGCAACATAACTCTTTCCTCTGGAGACACTGAACTTGTCACTTCCCGCCTCCGAGGGCGCTTTTGTTTGTTTGTGACACCCCCCCCCCACCCACCCCCACATGTTCTCCCTGGGATCGCTAATTAGGATGTGCAATATCTCCTGCCTAAAGGAAAGACAGGATGTTATCAGAGGATGCTGATCGCTACGGTGACGTGAGAACTTTTAACGGTCTGAATGCTAATCAGTCAGTTCATCTCTGTCTCAGAACGACGAGGCTTTCTATGAACACAAGATGTTGGAAAAGGGGAATTACTGTCACATCTTGTCTTCTTAAAATAACAGTATTTCAATGATGTAATAGAATGAAATTTTTGGGAAACTTGGAAATATTCTCATGAGAAATTAGTTGTATATTAACATTAAATTACAATACTGGGAAAAACATGCTAAAATTCTTTGTTGTTGAGTGTTAGATTAATTAAAGTTTTACATCTTTTTGTGCTGTTGAATAAAAGGTTAAGTACAGTATTTTCTGCACTATAAGGCGCACCTAAAAGCCTTTAATTTTCTCTAAAACCGACGCTGCGCCCTATAATCCAGTGTGTCTTATATATGAAAAAGTTTTGCTTTTTTTAAAAAATTTTTTTCAAAACAAAGATAAGAAATCATTAACAAAACAGAACTTAATATAAAAAAAAGAATAAGTTTTAAAATAGGCCATTTGTTGAAGATGTGCCTTGTAGTACAGAAGAAGATGGGAAGATAACACACCCTGTAACTCTCCACATATATCCACAATCACATATTCACACTCATATTTCCTTGTCGATATCGTGCTTCACACTATATGAGGTAATAGATTGGTGTGTCCACTGATCTGCCTGCTGGGCTTCTGGCGGTGAGTCAGAGTTTCCTGGAGGCTCAATTCATCTGCTACACGAGGCAACTTGCCCCTTTGTGCTACCCCGGTCAAGGCCCTTCCTGCCCCACCCAGTAGTCACTCGACTGGTGAGCGAGCAGGAAGCTAGCGGTCGTTGGTGTCCTGAAAGCTGAATCAAACTAACATCCTGGGCTATGCTATGAGCTAAATGAATAATAACGTGTCGGCCCAGTGTGAGGCCGAGGCTTTGGATAAAAACACATTTCAGTCAACTGAATTCTGAACCTGTGGTTCCTCTATTTTTATATAATTCTTTTAGAGCCGGGTTCATATTATTAATATAATTAGTAATTTAAATCATAATTAGTGGTGATGGCTGCAGGCCTCAGCAGCAGAAGAGGATTAACCTACCAACAACATTGTATAATGTGGTAGACATGTGTTTGGTAGGCATGACTGCAACATTATAACCTTTATTTAACCGATCTTTATGCAAAGATAAGCAAACTACAAGTTATTGATCTTCTCAGGGAATTTTCTCTCATTTTCTCTTTGTCTTTTCTTCCATTTCTGTTCCATCCAATCACAATTTTCAGTTTTGTCCTTGAAAAAGTTGTCCCATAAAATGTCATCCATGAAGCAAGGACAGTTTGTCCTCCATTCTTCATTTAAAATCTTATTCTTGAAAGTTTTTGACAGAAACACACTGGAGCTGCTCCAAAATTCACCAGTAATCCTCTTTAAGAGGCTTGATCCTCCTGAAGAACTGTAAAGATTACAGTGTGTGTGTGTGTGTGTGTGTGTGTGTATGTAGAAACATTTTGCTAGCGTCATCACGGTGCTGTGACGTGTTGTGGGAACACATTTTCTCCACATGTAACATGACGCGGTCCCTCCTGTCTCATGGTAATCCTCAGGTGACACACGCTCCAAACACACACGTCTGTTTTGGTGCGAACACTTTCACCATCATTAACCACTATTCATCTAGAAAATACACACCAATGCTCTTGTGATCGGTCAGAATGTTCTTAGATAAGGAGACCCCCTCCCCAAACATATTTGATGGTATCTAAAACGTAAAATAAGGCTGGAGCCTTTATTTCTAATGAGACATTAAAGATCCTTGTAATTAAATGAAGAAGCCGGTCGAACTGTGATGAAGATCACGCCGTAGCATCACTGGTTCTGGGGTGTTCCCCCCTAATAAGGTATTGGATTGGATATAAACACACACCGAGGTAACCATGCCAACAACAACATCTGCTCATGCCAGTTCTGAGACGAGGAGGTGGGCCAAACGCTGGGTTTGCATTGAACTGTGAGGCGACCAACTGTCCTCACGGACCTTTCTGCTCCTGCAGTGCAAGAAAGTAGGGAAGGTTTATTCATGCAGCACTTTTGTGGGGAATAAATTATAACAGCGGAACACCAAAGCATGAGCTTTGAACTTCGTCACGAACTAAAACGAAAAGCACAAACTTTATCATTTTTAATGTTCTGTGCAGTAATGTTGAATTTGATTTTTTTTCTCTGTTCAAGTCATCATTGGATGATCTGGAAGATGTATTCTTTTCATTATTTTGAACGATCAGTAATGCACATTACAGTAGGCCTTTAAGTGGTCGTCGATAAGCCTGATAAACCTGATCACTTCCAACTGGTTTCATATTGTTAAGTTAAATAGGCTTAAACAAAAATAGTGAATATTGTCTAATTCTTTAGCTGCACAGGTAAATTCATTTTTTATTCTTACCATGTACTGAATGAGCCCTAACAATTTTGGACATTGCTTTTGCAAGAAATTTATGTGATTTTCATAATGTAATTTTATAATTTAATAATTTAATAATCAGCTTTAGCCTGACATTTGTGATTTGAACTGACAAGATACCATTTATTTATTTTATTTTTATATATATCAACCCATTTGTTAGACTATGTGTTCAAATGGCTGTAACTCTGTTTCTTCTATTTCCCCTGAATTATTTGCGGGAGAAACACAACAAAGATGAAGATGTGAAGATGAAGATCTGCTGTTTCGCAAAAACAGTGTGGTTCAAATCCCTGGTGGTGACTAAAGTACGTTGTGTTCTTCCGTATTTCCTGAGTTTGTTGTGTGTTGTTGAAGCCGATGTTTTCATGTCATCACGCTCCTGAAGATGAGGGTCGGTGCCACGTTTCTGCCTGATCGCTGACTTCAGCAGCAGATTGACCTGTACCCGCTTTGATGTGCAGGAAATGATTTTGCCATCCAGTTCCTTATTGGAATTAAACGTTTCTTTAAAACAGAAGGTTTATGAGGGTTTTCAGATTTAAAAGAAAAATCCAGCTTTGCGTCGTTGTGCCAGAAAAACTGCTTTTGTCTCGCAGCTCGTATCTCTCCATAGTTAACTATTCACAGCTTATAATTCCCCTTATGCCGATGATGGTTTTACCTCCGCCTGACTCTGTGTTGCAGTTTCCCATCTCTCCTGGTTTCACTTAAGCACCTGTCGACCTCCAGCCATGACACCACATCTCTTTAATGGCTTCCTGTGACACACACACACACACACACACACACACACACCCGTCCATCTTCTCTGACACAACAGTCACGTCACTCCATAACGTTTCCCATCTTTTGATTAAAGTGGAGAAACAATACTCAGATTGATTCCGAGGTTGAAGGCTTGTGAGTTTCTGCGTCAACACAGTCATTCTTAGTGTGTGTGTGTGTGTGTGTGTGTGTGTGTGTGTGTGTGTGTGTGAGTGTGTGAGTGTCACACACACTCATCAGGTCACACTCCAGTTTAGAAGATGGGGAATGCGGTAGAGAAACCCTAGGCTGAATTCACCACGATCCAATCACTTGACCGTCGCCTGTCGTCTCCCAGTGTCATCCAGATTGATCTCCATAGCTGTCAGTCATTCCCTGGGTAAATCACACGAGTGTGTGCGTGTGTGTGTTTGAATTGCTGTGTGTGATGATGCTATACATCCACACGCGTCCACTCCTGACTGTTGACAGCTTACAGTTATTGTGTCCTTTCTAATGAGAGCTCTGTGCTCTGCTGCACGTAGTTTGAACGGATGTCTGATAAAAATGACTCCCAGAGCATTATGGGTCACATCAGTCCGGTCCCGTCCTTCATCGCTGACTGGGCCAGATGGAGGCTTTTGTTGAGTGTGACACGTACATGCATCACCTTATTTGGCATAGAACATTTATCGACAGGATGTGTAAATAAAAAATCAAATTTGTTTGATGAAACTATTTTAACATAAATTGATGCCAGGATAACAAAGGTCACTTCTGGCTGCATCTTTCTATTCCTGCACCTTTGAGTTGTTTTTAAAAACCAACCATTCAAACTGTAAGACTTCAAACTAGGGATGTCAGACGTAATGTTTTTTTTTCCATTACCATAGAACATCATGATGTTATAATCGTAACAATTCTCTCAACGACGGTTCCTTGCGTTACAAACTGTGAGTCAGTGTGGGCTACTTCCTGTCTGCGCTCACCGCTGGACTTGTCTTTAGCGCGACTGACCAACACAAACAGGCTAATCCTGGAATCCAGCTCTATCAGGAGGCCCAGCTTTTTCCTCTTTGCTCCTGTCCACACAATGCAGAGGAAACGTGTGTGTGTGTGTGTGTGTGTGTGTGTGTGTGTGTGTGTGTGTGTGTGTGTTTCTAGAGGCGTGTCAGGCGAGCTGTGATTTTTATTTTTATTTTTTTGCTCCGTGTCATGTGTCTTTTTTTTTTTTTTTTTTAAATCAACACAACAAAATATTTATTTGCCGTGAATTGTCATGTCTGCAGGGATGACTTAGATCAAACTCATTTTCACTGAGGGGCCACATCAGCACAACGGCTGTCCTCAAAGGGCCAGATGTAACTAATAAATGTAACTAAATGTAACTCAATGTAATGTAAAGTAAATATAACTACTCCCTAATGTTAAATAACTGAATTTATTACTTATTCAAGTTACAAACATTAGTTACACTGAAAAAATATGTATGTTTGTTTCTCTGTTCTAACATAACTCCTTTTAATTTGTCAGGTTATTAAACCCACAGAACTCCATCAATCAAGGATCAAACTATCAATAAATAAAGAAAAATAACATCAAACACAAGTTAGGATGTTAACTTTGTTCAAAACGTTTTTGTCAGAGTTCAAATGGGCTGAACTACTGCATTGTGGGAAATGTAGTTTTTGGTCAAAGCACACTTTTGACCTATTTATTTTTAGACACTCTGACTTTTTATGCTCTCGCGGGCCACTTTTGGCCTTGAGTTTGACACGTGTGACTTAGAGTTTGTTTTCTGTGCATTAACCATTGGGTGACACAGGTTTGTGTGTCTTCTCATCTGGTCCACTGCTGTGTAAAGCCTCATGTTGCTGGGGACAGGTCAAAGGTCAGCGTACCCTCTGCCACCACCATCAACAGCCACTGCTCTTAACTCCATTTAAGCAAATGTAATATTACTATGTGTCATGTATGCAGTACTGAAGGTCATTTCCTGTAGGTTCTACCAGTCAGTGGTGGACCTTCATCACAGCCATGATAGAAGATATGTTGGTGGACATGCTGACATTCCACTATGTTATTATAGTTTTGTGGGGGAAGCAAGCAAACATGAAGTTGTACTTGAACACTCAGGCTGATGTCTGCGTGTGAACACACACCAGTGTGAACACACACCAGTGTGAACACACACCAGTGTGAACACACACCAGTGTGAACACACACCAGTGACCCTCCTGGCTTTGCTATCTCTTCCACCAATTAAGCAGCCATTTCTCCTCCTCCTGGCCTCTCTCTCT